>CANUEZ040000037.1:3332500-3817500 GCA_948099385.1 Fasciola hepatica | reverse complement strand
TGGCAAAACTGGAGACTCAAGCATTACGCAGAACAATAATTCGATTGGACCAATACTACCGATATGTGGATCATATATTTTGCATAGCTGATGCGCAAACCAACTTAGATGATATATCTCGCAAATTCAACACTAAGCACTCCGCAATGAGGTTCATCACAGAGATGGAAGAAAAAAATTGCCTACCGTTTCTTGATGTACACCTAACCAGACGATCTGATGGCTCGATCCAGAGGAAGGTGTACCGGAAAGCCACCTGGAATGGCCAGTACACAAACTTTCACAGTTTTGTGCCACTTGGTTACAAACGTAATCTGATACGCTGTATTCTACACAGGGCGAAACATATCTGCACTGCAGATACTCTAGAGGCCGAGCTATCAAACATAAGGAAGACGCTACTTAGCAACGGTTATCTTGAAAATTCATCCGAATAAACTGGACCGAACGGGTAAAACCAGCGAGAATCACACATGCAGAAAAGAAAGTATTATTCATCCGACTCCCCTTTGAAGGGAGATGTCGCAGCCGATAGAGTCTGGTAAATTGTGAGTGCCACAGTTAAGTCCACCTTCAATGCTGTCAAGATCAGGTGCGTCTTTTTCACGTCACCAATAATCCGATATGAAAATAAAGATAAGCTGCCCTTGTTGACCTCATCCATGATCATCTATCAATTCAGGTGCGCCTGTGGTGCTACTAACATAGGTCGAACGGCAAGATAGCTATCAAAACGCATCAAGCAGCATAACCCACGATGGCTTAGACACGGAAGCAATGGAGTAGTATCAGAATCAGTCGTCTCGCACTTCTTAGAAACTGGGCATTCAGTCGACGTCCAGTCCACCTTCAAAGTCGTCTACCAAGTCCCACAACATGTGTCAGGAGCAATTAGGCTCCGGATACGAGAAACTGCCGAAGCAATTATCATCCGCCTCTTGAAGCCTGAGCTTGGTGCGCACCGAAAATTCGTCCAAGCACTACAACTCCCATGGCCAACACTCAACTGTGTTACACAACAGAGCGCAGCGGTGACGTAAGCTAATTAGCACCGGTTACATAATCTGGTCACTCACACAGGGTTCCATCCCTCCTCACCCATAATTATCCACACTGACCTAGTGAGACTTTTTCCAACTCCTCTAAATTATTCGTTTTCATATAAATGTGATTGTAATGGCTTGAGAATGAAATCACCGAAAACATATGTTCGCCTACAACTCGTGTTCTGAGTACTATGATGGGCTTATTCCACAGTCAAAAACAAATAGGTTGTTTTATGGCTCGGATGTGCAGTCAGTGGCATGCAAAAAAACTTTAAAACATGTATCCCAATTACAGAAACATGGAAAGTTACGAACATAAAAGTGCAGTTTCCTTATTGTATGAGTAATGAAACCTTTGATCCTTCTTCACTTGATTTCGCAGTGACTGCATCATGCTTCCCTCCATTACCTCGTCACGGACGAAGTCCAACGGGAATGACAAAATGGGACATCCTTGTCAAACATCGCTGGTCATTTTAAATGGACTGGATAGTTCACCGTAAACATTTACGCAGCCAGAAGTATGACAGTACAATGACGTCAGTAGATTCACGAAAGTCTGTTGCATGCCTTTCCAGTGAAGAGCACTGAATAGCATTGTTCGGCTAACTGAATCAAAGATGCCTTTCCAGTCAAGGAAAATAATCATTATCGATCGATGGTGTGTGCGTGACGCAGTTTAAGTAACCGACGAACAGTAAAATGCTGGTCGATGCATCTTCAACCTGGCCGAAACCAGACTGTTGTTCGCAGGCGTTCCTCTCGCGAGCTGGTTTCGAACGGCCCAGCTAAATCCATGCCAATACCTGGGTGACTATCGGGATTGGGTGGAATCCACAGTAATTACTACAGTCATTCCGTATTCTCTTCTTGAAAATGGGCACAATCAATGATTCACCCAATAACAACGGAATACGCTCCTCATTCCAAATGTCACGGATCAAAGTGGTAAGTGATTCCAGCAACATATCACCACCTACTTGGTGAAGAACTGGGGAAAGTTTGTCGGGACCAACCGCTTTCCCACACTTTATTTATCGAATCATAAAGCCACTTCCTCTTCCGATAAAGGGTCAAGTAATTTTCCTCAAGGAACCGCAGTTGTAGTCAGAATAACCCCATCGGCACGCGGCCAGCTAAACTGCTCCTGAATGTATTCATCCCAATGGTCGCGCCCTTGCTCTTGGCCATGAACACGTTTCTCATTTCTGTCGTACATCGGTTCACTGACTGCGGTTCGCCGCCCACCGCTGTCGCGAATAGGTTTGAACAATCTTTCACTGCTACCTAAAGCACCAGCTTCTTCTATTTCTTCGGCTACCTTGACCCACCAATTTTCCCGATCATACTTAAGGCTTTTCGCGACTGGCCTCTGTAGATGCCGTCGCATCATGTTCATCTCCTTACACTTCGAGAGCTGACGACCGCTTTGCTCCATTAGACTGAGCAACTATTGATAAATCCAGTATCTCTGATGGACATAGGACCTAGGAACACAAGTGAAACCTGCTGGCTGCCACGTGCATTGCCTGCCAAATATGGGCGCCTCCTAATTGAGCCATCTTTTCTGCCAAACATTTCAATATCTAAGAAGCTTATGGCTCCATTGACCTCATTGTCCATTTTCAGCCTTATATGTTTGGATGTAGATTATTAAGCAAGCCAGGCAACTCTTCACCTTCTTGTTTGCTCTTTGTGATGACAAAATTATGGTCCACGTAACGGCAATTTAATATCATGTTGGATATTTTGTTTAAAAAATTAGCGTCAGAATAGGGCCCAATGGACTGCCCATGGCAACTCCGTCAATTTGTCCATATCCTTCATTGAGAAAGCGGAACTTCACATTAGATGTACATAACAGCAGTGAACGTGTCAATTCCGTATTCGGTAACCCGATATGATTATTATGCTTTCTCGATTATTTGGCATATAAGATCGATAGTTTCTCCCAGTTGGATATTTGTAAATAGTGAGGCAATATCCATGGCAAGCAAATGTCCGTTCTGGATATTTTCTTTTTGCAATAGGGTACACATTTGGAAACTGTCCTTCAATGCATGGCTCGCAACCGTGTCCCTGACTGGCTTCAGTAAATGAGCTAACCATTTGTGTTGTGGAGAGTGGACCATTGATAAGATTGGCTGCATTGGTATATTTGTTTTGTGTACTTTTGGTGGACCGTACAGTTGTGGTGTTTGACTCGCTCTGGGTCTCATTGACTTGGCTCTTGACACGCGAATAAGGCCTGCTTGAACTAGAGTTGGCAGTTCCGTGTTAATTCGCTGTTCCAGTTCACTTGGATCATCTGGCGTTGGATCGTTCTGGAATTTTGTTTTATCTTCTAAAATAGTTAACATTTTCTGCACGTGTGACGATTTATCCATAATGAGAACTCCCGATCCCTGGTCGGCACGCAGGATTACTATGTTAGAGTTCTTCTTCAATCTTTCGAGAGCTTCAATGTGCCTTTGCATTCAATTGCCTAATCACTGATGAGGGGGGAGAGAATGGGGGGGGGGTCGACAATTGTGATAAAAAAACAAGCATTCCACGTTACAAGTTTGAAAACAGAAGTCAAAACCACAGATTGCAAGATGTATCCTCGATCATTTCGCTGCATCTTTACAAAGTGCATACTCCAGTCCAAGTGATTATTTTCATTGGAAAATAAATGAACGAAATGTTTGTAACTAAAGGCAAAATCACATGACGCACACATTCATACATGTCTATCCGATAACCACACAACAATTATCACACTTCGTTACCACGGCAATGATAGATTGATTACAAGTTCGCGTTGTTTGCACAGTTCAGGCTCGAGCACATGGATCGACAGGGCCTCCATATATATCTTAATAGTTTGGTATTGGTGGTCGAGTAGATCACTTTGAACGCTTCACTTGCGTTGACGCAAAATGACGGAATTTGAACCTCTGAGACAAAATGAAACAAGATTTCTCACATAGAAATAACACAGACATTGTTGGGAAGACTATGTTCGTGCACAATATCAGACATTTATTCTGCCCCCATGAATGATGTGTCAGTGTGATGTGCATTCAGTCCACTTTGGTTGTGATGAAATGATTTTTCTTATCTTCCACGCCACTTGTGACTCCAATGACCATTGGGTAGGTAGCCCATTGAATATTCCTATTAGAACAAATAAATGTTGACGATTACGATAAATCTGCGCTGTTAAAAGACAATTTTGTGAAATCAATCCTGAAGTTGCGCATGTTTGTACAAGCCTTGCAATGATGAGAATCAAAACATTCGGCATAACTCCAAGCAAAAGCCTCGTGAGAAAGCAAGAAGCTTCATAGAGAAAAACTATTATCCATTTGGGTGATTTATTTTCGCTCAACTAGGAGACATTTTTAGTCACAAGTCACTCGAGGCGTCTCTCACTCACGCTCAGCCAACAAAGTTAAGCGTGCTCATTTCCGATCCAAGTCAATAACGGTGATCGGTGTAAGGGTATTTGCTGACGCATCGATAGACGGCCTACTTGTGTTTACATACAGCACTTATTTGTCTGTCCGAAATCGGTGGAGAACCTCAGGCTCTTGGAGTGGGCCGATAGTTCAGTCAGTTCGTGACGAAACGGAGCGAAACCATTCAATCAGCCATGAACACTCCCCTTTACCGAACCCAGCGGATTCAACCAATCAGCGACTGAGAGTTGTTTTACGAAGCGCAACGGACTCAACCAATCAGCGGCCAAGAGTTATTTTAATCGAACGGAGCGGAAAGCAACCAATCAGCTATCAGCAGTTTTTTTAACCGATCGCAAAGAAATTTGCCAGTCAGAAACTTAAACTACATAGCCATTCAGAAAACCCGGTTCATGTAGGAGCTCTCTACATGTCAACATTCAGCGGGATGAATTTCCGGGGGAAATTCGTTCACAAAATGACATTTTTCACAGCCTCCTACGGTTCGTCATATACCAAACACTCGGACGAGAAATAAATCCATCGCCAATATGATGGGTCTTGTACTTTGAGTCCCAGGATGAAATCATTAAGGGACCTCATTTGTTCAGCTTGGAACGCAGCCTTCATATCACGTAACTTGTGTCCAACAGAAAGTGAAAGGCCTGGAAATATTACCGCACTGGATTAGAGACAAGAATTTCTGGTACTATTTTTTGATCACGATAAACATAAATTCATCCTATACATTCGATTTTTCAGGTCTCCTACCCATGAATGTGTTCTTGGGGTAGTTTTTCTGCAACTTAACTCACGATTGGTGCTCCTGTTCGCGTTGAAACACATAGATAAATACAGCAAAATAGATTCGAAATTTTAAATCTGCAATTTCACTTTCATTCTTTTTATAGAGGTGCCGAGAAAAATTAGTTTTAGCGGATCTTTTCACCTCTGTCCCGAGAACAATATAAGCGATCAAAAGATAGCACATAAATGACCTTGAAGCCCATGCTCACATGAATGCAAACCGGAATTTTGTCCCAGTAAGCTTGATAATCATCGCTGACACAAATTTTTAAACCATGTGTGGAGTGAAATTTCATAATTCTGAGAAAATCTCTTAACCTCATTCTGTAGAAACCACTATGGATACTATATTGGCCGAAAAACGGCTTCTACCAAAACACTCAGTGAGTATAAACCAGGATTATCCATGTGATCCTGTTGATCAACTGATATATATATCCATACCTTGGTCATTCTCAGTCTTCTTTGGTCAAAGCGTTTTACTTTTATGCCCAAATTCGCACACCTACGACTATCCATAGTGCAGCGAATTGTCAAAATAAATAACAGGTCACTTTGGGTAAATTATTACCATTATCCGGTGGCTGTTATTTGTTGATCAATTCATAAAGCTCGAACTATATGCCGAGAAAAATTTCCGAATGTATCACAATCGACAGTACAGTTATCTATCCATCTATCTATCTATCTATCTATCTATCCATCTATCTATTTATCTATCTATCTATCTATCTATCTATCTATGTATCTACTATCTATCTATCTATCTATCTATCTATCTATCTATCTATCTATCTATCTATCTATCTATCTATCTATCTATCTATCTATCTATCCGTGATCTATCTATCTATCTATCTATCTATCGATCTATCTATCTATCCGTGATCTATCTATCTATCTATCTATCTATCTATCTATCTATCTATCTATCTATCTATCTATCTATCTATCTATCTATCTATCTATCTATCTATCTATCTATCTATCTATCTATCTATCTATCTATCTATCTATCTATCTATCTATCTATCTATCTATCTATCTATCTATCTATCTATCTATCTATCTATCTATCTATCTATCTATCTATCTATCTATCTATCTATCTATCTATCTATCTATCTATCTATCTATCTATCTATCTATCTATCTATCTATCTATCTATCTATCTATCTATCTATCTATCTATCCATCTATCTATCTATCTATCTATCTATCTATCTATCTATCTATCTATCTATCTATCTATCTATCTATCTATCTATCCGTGATCTATCCATCTATCTATCCATCTATCTATCTATCTATCTATCTATCTATCTATCTATCTATCTATCTATCTATCTATCTATCTATCTATCTATCTATCTATCTATCTATCTATCTATCTATCTATCTATCTATCTATCTATCTATCTATCTATCTATCTATCTATCTATCCGTGATCTATCCATCTATCTCTCTATCTATCTATCTATCTATCTATCTATCTATCTATCTATCTATCCGTGATCTATCTACCTATCTATCTATCTATCTATCTATCTATCTATCTATCTATCTATCTATCTATCTATCTATCTATCTATCTATCTATCTATCTATCTATCTATCTATCTATCTATCTATCTATCTATCTATCCGTGATCTATCTATCTATCTATCTATCTATCTATCTATCTATCTATCTATCTATCTATCTATCTATCTATCTATCTATCTATCTATCTATCTATCTATCTATCTATCTATCTATCTATCTATCTATCTATCTATCTATCTATCTATCTATCCATCTATCTATCTATCTATCTATCTATCTATCTATCTATCTATCTATCTATCTATCTATCTATCTATCTATCTATCTATCTATCTATCTATCTATCTATCTATCTATCCGTGATCTATCCATCTATCTATCTATCTATCTATATATCTATCTATCTATCTATCTATCTATCTATATATCTATCTATCTATCTATCTATCTATCTATCTATCTATCTATCTATCTATCTATCTATCTATCTATCTATCTATCTATCTATCTATCTATCTATCTATCTATCTATCTATCTATCTATCTATCTATCTATCTATCTATCTATCTATCTATCTATCTATCTATCTATCTATCTATCTATCTATCTATCTATCTATCTATCTATCTATCTATCTATCTATCTATCTATCTATCTATCTATCTATCTATCTATCTATCTATCTATCTATCTATCTATCTATCTATCTATCTATCTATCTATCTATCTATCTATCTATCTATCTATCTATCTATCTATCCGTGATCTATCCATCTATCTATCTATCTATCTATATATCTATCTATCTATCTATCTATCTATCTATATATCTATCTATCTATCTATCTATCTATCTATCTATCTATCTATCTATCTATCTATCTATCTATCTATCTATCTATCAATCTATCTATCTATCTATCTATCTATCTATCTATCTATCTATCTATCTATCTATCTATCTATCTATCTATCTATCTATCTATCTATCTATCTATCTATCTATCTATCTATCTATCTATCTATCTATCTATCTATCTATCTATCTATCTATCTATCTATCTATCTATCTATCTATCTATCTATCTATCTATCTATCTATCTATCTATCTATCTATCTATCTATCGATCTATCTATCTATCTATCTATCTATCTATCTATCTATCTATCTATCTATCTATCTATCTATCTGTATATCCATCTGTCTATCTATCCAAATATATATATATATATATATATATATATATATATATATATATATATATATATATATATATGTATATATATATATATATATATGTATATATATATACTACTCGGTGCCAAATGACGAACGACTTATCTGTAGGTGAACAGCCCGGCCAGAGTACTGTCCACGACCAGAGTAGTCAGGTTTTATGTGAACTATATACGAACAGGGAAACGGTGTGAACATATTTTATGCATTTACGCGTTGGTATATTTTTACCAAATTTACAAGTCATACCAATCCGGTGTTCAATCAGAGTAACTGTGGACGTTTTGCTTCCTGTTCCGAAGTTGTCACCGATGTCTGCCAACACGCATTGTCCAAAGCAATCTCTGGTGATAAAATGGACTTCTTGGAGGATAGAATAGGTTTAGATTTGGTCGGCGTGTGTTTCTGAGAGTAAGGTTTGTCTCCAGTTAACTCATTTCTTCTGGCATTGGTCTCTTTAGTCGATTTGATGGTGGTGGACGAGGGAGAGGACGACAACGAGTGAAGAAACTCGATGAGGGCAGCTAGTCTCAACGGCCAATCTAAGAGAACTAATTCTTCAATGCCCTTTGAGTGCTACATTTGTGTTCAGCAACACTTGTTATTGCCAGAAGGGTGGGGTTGCTATGGGGTCACCTCTAGGACCACTTCTTGCTGACATTTCTGTGGCAAAACTGGAGACTCAAGCATTACGCAGAACAATAATTCGATTGGACCAATACTACCGATATGTGGATCATATATTTTGCATAGCTGATGCGCAAACCAACTTAGATGATATATCTCGCAAATTCAACACTAAGCACTCCGCAATGAGGTTCATCACAGAGATGGAAGAAAAAAATTGCCTACCGTTTCTTGATGTACACCTAACCAGACGATCTGATGGCTCGATCCAGAGGAAGGTGTACCGGAAAGCCACCTGGAATGGCCAGTACACAAACTTTCACAGTTTTGTGCCACTTGGTTACAAACGTAATCTGATACGCTGTATTCTACACAGGGCGAAACATATCTGCACTGCAGATACTCTAGAGGCCGAGCTATCAAACATAAGGAAGACGCTACTTAGCAACGGTTATCTTGAAAATTCATCCGAATAAACTGGACCGAACGGGTAAAACCAGCGAGAATCACACATGCAGAAAAGAAAGTATTATTCATCCGACTCCCCTTTGAAGGGAGATGTCGCAGCCGATAGAGTCTGGTAAATTGTGAGTGCCACAGTTAAGTCCACCTTCAATGCTGTCAAGATCAGGTGCGTCTTTTTCACGTCACCAATAATCCGATATGAAAATAAAGATAAGCTGCCCTTGTTGACCTCATCCATGATCATCTATCAATTCAGGTGCGCCTGTGGTGCTACTAACATAGGTCGAACGGCAAGATAGCTATCAAAACGCATCAAGCAGCATAACCCACGATGGCTTAGACACGGAAGCAATGGAGTAGTATCAGAATCAGTCGTCTCGCACTTCTTAGAAACTGGGCATTCAGTCGACGTCCAGTCCACCTTCAAAGTCGTCTACCAAGTCCCACAACATGTGTCAGGAGCAATTAGGCTCCGGATACGAGAAACTGCCGAAGCAATTATCATCCGCCTCTTGAAGCCTGAGCTTGGTGCGCACCGAAAATTCGTCCAAGCACTACAACTCCCATGGCCAACACTCAACTGTGTTACACAACAGAGCGCAGCGGTGACGTAAGCTAATTAGCACCGGTTACATAATCTGGTCACTCACACAGGGTTCCATCCCTCCTCACCCATAATTATCCACACTGACCTAGTGAGACTTTTTCCAACTCCTCTAAATTATTCGTTTTCATATAAATGTGATTGTAATGGCTTGAGAATGAAATCACCGAAAACATATGTTCGCCTACAACTCGTGTTCTGAGTACTATGATGGGCTTATTCCACAGTCAAAAACAAATAGGTTGTTTTATGGCTCGGATGTGCAGTCAGTGGCATGCAAAAAAACTTTAAAACATGTATCCCAATTACAGAAACATGGAAAGTTACGAACATAAAAGTGCAGTTTCCTTATTGTATGAGTAATGAAACCTTTGATCCTTCTTCACTTGATTTCGCAGTGACTGCATCATGCTTCCCTCCATTACCTCGTCACGGACGAAGTCCAACGGGAATGACAAAATGGGACATCCTTGTCAAACATCGCTGGTCATTTTAAATGGACTGGATAGTTCACCGTAAACATTTACGCAGCCAGAAGTATGACAGTACAATGACGTCAGTAGATTCACGAAAGTCTGTTGCATGCCTTTCCAGTGAAGAGCACTGAATAGCATTGTTCGGCTAACTGAATCAAAGATGCCTTTCCAGTCAAGGAAAATAATCATTATCGATCGATGGTGTGTGCGTGACGCAGTTTAAGTAACCGACGAACAGTAAAATGCTGGTCGATGCATCTTCAACCTGGCCGAAACCAGACTGTTGTTCGCAGGCGTTCCTCTCGCGAGCTGGTTTCGAACGGCCCAGCTAAATCCATGCCAATACCTGGGTGACTATCGGGATTGGGTGGAATCCACAGTAATTACTACAGTCATTCCGTATTCTCTTCTTGAAAATGGGCACAATCAATGATTCACCCAATAACAACGGAATACGCTCCTCATTCCAAATGTCACGGATCAAAGTGGTAAGTGATTCCAGCAACATATCACCACCTACTTGGTGAAGAACTGGGGAAAGTTTGTCGGGACCAACCGCTTTCCCACACTTTATTTATCGAATCATAAAGCCACTTCCTCTTCCGATAAAGGGTCAAGTAATTTTCCTCAAGGAACCGCAGTTGTAGTCAGAATAACCCCATCGGCACGCGGCCAGCTAAACTGCTCCTGAATGTATTCATCCCAATGGTCGCGCCCTTGCTCTTGGCCATGAACACGTTTCTCATTTCTGTCGTACATCGGTTCACTGACTGCGGTTCGCCGCCCACCGCTGTCGCGAATAGGTTTGAACAATCTTTCACTGCTACCTAAAGCACCAGCTTCTTCTATTTCTTCGGCTACCTTGACCCACCAATTTTCCCGATCATACTTAAGGCTTTTCGCGACTGGCCTCTGTAGATGCCGTCGCATCATGTTCATCTCCTTACACTTCGAGAGCTGACGACCGCTTTGCTCCATTAGACTGAGCAACTATTGATAAATCCAGTATCTCTGATGGACATAGGACCTAGGAACACAAGTGAAATCTGCTGGCTGCCACGTGCATTGCCTGCCAAATATGGGCGCCTCCTAATTGAGCCATCTTTTCTGCCAAACATTTCAATATCTAAGAAGCTTATGGCTCCATTGACCTCATTGTCCATTTTCAGCCTTATATGTTTGGATGTAGATTATTAAGCAAGCCAGGCAACTCTTCACCTTCTTGTTTGCTCTTTGTGATGACAAAATTATGGTCCACGTAACGGCAATTTAATATCATGTTGGATATTTTGTTTAAAAAATTAGCGTCAGAATAGGGCCCAATGGACTGCCCATGGCAACTCCGTCAATTTGTCCATATCCTTCATTGAGAAAGCGGAACTTCACATTAGATGTACATAACAGCAGTGAACGTGTCAATTCCGTATTCGGTAACCCGATATGATTATTATGCTTTCTCGATTATTTGGCATATAAGATCGATAGTTTCTCCCAGTTGGATATTTGTAAATAGTGAGGCAATATCCATGGCAAGCAAATGTCCGTTCTGGATATTTTCTTTTTGCAATAGGGTACACATTTGGAAACTGTCCTTCAATGCATGGCTCGCAACCGTGTCCCTGACTGGCTTCAGTAAATGAGCTAACCATTTGTGTTGTGGAGAGTGGACCATTGATAAGATTGGCTGCATTGGTATATTTGTTTTGTGTACTTTTGGTGGACCGTACAGTTGTGGTGTTTGACTCGCTCTGGGTCTCATTGACTTGGCTCTTGACACGCGAATAAGGCCTGCTTGAACTAGAGTTGGCAGTTCCGTGTTAATTCGCTGTTCCAGTTCACTTGGATCATCTGGCGTTGGATCGTTCTGGAATTTTGTTTTATCTTCTAAAATAGTTAACATTTTCTGCACGTGTGACGATTTATCCATAATGAGAACTCCCGATCCCTGGTCGGCACGCAGGATTACTATGTTAGAGTTCTTCTTCAATCTTTCGAGAGCTTCAATGTGCCTTTGCCTAATCACTGATGAGGGGGGAGAGAATGGGGGGGGGGTCGACAATTGTGATAAAAAAACAAGCATTCCACGTTACAAGTTTGAAAACAGAAGTCAAAACCACAGATTGCAAGATGTATCCTCGATCATTTCGCTGCATCTTTACAAAGTGCATACTCCAGTCCAAGTGATTATTTTCATTGGAAAATAAATGAACGAAATGTTTGTAACTAAAGGCAAAATCACATGACGCACACATTCATACATGTCTATCCGATAACCACACAACAATTATCACACTTCGTTACCACGGCAATGATAGATTGATTACAAGTTCGCGTTGTTTGCACAGTTCAGGTTCGAGCATATGGATCGACAGGGCCTCCATATATATCTTAATAGTTTGGTATTGGTGGTCGAGTAGATCACTTTGAACGCTTCACTTGCGTTGACGCAAAATGACGGAATTTGAACCCATTGAATATTCCTATTAGAACAAATAAATGTTGACGATTACGATAAATCTGCGCTGTTAAAAGACAATTTTGTGAAATCAATCCTGAAGTTGCGCATGTTTGTACAAGCCTTGCAATGATGAGAATCAAAACATTCGGCATAACTCCAAGCAAAAGCCTCGTGAGAAAGCAAGAAGCTTCATAGAGAAAAACTATTATCCATTTGGGTGATTTATTTTCGCTCAACTAGGAGACATTTTTAGTCACAAGTCACTCGAGGCGTCTCTCACTCACGCTCAGCCAACAAAGTTAAGCGTGCTCATTTCCGATCCAAGTCAATAACGGTGATCGGTGTAAGGGTATTTGCTGACGCATCGATAGACGGCCTACTTGTGTTTACATACAGCACTTATTTGTCTGTCCGAAATCGGTGGAGAACCTCAGGCTCTTGGAGTGGGCCGATAGTTCAGTCAGTTCGTGACGAAACGGAGCGAAACCATTCAATCAGCCATGAACACTCCCCTTTACCGAACCCAGCGGATTCAACCAATCAGCGACTGAGCGTTGTTTTACGAAGCGCAACGGACTCAACCAATCAGCGGCCAAGAGTTATTTTAATCGAACGGAGCGGAAAGCAACCAATCAGCTATCAGCAGTTACTTTAACCGATCGCAAAGAAATTTGCCAGTCAGAAACTTAAACTACATAGTCATTCAGAAGACCCGGTTCATGTAGGAGCTCTCTACAGATCAACATTCAGCGAGATAAATTTCCGGGGGAAATTCGTACACAAAATGACATTTTTCTCAGCCTCCCACGGTTCTTCATATATCAAACACTCAGACGAGAAATAAATCCATCGCCAACCTGATGGGTCTTGTACCTTGAGTCCCAGGATGAAATCATTAAGGGACCTCATTTATTCAGCTTGGAACGCAGTCTTCATATCACGTAACTTGTGTCCAACAGAAAGTGAAAGGCCTGGAAATATTACCGCACTGGATTAGAGACAAGAATTTCTGGTACTATAAGTTCAAACACGAAAACTGTGGATGAAGTGGAACAGATGACGGGCGGTGATCAAGCGATCATCATAAGAGGATCCATAACCAGAGGTTTATCATTGAACGAAAGCTGCTTCTGTAAAATGTTGGGAGCATGATTTTTGGGAATGGGTACACCGATGTCGGTTTTCTCTGGGGACTCTAAGACTACAATCATCTGGTGCAACGGCAGTCAGTGATCAGTAGTAGTGATAATAAAACAAACGGGAAGAAAGAAACTAAAATTTGGACATTGACTATCGGGCCATAAGCTTCTGAAAGTAGTTAAATGAGTTTTGAATTTCTTGCTGTGCGAAATTAGTTTCGTCTAAAATATTACCATATCCACCAGTTGTTGATATTTCGCGATGCGCGGAATCGTGTGTGTGGAATTTTTGTACTGAATATGTAAACTTCATTCCGTAGAAACAAGTACACTTTTATGTGTTGGATGTTTTTGAATTACGTCGCTCATGGTGCACTCTGATTGGTCAGAGAGTGACTTTTGATTGGCACACTGTAAATCGAGCAATGTGACTGGTGCAAGTGACTTTATAAACCACCGAATATTTACCAATACCGAGATTTCGTTGTTGCACACTGTATCAATATACTGACTGCTTTTCACGAAGAACTGATGTTTGACATCATAGAGGTTTGTACTTCAACTTTAGCTACTGGAAATGGCTGCAGCAGGTAGGTTTTGACACTTTCTATTATCAGACAAGAAAAATCGTGTTTTTCAGTCTGCTTGATAACAAGGGTGCTCTGATGAAACAAAAAACTTTCCTACGGCCCTGTAGATTTCTGGTTATGGAATTTTGTATTTAGTTCATGCTTGCGCATGATTGTGGTGGAAGAGGTATATATCCCATAGTCACAAAGGCCCACTCAACAATCACGGATAACCGGCAAACAGGCCCTGGGAATTGAGAGGAGTGCCTCACAAGTTCCAAATAGGTCAGTTCCGGTACCGAGCAGGGCGATAATGTAAATGCTGTCCACAAGCAGCTTTCTCGTTATTCAGCTGACTGATGATTGTGAAATCTCATTAGTATTCGGCGGACCACAGACAACATTGCACTGCTCTCCGAGAACTGGAGTTTGTGGGTCCATCGTGTGGTATGATGGTCGACTGAGGAACCTATCGACCTGCTCTACTCATCACTCTATATTTATTTTGCACTCAGGAATAAGATGGCCGGCTGCGCTGCACAGGATTGACTCTTTCGTTGCAGCGTCTATCCGATGCGTTGCGAACGAGGCGGAATAGCTTTTTGGAATCACTAATCCCTACTTCAGTCTCCACGGTTGCAGAATGTTTGATCCATTACCGCTTTCAATCAAGCCTAACGGAGAGCGAAGCTCCCCGTTGCAGTTTGTAGTTCTCACCAATTCCTGATATCTGGGCTTCGTTTGTTTGGCTGAAAACTGGGATGGCTTCCCAGAGATCCAGTCTGGTAACCGTCGTTTCCTAGGACGTTTCGCGTTGACTCATCCGAAGCACTTGTGAGAGCCATCCAGTTCCGAGTGATGGACAGAATGTCACATTTCTTGATCTCATTGAATATCTATTAGAGATTGGCGTCCAATTCATAATCCCCATCACTGTCGAGATTCTGTGGAAACCTTCAAAACGCGCAAAAGGAAGTCTAAGGGTGACCGGCTCCCAAGCGATCACTGTACTGTTGGAGATACTGCTAGTATCGAATGTGACATCGTGGCTCCCAAATTGTTCTGCCTTGTTGCTACGATAAAGCTAGCAAGCTGTCTCCAGTCCTGCAATATTTATGCACCGAGTGTCACAGTTAAATATGCGGACTTCTGAGAAGCAAGCCATGTAAATGTTCTAGTTTTAGTTCTACAGCGTCCTCATTGTGAGGCTACCAACGCATGCCAGATTCCTAACATACCCTTCAAGTTGCGTGGCGGTGTTTCCAGCACTGTTCAGGGATGTTGTATTACTCGATTGCCCAGTCAGCAGTAAAAATTAAATTAACGGTGACTAACCTAGCTTTTAACCAGACGATTTCCTTTCAGCCTTTGCAAATCAAAATGCAACCCAGTTTGCTGCAGAGTTGTTCCACATGAGCCGGTGTCCTGTTGTGAGGCCAATTTGCCCATTCCGGAATACCAGGTTGGGTAGGTTGTATTGCTTACCTTTGTAGCCGATGGGTCGGTAGATCTCGTCCGCCCATCAGGGGGTATCTCCCCTGGCATGCTGAACATCGTCTCTTTCCTAGGAGTTTAAGACTTATTTACCTTTAATCTGACTAATCCCTCCTGCTGAACGGTTTGCTGAGGGGTGGCTGCTTATGCGTGCTTCAGATTTTTGGGGACGCAGGTGAGAGGTGGGAAACCGATGAAGACCAATGAAATGGAGGATGCCCTATGAAACACGACAGTCCACCACCACATAGACGCTACCTCCAACGATGTAACCATTGTTCGATCGAAGTAATTTATCCCCAGAATCTATCGGGCTAGAATCAAACACCACGAAAAATGAAGGTAAATCATCTTACTCAAGGCCCTCAGCTCAAAAGCTGTCCATCAATGACCAGTCGGTAGAGTGCGTTCCATCATTCATGAATTTAGACTCTACACTGCTTCCGATCGATCAGTTATGATTTGTGATGTATTCATGAAGTCGCCTCGTCGTTTGGTACGAGATAGTTGCGTGCAAGTAATGTAAAGAAAGGAATGAGTGTATCGATGGTCTACCGTGGCGTATTGATCGAAATGAGCTTCCATTTAATCACCCAGTTGAAGACCATCGTTTGTCGTTTCTCAAGATATGCCTGCTCTGGAATTCGAAACTACTCTCAAAGTACAATCATGTTATTCGCGGTCATGGTTGAAAAGGATAAATAACATCTATGTTTCCACAAGAAGATGCCCAAGAAAAAGTGTGTTCCTTCAATTCCCTAAAGTCTTAAGTTTGAACAAGTCCGGGAAGGTCCGAATGGTATTCGACTGTGCGGCTGTTCGTGAGGACATTTCACTCAACGAAGTCCTATCACAAGTAACTGACCCAACTGATCATTTGTTAGGAGAACCCGTCAGGTTCCGTTGATATGTCATTGTCCTTTCCGCTGGAATTGATAAGATATTCCAGAAAATTGGGTTTCCAAAGTGTTACAGGTGAGCTGTAGGCTTCCTGTACTGACAAGATAGCGATATGATAGGGAGTCCGATAGAGTACGGAATGAACGTTCATCCATTTGGCACTAGTTATTCACCGTTTTGTGCAATACTGGTCCTACGAAATGCTGCCGAGGTTAGCAACCTCGATTTCTCTTCATTAGCATTATCTGCGATGAATAATAAATTTTGTCTGGACGGTTGATTCTTGTCGCTGTCGTATGAGGAGGAAGCCTTCGCATGACGAAGGATTTCTTGCGATGACTCAAACAGATACGCAACACCTAACATAATGTGTGTCGCAAGGACCTAGACTACGGGCAGCATTGATGAACGGTGAAAAATGGAGTACATGCTTCAAATTTTATTAGCAGATCATCGTGGATCCCAGAGCATTAGGTATTCATTGGCATATTCACGATGACTGTTTCTGCCTTCGATTCATTTAGGCGAAGTTCCAATACCGACTGGGGATTTACTAAGAGTTTTTGCTTCATTTTATGATCCATTATCTTCTGTCTTACCCATTTCAAGCCTCCTCATTGTGAGGCTGCCAACGTATAATAGAATCCTTTCATTCCAACAAGCTGCACAAGCCTGTTTCCGACAGTTCAGTATTCCAGTTTGTTGCCTTTAAACCTCGACTACTGGAGCAAAGGGAGCGTCACTTGCCGGACAAGCATTGGCATGATAAGATCGCATATTTCCAAAATTATTCATAGGGGTTCTCGGGAAAATTGTGCGTGGCGGTGTTTCCAGCACTGTTCAGGGATGTTGTTTTGCTCAATCGCCCAATCTGCAGTTGAAATTGAAATAACCGTGACTAATCCAGCTTGCATCCAGAGGATCTTCTTTCAGCATTTGCACGTCCAAATGTAACCCAGAGTGCAGCAGAGTTGTTCCACATTAACCGGTGGCATGTTGTAAGGCTAATTTGCCCATTCCGGAATACCAGGTTGGGTAGGTTGGATAGCTTTCCTTTGTAGACGATGTGTCGGTAGATCTCGTCCGCCCATTAGGGAGTACCTGTCTTGGCATACCGAACATCGTCGCTTGCCTGGGAATTTAAGCCCCATTTACCCTAAATCTTATTTAACCCCCTGTAGAGCGGTTCGCTGAGATGTGGCCGCTCATGCGTGCTTCTGTTTTTGCGGACACAGGTGAGAGGTGGGAAACCGATGAAGACCAATGAAATGGAGGATGCCCTAAGGGACACGACAGTCTACCAACACACAGACGCTACATCCCACGCTTTAACTAGTATTCGTTTTGAAGCAGTTTATTCCCAAAATCTATCGGGCTAGAATCAAACACCAAGAAAACTGAAGGTACTTCATCCTACTCAAGGCCATCAGCTCAAAAGCTGTTCATCAATGGCCAGCCTGTAGAATGCGTTTCATCATTCACGTATTTAGACTCTACGCTGCTTCCGATCGATCAGTTATGATATGTTAAACATTCGTCGTCTAGTAGGAGAAAGTAGCGTGTAACTGAAGTAAGGAAAGGAATACGTGTAATAATGGTCTACCGTGGCGTATTGATATAAATGAGCTTCCCTTTATTCACCCAGTTGTAGACAATCGTTTGTCGTTTCTCAGGATATGCCTGCTCTGGAATTTGAAACTGCTCTCAAAGTACAATCATGTTATTCGCGGTCATGATTGAAAAGGATGAATGACATCTATAGTTCCACAAGAAGATGCTTAAGAAAACTTGTGTTCCTGCCACCCCATAACGGCTTCAGTTCGAACAAGCCCGGGAAGGTCCAAATGGTATTCAACTGTGCTTCTGTTTGTGAGGGCATTTTACTGAATAAAGTCCAATCACAAGTACCTGATCCAAATGATCATCTGGTAGGAGTACCCGTCAGGTTCCGTTGATATGTCATTGCCCTATTTCGCTGTAATCGAAGAGATGATCTGGCAATTTAGATTTCCAAAGTGTTGCAGGTGAGCTGTAGGCTTCCTGTACTGACAAGATAGCGATATGATAGGGAGTCCGATAGAGTACGGAATGAACGTTCATCCATTTGGCACTAGTTATTCGCCGTTTTGTGCCATACTGGTCTTACGAAATGCTGCCGATTTCTCTTTATTAGCATTATCTGCGATGAATAATAACTTTTGTTTGGATGGTTCATTGTTGTCGCTGTCGTATGAGGAGGAAGCCTTCGCATGACGAAGGATTTCTTGCGATGACTCAAACAGATACACAACACCTAACATAATGTGTATCGCAAGGACCTAGACTACGGGCAGCATTGATGAACGGTGAAAAATGGAGTACATGCTTCAAATTTTATTAGCAGATCATCGTGGATCCCAGAGCATTAGGTATTCATTGGCATATTCACGATGACTGTTTCTGCCTTTAATTCATTTAGGCGAAGTTCCAATACCGACTGAGGATTTACTAAGACTTTTTACTTCCTTTTTATGATCCATTATCTTACGTCGTGCCCATGTTATGCATCCTCATGGGACACTTCACGATGTTTATCACCAAAATTTAGAGTAGGTGAATGAGGTATCTAAGACTGTCAAAATGTCAGTTCTTCGGGAAGAGTATTCAGTATAATTAGAGTATGCAACAGGGAAGTCTTGAATATTTTATCTATTTGGTAGTTCACAAAGCCTCAGATTGCTCAATTTGAAATGCTCCAAACAATTATTGTCAGGCTTTCACCGTTGACTGTGTTCAAAGTGCCTAAAGCCACGGGAATAGTCGTCGATTGGATTCTGACGTACAATTTCAGACGCGTTCTCAAGAAGTGCTCAATATGCCCAACCCATAGCTCAAGTAATGACACACATGCCTGCTTGCCTATGGAAAGGTGTCAATTATTTCGGACCGTTTATTATCAAGGTAGATTGAAGTGAGCAGAACAGATTTTTGTGTCGTGCAATATAGTATGACTGCGAAGGTGTTTCTCATGGCAATGATACGTTTTATAACGAGAAGCAGTAGACGTAAGGTGATGTAAAGTATGGTGGGTCTAACGTTCAGGCCGCAGAATGTGTACTGAAAACTGCTTTGTGTGCTAATAATCGACGAGGATATATCGACTTACATGGTGGAGGTTGGACGTATCATCAAAGTTATATCTCTAATCCCGTGTGTCGAGACCCAGGGCACTCACACGCACTTTGACTTCGGGATTTATCATTGCTTTTCTCAACACATCCCTTTGTGCAGGGAAGACCAAGGCAGTAGAAACGTGCACTAAAATTGACGTCAAGCAGAACATTTAGATGCGATGTTTAGGAAAGAATGGAGTCGTGAATATCTCCATACAGAAAGGGCTCATGGCTGAAACACATTTGTAAAGGGAGACGTGATTCTGATGACTGATGACAGTGCACCATGCAGCACATGGCACAACAGAATCATTACTGAAGTGTTCTCAGCTAATGATGAGTATGTTTGCCAGATCTTGGTGGAAACCGCATCATATATTGACGGTAGGGATATGGAATTATACTGTTCAATGGGAAGTACATGAGAACTGAAGGAAAATATAAGTAACGTGATGCAAGCATTTCGTTTGCTCCCGTCCACCGCCTACGTTAAACATTTCAGTTAATGTACTACACAGAGTGAGAAATGATACATATAATTGGGTTAGATTGAAAGTCATAGCAGTGAGTTCGATGGGGGGAGATCGGGGTCCTTTCGGTTGGTGCCATAACAAAAAAAACGTGTGTCAACCGCTTTCGTAAACGAATCGCTGACTGATGCATTCTGCCGGACATCGACTCGCTGAATGCTCACAGCTTCAAATTGCGATTGCACAACATAATTTTAGTGGATTAGGTCGGGTCAGCTTTTTGACCTGACGCAGTGAAATTTTTCGCAAAGAAAGAAACCGTAGACCTTACGTCTCAGTTGTTAGTCTTTTCGACTATGCACGGACCGCCAGTCCGTCACTATGATGCTTTCTATAGAGCATACATGGCATTCAGAGTATTGTTTCCCACGACCCATGTGGTGGAGAACACGATTAACAGGATGGAAGTGGTTAGTGTGCATTGCCAGAGCGTTCGTGTAGCCTGCACGTGCAACGGTCAAATTACTACAGTGCTTGATATCGGGAGTTCGTATAAACAATAAGATGGTTAACTAATAAACGAAGCTGATTTCTGCTACCAGACTTCCATATACTTTCCTCGGTTTTCGATCTTACTCGATGAACTTATCGGGATAGCAGTTGGCCAGCAACGTTCTTTCTATGAAATCTCTTTCATTTTGCACTTAATCGTTGATGCAGATATTCCACGCTCTGTTGAGAACCAGTCGAACCAAACCATGATTGTAGGTCTTCGACGCGAAACTGGAGAATTGCAAATAGCGACCTTTTTAAATTACTTTGAGACATATAAAGCGTGGCGACAATTTACCGAACATCTGAATAGTATTACATCTAAAGGGGGTAGGCTATTGACTAGTTCCTCTTCGTGAGTAACAGAGGGATTGAGAAGAACAGGATTAATGATGTTCTTCCAAACAGATGAAGAATTAGGCAGTTTAGTTATGAAGAAGAAGGAATACATGTACGAAATATATAAGCCATATCTTCCGACATCAAATCTTTCAAACGGGACACTACGCTTGATAACAACATCCGGACAAAGAAACAAATGATATCAAGACATCTTCAAATTCTGTTCTTAAATGTGTTCTTATCCGAAAATACATAAAACAACTAAGATAAATTGTGAAGCAGGCGCCTTATTTGACAGGATCACCAAACGTTAACAAGTCTGAAGATACTTTGAGGCTTATATATATATATCGGTTTATCACAAACTGGCTCGCTATTCAGCACGGTAATCATTTGAACGTTGCACGTGTACGCTACAATCACGATCTCAAAATGCACGCAAATTATTCCCTTTCTAATAACCATGTTCTCCATCTAAAGTGTCGTGGCAATCGATAATCGATAATCAAATACAGTCAACATGAAGCAAGTTTCTATTGTTTTACTATTACCAGGTGACCACCTTTTTATTGAGAAATGTGTATATCCTAAGTCAGCCACAAGATACTCATAGACTGTGGTGCAACTACTTCAGTTACTGATTACCAACAGGTCAGAATTCAAAAGTCATTCAGACAGTCTTGCCGATCCCAATGTATCACATGTTTTCTATCAGTTCAATTACAGCTACGGTGACGCATCCACAGGAAGAATGAATATCTGCTTGGCTCAACCAGCGTCGGAAAACATACCTAATTGGTTGGGAAAATCGATGACACCGCGCAATGCGGCCACAGAGAATGACGTCAAAACTTCGGTTCCTTCAATTGCGTAATACCTATTTGAATCAGGTCACAAAGTTGACCCGACCAAGTCCCTTATGTTGATGCTGTTGATGTTGATGACGAACCTAGTACACAATATGCCCTTACGTTTGCAGCTGCTAGAGGTTTTCAGAGATAATACCGTTCTCTGAAAAGGCCAGACAAAAATCTCCTAATATGAGTCCTAAGAGGGATGCTACTTAAACTCTTTATTATAATACAATCAGCCCCCTGACATTGAAACTTGATGTTGTTTATGCATAAATAGATGAGTTCTTTATGTTCATCTACTAATAATCCTTTGGGTTTTAATCATTCTCCTATCTAATGTTTTCAAATTTCTGATTGTTTCTTCGAAAGGCACTCGCAAGTAGAAAAGATACATTGAGTAAGTAGACCCTCTCGTTGGACGCATTTTTGTCTCCAATGACATATGCAAATGGAATGAATCCCGTGGCCTAAATCTTGTATTCTTTCATCGGGTAGATTGGATAACTTAATTTCATAAAGTTTCTACCATATGATATAGCAAGCTGCTCACGTTCAAAACTGGACTCAAACGTATCTCATCCCAATACATTTTACGCTGATTAGGTAACTGGATGGATTCATTCAACCCAATAAGTGAAAGCAATTAGACCTATAAATGTATACAATCACATTGGAAATGGAATCCATATATTGTTTGCTTTTCTCGGACGCATCACAATCACATCAATCCGATGGCTCAGGTTCACGTATTCATAAGGAAATTTTATCAAGTCCATGCACACGCTACCACAGATTGGTATTATTGAGGCAGAATGGGCAACGTATACAGTGATTGATCAATAAAGTAATTAAGATATGTTCGATAAAATATGAATAAAAGGATGAAATCATTCCTCATCCCGTATGTACAGTTAATAATATCATGAAGACTTATGATAGCACACCTTGTCACCAAGAAGTCGAAAAGCAATTTGTCTACCCATGAATTGCATTTAGAAGTAGCAGTGAAGCAGATATGGTAAACGAGTGAAATCAATCGCCTGTCACACAAATCCGAAAACAAAAATATATATAACGTTGCTGCAATCCAAGTTTTGTTCACCTCTGGACTATTTTCATTTTGCAAGTGGAAGGCAGAATATCCGTGTATTCCAGCTCTCAGTGTGGGACAGGTGACGTAGGCCGAACCACAGAAAGACCGTATCAATGGATGCAGACGTATCACCCGAGTTGGTTAAACAAACGTCTAGTGAAATGCGGACAAACGACATTTACCATCACTCCGATAAAATCGGATCATTGAATGAGTAATAATGGAGTCCCTCTTCCCAAATAAACTGTCAAAGTGAGGGCAACAACAAATGCCAAAGTTCAGATCTCGGCAACTGCCGATTGAGTCTCCATCAGCACGAAACACCACATTATGTGTTCAGAATCAACGTATCTCTCACTCAAAGCTCCACTTATCAAACTATCAATTGGGAAAAACGTTTGACGCTAATTATTCGCATTCCGTAAAAGAAGTAGATCAGTTGTGTAACTTGCTTGTCTTCCCCCTATGGGCAGCTTTCTTGGCGCGTCTGTCGCATGAAGCCTCACCAAAATCACATCACCACTACCACTACCACGAATCAATTACGATGCTGGCATCAAACTGATGGACAAGTTCGAATATCGGTGAATATAATGGTAAAAGTGAACATGCTGATCTCCACTTGCGCTGCGTGAGCATTCAGAATCCGGTTCATGTGAGTAATCATGTTGATTGAATCAAATTTATTGCTTCATATACTTCGATGAATCATGAGATAGTGTTGCGTCTGTGATTGAAGGAATGCTTTTCAGGTTTTTCCAGTAGGGAAATCACTATGACTGCCTGACTGGCAGTGACGTAATGCCTTGTCTCTAACGATTTGGGCAGTCAGTGATCTTTCCTCGATCGATGATGCAATCGTGTTGAGTTTCTTCCTCAAGCCACATTTGGATGTGTTGATTCATTGTATGACGTGTGATTGGGGAATAACGTGAACATTATTACAGGTTCGGCAATATATTAGATGCGCCAGTATTTTGGCTTCAAACGTTTGCTGGTTAGGTTGATCATAACGTCTCATTTGTGAGCAATTTCTAATTCCACTTCCGAGAACAGTGAAAGACTATTCTTTATCAGCTTGAGTTGATATTAAGTTGCCAGAAATTATGCTGGATGCGCAATTGACATCAGTGTTTTAATACTTCGAAATATTTCTCCCTCCAGTGGCTCTTTCGTCCAAATCTACTCTAGCCCAAGAAACGGTTTTTGCACTGTGCTCATCTTGCACTTCTCTGGAACAACTATAGTGAAGTGTAGATAGTGTCCTTGTGGACAGATCTTTTAATTGATCAATTTTCTCATTGTTCTCTGTTGATAGGTCACCTTACATTTGAACTTAGAAAATTGTAGCTGGTCAACTGTCCTTAACAACGTAACTGGATTTCTTGACCTCATCAACCATTTTACTAGTTATTATCTAGAGCGGATTCGTTTGATGATGAGACCACTCGATCTGTTCCATCTGTTTTGTCATTCTGAGGACACATTTTATTGAAGTGACTCACGGCTAAGCGGTTCCAGTTTATAATTTGATGCTTCTTATTGATTTTGTTTTAGTAGTAGTAGTATTGTGTGAAAAGAATAGATTGCACGAGTGTGTTGGTTTAATGTGCTCTTGCGAAACAAATGATCCTGTGTTTCGATAATGATTCCCTGTTTGAACTGAATTTCGTACAAATCCATCAAGACAAATGTCACCTTACATCGACTGGTTCCTCCCGACCAGATAGAATTTGGCTTATCAATACTCCAATGAAAAATACTCATTTCATTTTTTTAACCATGAATTCCGTATGTACTGATCTGACTAATTCTTGTGTCAATAACCATGAAATGCTACCCGGTTCTCCAATGCTTTGCATTGTAATGAACAGCTCGTTTCCGTGCCTGCACAATGCAGATCGTGATCGATCACTCGGATATTCATCTCGTTCACCAGCCACAAACCTGGTGACACTGGTTGCGGTAATTTTCTGTCTGTCGAGTATAACTTTCAACTTATTGTTTCCTATCCGTATTAGGATTAGCAGATGGAGCGATAGATGCAACATGGGAGCATAATCACTGACTACGCCGCATAATATACCACTAAATGACCGCAAATGCCAAAAAAACTTTGAGAGACGTCTGTGAAGGTGTCTTTACTCCGGTCTCATAGCGAACTACCAAATAAATCTCCTCTATCGAACAAATAGAAAAGATGCTAGCCGATGGACAGATGAGACAATGTATTCTTTATAACGTGGTACGGAAACAGTACCGATACGAGAAATACACGAAATGCAAACGAACTCTGCGACGAATCAGAAAGCGAACCGCAACCGTGTACAGTCGGATTTGATAAAAAAGCCGACAGAATCCTCGGAAAAATCAGTTTAAGTTAATATTGTGGCCAGATACCGGTCTTTTTCGCAACTCTACAGAGGCCACTAAGAATCCTTTGAACGATTAAAGACTTTTACTTTGCACATGCAAATACAGTTCAGGTTTGACCTCTGAGGTCATTTCCGTGTGCAATAGGTCAACTAATAACAAACGATTTTCAATACGGTCAATCAAATTCTGAATCCAAATAATTTATCCCCCGAAGATGAAATTCAATAATACCAACTGAGGTTTGGGTAGTAAATCAAATATCCAACCACAGAATGAAAGCAATGAGGTCAGCAAAATCGAAGCTCACGTCAAATAAATCAGGCAACAAGTAACTGACCAGTGGAATAGTCGGTCATGGGAAAGTTTATGAAATGGAGAGTTGCGCAGACTCGACTCAGGTAATGACGTAATCTGTCCACCGATCCAAACGAGCGAGCAGCATCTTCATTCCACATAGGCAGGGAAACCACATATCTCGACAGCCGATCCAACCATACCTCGATGAATTATCGCTGCATACTAGTTTGTGGCAAGTTGACAGACACTATTCATCCACAAATTCGTCTCCGTTATTCGATCAGCTGACTACTTGTATAATGCAAATCTGCAACAGTCCTTCGTTTCGTTGATCAATGGGTTGTCCACGTGTGTATTATCCGATGGCAGTTGTCAGTTCAACAATATGGAAATCATGACCAGTAATCGGTCCTGTTGTCCGTTAACTAGTGCTCTATTCTACTGGTGATAAACAGTCGCTTTGTAGGTAAATTAGGCAGCTAGATGTCATAAAAGCTGTGTTTCAGTATATTGCTGAGAGTGTTAGTCAACGCTTGTCATTATTGTGGAGTAAACCAGAAACAGAATGGGTTTCAAATGATTGTGTTTCAGTAGTTGATTCACATTTGAGCTAGTCCAACAAAAGCCTCACTTTATTCCACCGTAGTCACAAATTAATTATATGTGAAGTTCAAGGAGATTTCCTACTTAGATTATATTCGTGTTTCCGTGTATCGACGACTTGGACCATTGGGCAATCAGATTGCACATGATACAGTAATCTGGCTAGGTATTTACAACAAAGATGAATTAGAATAACATTTATCATTGTTTAGCCTTGTTCATTTGCCTCCTGCTTTCTGAACTGTGACAACAAACAAAGGTCTCGATCATAGACGTTTCTGTATTGTGAACTGCTTGCTCGTTTGCCATATAATTCAAATTCAATTTGAATTATTCCCTACTTCTCTACTCATCGTGCTTCTGTGTTGCTGATTCATGTGTGCGTCGTATGCTTTGCGCCTCTTCCGTAGTGAAACCTTTCTTTATTCATGTAGTTTGTGTCACTTGTGTCAATCATGAACTTGCTCTGTCCTTAGGCTTGTAACCATCACTCCAGTACAGGTTCGTTAATTGTTGTGTCCACAACCGGTAGCAGAACACGTAATGGTGGCGTTGCATTTATTAACGCGATTGTAAACACAAAACCCGGCCGTAGCCGGCGACTGAGCGGCAAACAAGCAAGTAAGTTTGCATAAAATATAAGCTACTTGTGCTGTCACGCGCAGCGGAGGAAGACAAATCAGTACACAGCAAAATCGATAGGTCGATGCTGCTGGCGCTAAAGCATGGTTAACGATCAAGACAAATTGGGAGTATGTCCATTCATGAGAGGAATATTGATCGGTTGTCCGCGTAAAGTGCGAGACCCTAACCAGACACAACAGTTATTATATCAAAAATAGCTTCTAATAATTTATTTCCAATCCTTGCGAGTTTGTCTTTCTGATCCAATACGCCAACTACGATAAAGCAACCGTTCTAGCCCACATGAAACAGAGCTGTGTATAAAGAATCACATAGAGGAAATATCAAAATGTGCATGTGAACAGAATGATATCATTCAACATCGGTTTCTCATTGGAAATGAAACCGGAACGGTGCTTCATTCGCCAAAAACGGAAATTTTTAAAAGGTAATGAGCTTCTACCGGGCGAGGACCCACCAAAAATAATTAATCATATTCACATGATATTTTGTTTTTCAAGTGGTGAAAAATTGTGAAAAATTGTCCAAGCCCTTTTAAAATACATACTACTTATCATTAGACAAAATATCGAAACATCTAAATGGGCTTTGAGCATCCGGCCTGTTGTCTAGGCCTTGTATTCTGCGCTCTGACAAAATTCACACCTGTAAAATGTACCCAACTATCAAGCACATTGACGGATAGACATCAGCATATAGTTCGTTCTTGGATAGTCCAAAATGACTTAATCCAATTTAGAATTTAAGGAGCCAATTATACAGAATGCATTCCCACGGCCTGATCACATGCGGTGAGAAGTCAGCGTCATCAATATCATTTCCTTCTGAATGTAATGGACAAATAAAAAGTATATGATTGAGCAGCATAATGGATAGGCGATTAGTTTCAAGATTTTTGAGATAAGGTGGCAGTGGCATCTCTGGTGTTCAGAAATATCAACATCCTATATTTTGTAATTTCTGTGTTCATTAGGAGATTCGTGGTAATCATTTGTATGATCACGTGATTCGCTACCGGATAGCCCACCAAATAATGCCCTTCTCCATTTTAGAAGAAGAAAAAAAATCGGTACTCAAAAACCAATACCAAACAGCTTGTATCTAATGGCACTTATCCTCCTGATTCCTGGGAGGAAAGCCCTTTCTACACACCAAACTGCGATCGGTGGTGCAGATGTTCTAAACCCTCGAACGACGATCATTTTCTTGGTAGAGAGAAATCCATTGTCTCTCGGCTGGTGATCACACCTGACCTTTTGGAACCTTATGCGGTCCCCCAATCGAAGCCTGAGAGTCTGGTGTTTGGTTATCCCTAATAGTACATTGGGCTTTTGTGGTTTAAAGACCTGATATCCCATACACTGCATTCATGAACAAGCTCGTATTTTCCTCGGGGTGAGCCATAAGTATACCTGATAAAATGGAATCCAATGGGTTTCCCATTTCGACTGCCCCACTTTGTCTGTAAGTCCGGCCAAGGAAAGAAAACAACACTTTTGTTGAGCATGATAATAATTGTCGTTCCGGAACTGATACTGATATACCGATTTTGAGTTGGCTTTGCTTTCCATGATTGCAGATGATACGTATAGCCTCCTTAACGGGAAAGTTCGAAAGCAGTGATTGGACATCAAGTGAAGCCGTGTGTTTCTCTTTTCGAAATGATGTGGTGCAAAAGCTCTACTATTTACAGACTTTCTTTGATAGTGTCTCTGGCCAATAAATCATGAACTGGCTCAAGCAATTTCAACACCCATTTCGCCAATTCGCGCTGTGATGAATTTATAATAGACAGTATTTGTCGAAATGAGAATTGTGGTTAGTGTAGTTTAGGTGGACCATGCAGATGTCGATTTTGAGTTCCATTTGGCCTCGGATGTTGAGCTGCGGTCTCACTGGTAAAATGTCCTTTTAGTAGAAAGTGTGCTTCTGCCGATACCTCTTGTTCTAGTACCTCCGGATTATCGCAGTTATCCCGGCGCACAAACCTGCTGGGATAGTCAAAAACGGTCTCCATTTTCTCATATTCACTTCAATGAGTCAGCCCGGCTCCGGATTAATTGTTAGGGTGTAAAATTACCAAGCCAGTTTGCAACTGTAGATTTTCAATAATAAAAATGCACTCAGACGTGGTGAGTGATTGATGTCTGGACGATCTTACCAGTTACTTTGGTTCGAAGTCAACCAGCTCAAATTGGAACCAAGTCTGCGCATCTTTTTAAGTGGGTTTGAATATTTTCAGTTGTTTGAATAGATATTCAAATTGTGCTAGTGTCTTTGTGCTGTTTATATTCTTCGGTAGTGTAGAGAAACCTAGATCTCAAGAGACAGCCAGCAATTATAGTTCATTCAGTGCAACCATTGATAGATTATCCACAACAGTTACCGATTGTTTGGGAAAATTCGGATCGGCTAACTTGTGAAGGTCAGCAAGATCTCGGAATGTTCAGAGCTTTATAAAAGATACGTTGACGATATTCCCATCATCAAAAAGTCTAGAATAGAAGACGTGGATTATGGATGAACTCAATCTTGTGCATCCAAGTACACGAACTAGGATGGGCGCAGATGTGGACAATACACTTCTCTTCCTTGAGATTATTGTGACTAGGAGGAATGACGGAACAATCACCAAATCTGATTTCATAGAAAAGAAACTTGGACAAGTCTATACTTGCAATCTGTGGAATATAAATTTAGCCTGATCCGAAAACTATTTCAGAGAGCGAGACGTATTTGCACAAGAAACATGATGGACGACAAACTTGAACAGCTGAAAGTCGACTCGACCGGAAACGCCTCATCCGATGCGTTTGTCGAAAGACACCGCAAGCCTCTATTCACCAGATAAACAATTCTATTTCGGTGGAGGAAGTACTAGACACACTTTGTCTTCTTTTCAATTTCACGATGTCATTCTCTTGCTCAAACGGCGACTTGATTCAGCGACTGTTCGAATATAATATGCAGCTGACTTCAGAATTGTTCATCGAACGATTTGGATCCCTAAACCCTCAGTGGAAATACCGTCTATCTCTGTACACCAACTCAAACCTGACCTAGTAATTTTGGTGTATTTGCGGAGCAACCTACGTGAGTGGAGCAGAGCGACTGTTGTCTAACCGAGAAATTGAACACATTCCAAATTGGACTCAATGTATTATGATGCAATCATTGTCAGATCAAACACATATTGACAATGTTAGAAACCAAACGTTCCCGTCGCTTGTCATCTTCAGATGACGCAACATCCAGCTGACCAAAACACTGTGTTTCGGGTCATATACGTGATAAACAATACCATGCTATTGCGGTTTGCCGAAGCCGAAATGGCCGCCAGCATGGCAGATCTTTCGCGGTTTATGCAACCAGTGTCTGGCTTGGCACCGTGAGTCCAATGAACGTTCGCGACACAGATGGACGAAATGGTAAAAGAACATGCAATCTGCAACTCTCATTCGCGTCGACAGATGTCTGGTAACTAAACACTATTTTGAACGACATTACTGTTGAGCTACAAATGCATATAGATCGTCTTGTTCCATGGCCGGATTCCATTACTGTTTTGCAGTAAATTATTATTGTCAGTGCCATTCGCCACCTTTGTGGTCAATAGAATTGGACTCAAAGAAAACCGTTCATTAGACTTCAGGTGGCGATATGCGCCGACCGATGAGAATCCAGTGGATGTTGCATCCAGTGGCGCTGTCAGGGAACTGTTGCCTGAAATACAGTGTCAAAGAACTTCGCGTTGTCATTTTCATACTAAATATTCCTGACAAACTCACCAACTGTTCGATTTTTACCCTGTTTGTCATTGTCCAATTTTGGCCCCTGAAACAAAATTAGGAACCAAAATAGACGTATGCCAACACGTGAGTGTGTGTAATAGTGTTACGTTCAACGTTCGTAGTAGGTGATTGGGCCTTATTGGTTCTACATGGAAAGCGAAAGTGATAACAAAAATACTCAGTGAAAAATTTTAACGCAAACCTTTGACATTTGATTAGCCAAGCCCTTTCCATGGGTTCCCCTCAAATGAGATTTTTTGGTAAACTGAACCATTAGGCGGATCGGACAAAAACTGAACCACAACGATGAAGATGACGGTTTGGGGGATTCCTTCAGAATCTCTAAGATATACTTCAACTGAACAGTGTGGGTCAGAAGATATCCCGGCACCGATGTGAAGCAAAAGTGCGAAACATATCGTCCAGGGTGCAAAATGTCAATTGAATTAGTTCATTCTGGTTTGCAAGTGGAACATAAATTTTGGAGTTAGCCATCGAGCGCAGATTTGGGGTCAGCGATTGACAGCTTCTGTTTTTCTATTTTCACTTCATGAGCGTTTTAACAAGTGTAAATTTTTGAATATTCTTTGTAATCGAACTGGATATTTACCTACTAGTCATGAAAACCACAACGCTTTTTCATGCAGCCATATTCCGAATTTCAGTTCTTCATTGCCAATTTACCCAACCGGTTTGACAATTCCATCCCCGTTGGTTGATTCCATTATTTTCAGCCACAGCGCAAGAAATTATATTTTCTTGCTATTTCACACTATACCTCTATGTGAATTCAATCTCTGGGAGAACAACGAGCAAAACAGAAAACAAAGGGTCATCGGTTCGCACAAATAAAATCTTAGAGAAGGTAAATACCATCATACCGCTCACCGCATTTACCACACGTCTCAACTGCCAATCGATTGTGATATACCTATACATATCCAAGCAACGGCATGTAGCTGACTATTACAGATTTCTTTATTATTTAGTTTTGATACTGTCCAGCCATCATGGCTTGAAACATACTTGTCCATCGAACGGGGCGCAAATCTCACTTCTAGTTTGAATTCAGCATGAATAAGATCACTTGCATTGCACTTCATGTAAAGCCACCTTTTCCAAATTCCTTTCAACATCTTGTCCTTTGCACTGCTTATGTTTTACTAGATACCCCCACTAATAATATCAGTCAGTTATTTGACGACCTTTCCAACTATTTCAATACGGATCTCAGTCAGTCCTTGTTCATAAAAGCAGGTGATTTCAATGAACTGGACTTATCCTTTTCATTAACCATAGATTTTTTCCAATCCTGCCCGTTTTCTAACTGCTTCGATACCCTTCGGAATTCAGTATCAGTGAAATATGAAAGTATTTTCACAGTTTTTCAAGGTTCTCCCACTAGTTCTTCTGATCACCCTACTTCACTCCTTTACCCTCACGTGTGTTGCATAGGAAAATCTTTGAAAAACTGCTTGTATCCATAGCGCACTCTCCTCCGAACAGCATGCACTTTGGAGAATCTCAACAAACTTGGAGCATTGGTTCCCTTCAATAATTTTATCATTTGTTTATACAAGGCTTCCTCAATCTGTAAACACCTTATTGACTGCCCTAAATTCCATGATTTGTGTAGCCATTTGGAAATATTTTATGTTCAACACGAAAGGGTTCCCTCTCCTCGCTTAAAGAGCCTCAGTGGAGCTAAGGGAAAGGTACAAACATCTAGCTGGGATCAAGCCGTATAAGACTACTCCACTTCATCAAGACTGAAGTACGAAATCTGAATCACTTGCAAGCAGACACAGTAGAGGGTAACGAGAAATGCCGTATGATGTGAAAGGCCCTTCAACTGTTCTGCTGTGCCAGACTCAAAGTGACGTTATACGTCGTAGATTCAAATCACCAGTTTACTGTTAACTTCGACACATCCTCACTTCCTCATCCATATAATTTAAATCCCATAAACTCAACTTCCTAACAACTCTATCTGTCCTTATAGTTCTTGGACAATCCTAGTGCCGTTTGGTGGCCCCGACTTATTAACACGAACGTTTCTTACAGTTTGCTCTTTCGAGCACATACCCCATCTGAATGACCTATATATTCGTCGTATTATTTCCATCATATTATTTTTTGTCCCATCAACTGTATTCGCCCTAATACTCCATATACTTTGGCTAACATATTTTGGAGCTATATTTCAACCATCTGTCACCGGTAGCCGGACATTTTGGTCTTCTGCAAAAGCAGTCTCCCGCGAACTTGCCCTTCCAATTCGCTTCACATCTGTAATTCCTCTGCCGATTTTGTTCGTGAACCACCTGAGAAAGTTCACAATTCGCCTTCTGATTTGTCACTCAATCCATCTTACTAACATATTCTACTCCACCGTTTTTTTCTCTTCCCTCTGTCTCCCGTTTCCGATCTCATATTAGCACTGGGAAGATACGCCAAATGCTGCATTCTCTGGAATTATGCAATACACCCGGTCAAAACAGAAGTATACTTACTGATATTCCCAGTAATTTCAACAGCTTCTGTTTCATCCGTACTAAGTCACTTACTGAGTATTTAACAATTCGTTATTCAGAATAAACGTCGATTTGATGGTCGCCGACGTAATTTGATTTACTTTCGCATATGAATTTTTCAGATAAGGACGTTTGAACACAGTTTGCTATCGGACTGGTTTGCTTTTTCAAATCAATTTACTCAAATATCCGATAAGACATGTTTAAGACGCCTGACTGGCAATCATCCATAAACAAGGACTCCTTCATCACATTTTTACGGACACCGGGTATCCTCAAAATTTCAACCACTTCTAATTGCTATCGGTATGTCCCGGTAATTTTCCAACCGTGGTTGATATTTCCTCATTTTGTGTTGACGGAACACGTTTGATATCATTTTTGTACAAAAAGGTGAAGATAGTTCCCTATTCTGTACGACATTCTGTGGTAACCGACGGATTATCTTCGGAGGAATCAATTTTGATCCGAAAAATAGACCCCCGGTTAGTCCAAGCTCCATGTGACTGCAATGAGATTACAGCTGTAACCCAACTGTAGAGTGTTTTTAACTCGTGAAGGAAATTCTTGGGACTTGCCTAAGCCCAATCAAACCACTTTCAGCACCGGGCTGACTTATGGTTGTCACTTGGCCAATAACCGAAAAATCCTCTAGGGATGTGAGGGTCGCCCTGATTGCCTAGGCCGTACATTTGCATGCTGGCAAAATTCTCACCAGCAAAGGTTGTCCAGCAGAATGCATGCAAACGGTGTCACCGTTTTTGTGGTGCGTGTGCGTGTGAGCACGCATATGCGGATCGATGAGATATTCTCTGAATTGCCAGCTTAACCCGTATAACATGTGACCCCCAGCGAGAGTGAGTAGCATTAGATGTGTGGAATCATGTATTAGAGCGATTGGTCGAAACATCTGTTGCGGAGGTCTGGCGATCAAAAAAAACAGAGCAGATTGGCCTTGTGTGAAAGCTGGGTTGACTTATTAGACCCATTGTTGTGCGTGCGCACGTAAGCACAAGCTGAGAAAAGCGGGACGTGTCAGTGATGGTGACTGACGTACGCGTAAACAGCGCAGTGCTGTACAGACCCAGGTTGAGCTGCATGCACGTTGATGAAAGCACCACCACGAAACCACATACGCGCCAATCACTTTCAGACAAGTAATTCTTGTGCTGCGTTCTGGATAGGAGGCATCGGTCAAAGAAAATCATTTAACCAATTTTGCTGCTGCGTTTCCATTGTGCATGAGTGTGCACGAGTGTGCACGAACAGAGAAACGCCTAACCAGTCACCCACCTTTCAACCAAAGCCTGTCCACTCCGTGGTCCTTTTGACCATCAGGTTGCCAACATCATTTCATTTGCATTTCGATAACAGACGGAGCTGAGCATGCTATCCGTGGTTTGTCTCGGTCGCTGTCGCACATATACGTCCCACATGACATGTTGGCGATGTGTGTATGGCATGCACTTTTCGAGCGTGAGAGCAGAGGAATAGAAACACAGCACCATGGAAAGATTATTGCAACTATATTCATTCAACTTGAAGCTAGTACTTTGGTAATTCAATTGAGTCATATGCAACTCCGCATGAAGACATCATGTTTTATTGTATATTAGGCTACAAATACCGTGTGCTTGCTCGCGTAAAATTTCGAATTGGTAGATATACGATTAACTACATTAATACCTTGAACTCTGCACTGATACCATGCAAAATGTTACGAAAACGAAATTGAGTAATTTATTGCCAAAATCCGCTGAAAAACAAAAAATAAAGTGAGTTTCGATTAACTGCAGAATTTACTGAAAATAATCCGAATATCTGAACAGTCGGTGGGGAACAAAATCTTTCTCGGTGCTTCACAAAAAACGGAATATAGACATTTTATTAGCACTCCAGTCAAGATGATAGAAAAAAGAGCAAGAAACTAGGTATTCATGGAGAGCCAACAAATGACAGTTTCATGTCTACATAGTTACAGTACTATCGGTGTCACGAGCGAAAGTGTGTGTTGATACTCTCAATGCAGAATTGCTTGAGCTATCGAATTTGTAAGATACGTCATAGCAATTCGAGCACACAACTGAAAATATGAGGATATCAGTGCTCAACATCATTCCTTTGTACTAAAGAGACTCGAATCTGTGTAATTGAATGGTGCACGGTGTATTCTCACCATTGGGGAAGACTAGGGGAGATTAGGTGAATATACACCTAGAATACTACGAAGGGTTAGAAAAGATCACTTTGCTCATTATAACTCACAATATCTTGTGAATTATCAGACTGTTCATTTAGTTAACACTGGAATACCAGTGATGGAACAACACTATATCATGTATTTGTGACGTTGAGAGCCGGATAGCTTGGTCGTTAGGTGTTCAACTCGTGATCGTCTATTCACGGGACTGAGTCACAATAACGACTCGACTGATGTGCAGTGGTGATAATTTCCAAGTAACCTACATGATTTATTATCTATGCATTTCCTTATGTAAAGTCAGCATTAAAGGTGAGGGATGTATTCCAAGTAAAATGTATAAAATGAGAGAGATTTGGTCCGCTTGTCTTTTGTTCCTCATTTCTCAACGGCTGATATTTCAATTTCTGTTATCACTTTCAACAAGCTTACATATAAAAATAGCCAATAACTGTTTGAAAAGCAGATGTTTCAAGATGAGACTCAAATTTACCCAATATACACACTGGATGAAAACGTTTTCTTCGAATTCGCCATACATTCACACGATCCGAGCCTTATCCGGATTTGAACAATTTGCTAGCATGACTTCAGCTTTGGTAAAAATAGACTTGAAATTGTTACTCAGAAGTGCGTTTAAATCCTAATTTCCCTATTGACGATCATTTTAGGCCTCTCACCAAAAGAATCGCTCCAATAGTTCTCTTCGGCTTGTTCATATTTTTCCGTTAGATTTATATTCTAACACGTTATGGCTATGAGGAAACTGTGGACTGAATGTTTATTCAACTGAAAGTGTATTTTAAAAATGACACCACTCTCGTCATCATTATCGCAGTGGTAGGTAATGTTAACTTAAAACCAAATACACCTATTAAAATTATGTATAAAAGCACTGTTTAGAAATCCAGATCCCAAGTATTTGAGGGATAAATATGAACCATTCAAATACTTCCAGTTTATTATTTTCAATCTAAACTGATGTTGTGGATTTGGCATGCTGTAAGCCGAAAATTCATTCAGAGGTTTTCCATAAGAACGCTGTTGAATTCTGATTTATTAGGTTCATCATGCATGAGTATCCGGTTATAATCTCGATCAAAATACGACCATTCACCCGGACTTAATTCGAAAAAATCATCCAGTTAATATTCGTAGTGCAATGTCCATCATCACATGAGCAGTTCGGTTGCATTTCCTTGTGTCCAGTGGGTGAGGTTCCGGTAAACTACGCTGTCACACCTAATGAGTAAAAAACACACCATTCATTTACGTCCAGATATGAAACTAATCTGATCAAATTCAACAGTTTGGGAAAAATCTTTCTTATTTAAGCAGAAGAAACAACACTGAACAAAACCCACAGGTCTGAGGTGATTCGATCCCTCAAGTCACCCATGTTATGAAATCACGTGAAAGAAGTAATTTGAGCTGGAACGGTAAGTGATCGACCTCCGAATTTTGAAGTAAGATTACAATCCAACTTCCAGTTCCAAACATTTATATAGAAGTGGTATGATATAACTCGACTCCAACTCAATTACTCAATCAAATGTTGATAATCGAGAGTACCCATTATTACTGAGTCCATAAAATTGGTTTCACCAAATCTAGTCTAGACAATCCTGGGTGGTTCTTAATTGTATTCCTTTCTATGCGTACGAAGTTACACAGCATTTAAGGAAGATAAGCACTTGGGGATATCATATATCAGTAACCGGGAGCAGAGCGATCAATGTCCGCACTTTGCCGCACTGAACATCACTAATTCGGTATGCCTTTTGCAGCGAATTCATGTATATATTGGTACGTTTTCACTCAGTATGAAGTACTGTTTTCGACTCCAGAAATTTCTCAATGCTGGAATACTACTTTTTTCGTGTTTCATCTTAGCAGACCTCTTTGTTACCACTCACTACGTGCATATTCAGTCATCATTCTTCTCACATTTTGGCATAAGCCTGCGTCTTATTGAGGGGAAATTTGGCTTCAGTCTGGGTAGTGTTGACTTATCTATCTAGCTATGTAACGATAAAACTGACTCAGAATGAACATATGAACGTTCCTTGAAAGTGTCTGCAAATCCGCCTTATTTCGACTTGGCCTCTTGAACGCTCAGCATTCAAAATGTGATTCGTGCAAGAATTCTCGAAATACTCACGCTACAGACAGGATTTTCAAATTCTCAATATATCAGAAAACACCATCAAGAGTGGCTTCACATTGTTCTATCGAATTTTCACTTAAGAAATCTGACAATGTTTTGGAAATACCAACGATTCTTTGTTCAGTTTTAGTTTGGGTATACCCAAGGAAGAGCACCTATAAGTCTGTTTTGCCGGCCTGACTAAAAAAACAAACACAAGCCATTACGATTATTGAAGTAACCTACTTGGAAGCTGAATGGTTCTGCTGAAATGAAATGTTGTACGCGTGAAGAAGGCTCAGTAGTGCATGCGTGCAATTACTCTGTAAGTTTTGCATAAGCTGTTCACCGGTTAGTCTATAGCCTGCAGGATTACCAGCCTCTCGGTTTTGGACTGAATAAAAATATTTCTTCCGTCGGTGTACTCACGTGTCTGTGTGTGTGTGTGATTAAGCTCTCATTATGAAAGAGAAGGACACGGAATATGCAAGAATTGCTCGGTCCATCGATTTCAGTTGCTCATGTCGCTGAATCAAATGATTTCATCAGGCTGACAAGTTTTATTGCACGTGCGATCGACGCTTGCGGCTTCTGTTACTCTAACAGGAGAGCAACAAAATACAAGTTTGTTGATTGTAACTACTATCGTATGACTTTTATGGGGATCGTCTGTAACAAGTGACATGGATGGAACGCTTGCGAATCAGCCTGAATATCGAAATTATATAGTGGAGTATTCACACGATTTCCTGCTGGGTTTTCTCTCTGGAAACTAGGTTGGTATATACTTCATTTAGATGAGTCATTCAAATGTTGGCAGTGAATTCCACGACGTTGAATTATTTAGCCCCAAAACACATTCATTGCAAAACCTTATTGTTCTGTCCAACAAGATTAAGCTCTACTCCATTCTCACAATTTGAAGATATGTTTGTAGCCATTACGGTTTTGTGCTTTATCTAGTGATCGCCTCGCTATTTGTTGTTTCATTGTGGTATTTTCATCCTGAAAATACGTAAGGTATTTTGCCGTGATGTGTGTGATAGTTCGTCAATTTACCACAAGCACCAAGTCCAATCGGTCTTCTGACTGGCTGAAATTGAAGCATAACACTGAACAAACCCGATTCTGCGTCAGTAAAATATTTTTGCTTCCAGTAAGTTTGGTGTTTTCACCAGATTATTCATTCTGTTCATTCATTCACAACTGAGTAGGCAATGACCTTACTTCATTCTATAGTCTGTGTACTCCTTGGTAAAACCAAATCGAAATGTCGTATCGTGAAATAAATGACAAACATTGACGTGATCATTAGTTGTGACTACCCAGCAAAAAGACCGGAACAACAGTAGGAGTGCCGTTTAGGTAGCCGAGAATTCCAGTAGGTTTGGATTCCACGGAATGCCAGGATATAAACACAATTCTGCATGGATAACCTCTAGGTGAATTGTTGCCAAATGAAAGTAGCAAGTATAAAATGAGGTTTGCTATTGTTATATCAAGTGCACGTCAACATCTTTATTAGAAAAACATCACGAACTGATTTCGTCCATTGAAATCTAGCAACCATACAAAGTGGTGCTTCATTTTTGCCTTCTGGACCGGCTGTTGAGTTTTTGCTGTCGCCCTGTTGATCCGGTTGAGATACAGTATTCCCTGTCACACAAACCTTTCATGTATATCATCAAGTATTGTGTGCTGGTGACAAGCCTGCCCTAATACCAACCATGACCGGTGATGTAATTCGTAAAGCACGTAGCCGGGATTGGAGTTTCGTTTTGGTGTGTGTACCTTTCACTTGCAACACTGAACACAAAATTATACAGGAAGTGATGTGCAGTGAGTCATCAAAAGATATCAGGAAGATTGTTCACTTTAGTATAATAATGAACCAGACAATGTTTTTTTGTGAACCCACCACGATTAACACACGAAGACACTCCGCATTCATGTATATATTGGTACGTTTTCACTCAGTATGAAGTACTGTTTTCGACTCCAGAAATTCCTGAATGCTTGAATACTTCTTTTTTCGTGTTTCATCTTAGCAGACCTCTTTGTTCACACTCACTACGTGCATATTCAGTCATCATTCTTCTCACATTTTGGCATAAGCCTGCATCTTATTGATAGGTAATTTTGCTTCAGCCCGGGTAGGGTTGACTTATCTATCTAGCTATGTAACGACAAAATTGACTCAGAATGAACACGTGAACGTTCCTTGAAAGTGTCTGCAAATCCGCCTCATTTTGACTTGGCCTCTTGAACGCTCAGCATTCAAAATGTGATTCGTGCAAGAATTCTCGAAATACTCACGCTACAGACAGGATTTTCAAATTCTCAATATATCAGAAAACACCATCAAGAGTGGCTTCACATTGTTCTATCGAATTTTCACTTAAGAAATCTGACAATGTTTTGGAAATACCAAAGATTTTTTGTTCAGTTTTAGTTTGGGTATACCCAAGGAAGGGCACCTATAGATCTGTTTTGCCGTCCTGACTAAAAAAACAAACACAAGCCATTACGATTATTGAAGTAACCTACTTGGAAGCTGAATCGTTCTGCTGAAATGAAATGTTGTACGCGTGAAGAAGCCTCAGTAGTGCATGCGTGAATTGACTCTGTAAGTTTTGCAAAAGATGTTCACCGGTTAGTCTATAGCCAGCAAGATTACCAGCCTCTCGGTTTTTGGACTGAATAAAAATATTTCTTCTGTCGGAGTACTCACGTGTCTGTGTGTGTGTGTGTGATTAAGCTCTCACTGTGAAAGAGAAGGACACGGAATATTCAAGAATTGCTCGGTACATCGATTTCAGTTGCTCATGTCGCTGAATCAAATGATTTCATCAGGCTGACAAGTTTTATTGCACGTGCGATCGACGCTTGCGGCTTCTGTTACTCTAACAGGGGAGCAACAAAATACAAGTTTGTTGATTGTAACTACTATCGTATGACTTTAATGGAGATCGTCTGTAATAAGTGACATGGATTGAACGCTTGCGAATCAGCTTGAATACCAAAATTATATAGTGGAGTATTCACACGATTTCCTGCTGGGTTTTCTCTCTGGAAACTAGGTTGGTATATACTTCATTTAGATGAGTCATTCAAATGTTGGCAGTGAATTCCACGACGTTGAATTGTTTAGCCCCAAAACACATTCATTGCAAAACCTTATTGTTCTGTCCAACAAGATTAATCTCTATTCCATTCTCACAATTTGAAGATATGTTTGTAGCCATTACGGTTTTGTGCTACATCCAGTGATCGCCTCGCTATTTGTTCTTTCACTGTGGTCTTTTCATCCTAGAAATACGTAAGCTGTTTTGCCCTTATATGTGTGATAGTTCGTCAATTTAACACAAGAACCAAGTCCAATCGTTCCTCTGACTGGCTGAAATTGGAGCATAACACTGAACAAACCCGACTCTGATTCAGTAAAATATTTTTGCTTCCAGTAAATTTGGTGTTTACTGAGTAGGCAATGACCTTACTTCATTCTATAGTCTGTGTACTCCTTGGTAAAACCAAATCGAAATGTCGTATCGTAAAATAAATGACAAACATTGACGTGATCATTAGTTGTGACCACCCAGCAAAAAGACCGGAACAACAGTAGGAGTGCCGTTTAGGTAGCCGATAATTCCAGTATATTTGGATTCCAGGGAATGTCAGAATACAAATACATTTCTGCATGGATAACCTCTAGGTGATAAACAGCTTCATCAGAATTATTTCCGGATAAATTGAGCAAATAAAAAATTAGGTTCGCTTTTGTCATATCAAGTGCATGTCCATATCTCCATTAGAAAAACCGAACAAGCTGATTTTGTCTATTCAGATCTAGCAACCATACAAAGTGGTGCTTCATTTTTGCCTTCTGGACCGGCTGTTGATTTTTTGCTGTCACCCTGTTGATCCGATTGAGATACAGTATTTCCTATCACACAAACCTGCCATGCATATTACCGAGTATTGTGTGTTGGTGACAAGCCTGCCTTAATACCAACCATGACCAGGGATGTAATTTGTAAAGCGAATAGCCGGGATTGGAGTTCCGTTTTGGTATGTGTTCCTTTCATTTGCAACATCAAACAACAAATTATATAGGAAGTGATATGCAGTGAGTCATCAAATGATATCAGTAAGATTGTTCCCTTTAGTATACTAATGAACCACACGATGTTTATTGTGAACTCACCATGATTAACCCACGAAGACACTCCGCGTGCAGCTGTTATACCCCGTTTCTTTGAAATCACTTACGATATGCACACACACACATTGTTTTCAATGAAAATCTAACTGATAGCAGCGAACTCGTGTAATTAACCGATGGTGAGCGTGTGGCCACAAAAATGGTTCCAGATGAATAAGCACACGTTAACAATACATCTTATACCCTTTTGCGTTGCACACCAATCGATTTTCTAGTCGGACATCTTTGCACTGGTAACGTAAATGAAAAGGAAGCAAGAAGATCAGTCTTGAGGATATTTCATCAATTAACTTGCAGGTGACTAAGTTTCCTCACTGAATCACTTGACAGATATGAATCTTCGGTTTGAACATTTTATTGTGTGCGGATACCACGCATTTTCGATTTCCCACCCGAACGTTCTGCGATGTAGCATGTGAATGCAACCTTGCTTTTCCCACGGACCGTACATGTGAGGCAAACAAATCTCTAGTGTTACCTACCTGTTATCTCTAGTGACCAGACCATTGACGCAATGTAATTGTCTTTGTTCTCAAATGTATAAGTCAACGATGATAAACCCTCCAAGATGTCTATTGAAGTGCCATTTACAGGTATTTGAAAATGCAAGAACAAACAAAGTGGAACCTGGCACAAACCTATATCATGGGAAAACCCCTGATTAGCAGTTTACAGAAATTATGACAATACGACATGATTTGCCTGTTAGGCTTATGTATTGGAAGCAGCCCCAACGAAAGTCACGTCGATGAAAGGCCCTGAGCAATTCCAACAGCGCAGAGATTGGGTGTACCCATGATCACAGGGTTTACCTAATTGGTTGAGAAAAACAGACTGTCGTGGAAGAGAACAACGTTGCCCATTTAATTGTGAGGTGTTGTGAGTATCAGGTGATCGACAGTGTCCGAATCCAGGCGTTTTGCTTCAGAACCAGTAGTGAAACATTTATACGATTCAACGAACTATGGCACTCGCTTAAGTCAATTAGAATTCAATGTGAAACATTTAACCCATTTCACTTAAGCCAGTGGAAAACATAACGATATTCTCTTATACTGTCAACACTTCGTTTTTTGATGCAACGTGCCCACACTGAACAGAATAACCAACGACGTTAGAGAGAGTCACTTGGATAGTCCTTTTAAGTAGGTGGACTATACTACTTGAATCTATTTATTATATCACAAAATCAGTAATTTTAATGCTCAACATTATCGATGTTGTCAGTATAGTCGTGATCACTGCTGCTACCATAGCAGAACTCACATGTTTCGTCCGTGAGAATTTTCCTATTGGGGATACAATATACAATTTCCGAAAGCGCTGCTAACTACTGCGCATTCTAGATTTTCACTGAGATTTTTTGATCAGCATAAACAAGAAATCACGAAAATCTTGACGAAATAGCATTTCGTATGCCCGCATTGGTTTTCTAACATAGTATCGAGTGTCAACAGACTAGAGTTTGTTGCACATCACCGGAATCTCGTCGTGCACAAAACAAACAGAAAATATTCCCAATGGTTTGACCGAGAAATAATTGTGAAGCTGTTCGGCCGATGGCCTGAAAATAACACTCGTTCGATCGTGTAAAGATTCACCATGATGGTGTTGAATACCATACATGAGATGCAGTGGGAGTTTGTACCGAGCATATGAAGTTCCGCTCATGAGTCTTTCTTTGCAAACGTGACGTTCTAAGGTCAGCAACGAAGAGGTACGATGGCCATGAGGTAGTAATGCGTCATCTGTGTGCACCCTTTTCTCTTGCTGGTCGCCTCTGATTGACTACAAAATAGCGCATCACAAATACCTGGCTTTGCTCACTTCGGTCCTTGCATAATGAACCAAACATGATTGTTTTATTATGTATTTCACTAATCACCATGATATCAACCAAACAATTAGTTGGGTATGAAAATCCTATAACTGAACAGGGCTTACTTTTGAAATGAAAATGGTCGGTTGTAACTTGAAATTACACCAAATATCAAATATGCCTAGTCCCTGAGCTACTTTTGAATGAAAGCAACTGACTATTCTAACGCTACTTTGGAGGAGCGCAACTGAATTTGGAGAATATGTTGGATCCATTAGGGTCGCATGTGATTAACAAAGGTAGGTCGAAACTGAACGTTTGCGACATTTAAAAACAGTAGGACTAAAATTATGCGATACCGCATACTTTCAGCATTGGCAACCAGTAGACACAAATAAAGAGAGCTCAACAATTTGCCTAAACATGAATTTTATTTCTTGATTTTTCCAGTGCTTCCCAGGAAACAGTATTCCTGAGGTAGAAAGTAAAACTGTGATTTGCTGATTCCATACGCGATTTCGGACTCGAAGCAAGACCAAACAACCACATCGTCCACTGGCCCCAGTAATTCTACCTTTCGCCGTTGCACGCAGTTTGACAGGTTACCAAAGTCTACTGCTAATACTAATTCAATTTTTAGTTAATTTGGTGTTTGAGCAGGTGGGTATGGAAATTGTTATTTCCCATCTGTTTGAAACAGGGCATAGCACCGTTCTTATATATGGTTCCATAAAGTCAAAATGTGTAAGACTGGTGAAAGGACATTTTGACCAAAACTTCGCTGGGACATTCCTGTAGTGCTAGGGTGAATTTTTATATCAGACTAGATAGTAAGTTTCAAGTAATGCACACATTTTTCCTTCAATTATATGTTATTCGTGTCGAATGAATTTACGCTTATGCATATAATCAAGCACACAAAAATAATTATGAACCCATCTCGTTTCATATAAAAATCTATCATGCCGTCGAAATCACCGTGCTTGTTTATATTGACAACATCAACAACTTGAAGTGGATGATAACAATTTCAACGAATACAGCTTTAGCTTCACCGAGGTTAAGGAGGCCGACAATCTTTGACATTAAAGGGAATGCCCGTACTTTACAACAAATACAATCTGATTTACCATTTAGGTTTGAAGCAAATTTCACGTGTGGAAAACAGCCGAAATGAATTATTTGCAATTGAGTAGTGGGAAATTAGATTGGTTTATAATACGATTCATCATGCAGCTTGAACGCTCAACTCACCATTGAAAACCATGGAATTTCTGTACAGCTGTATCATTCTTGTTGGGAATCATCAGCAGTTTACATCCACCGAGACCCCACGGGGACTAGAACCCGGAGTGACCGATTGTGAATCGAACACCTTAACCTCAATGCTATATCGGGATGGCTCTCAACCGTTCGTTGAACATCCAAACAACACATGATATAGCACTCTTCCGTCACTGGTTTTTGAACGATAACAACCCGCCTCCGACACAGCGATCGACTTCCATGATGGATGATTTCCCTGCATGTGCCTAAGTACAGTGAAGGCATTCCGTTATGAACAACCTACAGAAGCCTGGTTACTAATCTCCTACTACTCAATTGCAAATAATCATCCATCATCGCTTTGTGGGAAGCGGTTGTTATCGTTCAAAAGCCAGTGACGGAAGGGTGCTATATCATGTGTTGTGTAGATGTTCAACAATCGGTTGAGAGCCATCCCGATATATCCTCGCAGTTAGGGTTTTCGATTCACAATCGTTCACCACGGGATCGAGTCCCTGTGGGGGCTCGGTAAAAATGACTCATATTTGTGTCTGTATTACGTATTACTATCAGAGAGTGAAACAATTCCCTGAAGCGAGGTAATTATCCGTCTTTACCCAGTCAACTAATCGGCACGCTTTCACACACGTATGCCACCGAATAACCCGAGTGAACAATAACTATATACCTGTCCGACAAAACTAGACAACAAAACTCAATCTGGTTGAAGTGTGGGTACGATGGCCCATTCTGCGGAGAAGACCTGATACGGTGGAAGGCATACCTTTGGAATTAACGGAACAGATACTGTGTCTCTCCTCGAAGCTATCAGCCGTTGTTTGGTATCATAGATGACATCTAAACAAAATTTATTCCGGTGGTTCGGACCTATCCCGAGGGAAGCTGGGTGATTTCGTGGTAATATACATACCAATGAGTTGAAAAGGCCAGGGTTCAGATCCTGCGTATGACAGGCAGTATAAATATACTCAAGAAGAAGCGAAGCTCGAGTCTGGTGCTTCCGAGTTCAGGGTTGGCCGCAAAGATTAAATCCAAATGAAAATCAACCAAGCTAAGTACCACTTATCCTCACGTACAACTCGCAGGTAGTTGTGAGTAATATACAAAACTCAATCAGTCATGCCCACCAATAGAGCAAAACCATCGGAATAGCGCACTCAAGATTTTCGCTTTGACCAGCAAATCGTTCTGCCATAAAACACACACGTTTTACCGTGCTGTGCTGTCGTTTTCAATTTCTCATTAGGGGGTTAAATGATGAGATTTCCGAGCACAAGTCACGTGCGACGACGTACATAGCAGAACGCGGGTGCGTATACGATCGCATAAATCGAAATTATATTCTAGTAACATAATAGTTACACGGGAGAATTAGGCTAGTAGAACAAGAGAGATATTTTAAATGGCAAAGTAATTAGGTGAAAACGAATAATTTATTTAGGTGCAGTGTTTATGTATATGCGAAAGAAAAGTAAAGTTGCTATCATTAAGAGGTTTCTCAAGTCATTGAGTTTTATCTACTCTCCTTTGGACGTGACTTGAAACAGACAAGGTTTGAAATTTTGTATGGAATCATTCTAGGTGGGAGGTCCCAGAATACAGATATAATGCATAAATGGGAGCGACAAATTACGTCTGTGTGTACCGGATGAGTATGACCCTGATATTTCATGTTGGTTAGAGATTTACCATGATTTATTATGACGACCAATGAGTAAGATCAAAAGTGCACCTATCATAGATGAAGTACGGCTTCTAATTGCCAAGCCACGGAGTAGTGTGCTAAGGTCCAGGTTCCGAAATACGAGGATAATTGCAGGGAAATTGAAATAGTATCAGAAAACATTGGAAGTAGAATTTGGAATTCACTGTCTGAAATGATCGAAACTGTCTGAGAAGATGGACACCACAGTTTTCAACGACAGAAGTAACGGAAACATAAACTATTGGATTAAACGAGCGAAAATTCGTGAACTAACATTCAGGGTGCTAAAATACATTAGTTTTTGAAACATCTCGGCTTGGAAGATTCTCTAAACGAGACAGATTTTCATGAAGTAGGCCGGAAATTTTCTGACAAGAACAATATTGTCGGGTTATGTGAACGCCTCCAGTAGGGAAAATACACGAAGCTTACCGATTCCAGTGGAATATAGAAGAGGAAGGACACAGAACCATGGAATAATCCATAATTGTTTGAATTTGTCTCAGAAAACTAGTATCCTTTTTCGGATTTCTGCACTGCGTGGTGAAAACAGCCAGTGCAAGCGACTGGTCGACTCGACCACGAACAGTATGAACGTAACCCGCACTCCCTTCCCACTGTCTCTGTTTTATTTTGAGTGTTGCGTGCCTCTTCTCTACGGAAGGAAGCAATACGGTGTATGTTTCACTTGCAATTTGGCACGAATGACCTTCAGCCCTTTTCAACATTGAAGTTTTCATCAACTTTCTCCTTTAATTTGCAAGCAATTGAGAATAACGTTTTTTTCATCAATAATAATCCACAAACGGTCATATTTGGTGTTTTCACTGTATTTCTTCAATCAAAGAAATGTAGTAGAATAAAGTCTAGTCCTTTTTGGGGCTGTAATACGCATGACCTACCGACAGCTTCTGAATTGAGACCCACTCCATTATTTGTCAGGGACCTTGGAAAGCTTCGGGATTTTCAAGAAAAAGGAAGGGATCTGTGTACTGAATCAGAGGCTAAAGCATATTCATGAAGTACACAACGGACAGATCGGACGGGTCTGTATTAGGACGGGGTAATGGGGTGCTTTTGAGGAATCTTTACTACCAACTGGGGACCTCCTAGGTCTGCGGGCAAACTGACAATGACTGAAGGTGTGTTTAAAGACAACAAGAAATGAGTTTCTCACTTGCTTCAGTTCTTCTAGTAAAAGACTGCTCGATGAGCGCGTTTGTCTGTGTTAGTTGCGTCGAACAATTCACCGAAGGGTTCACTCGACAAAGCTGACATGGGTTCCTTAATCTGTAGTTCTACTGTACCCAAGAACTTCAGGGGATAGCCCATCCTGGCCAGAGTAAAAACGAGAATATTTCGGCTCTTGAATACTTAGAAAAACGTCAGATTGATACAAGGTTTTAAAGTCTTCAATGGGTGCTTTTGACAGAGGACGGTCACAAGAAGCAAGCATTATAGTAGAATTGGGTTGATCTACAAATTCGTCATTCGTGGACGATTTAGTTTTTCTGACTACCCCGAAGCTTTGTGATGAGCCTAAGGAATTTGAAATTCTTAGTTTTGGAAGATTTTGCAACAAACGACATATTCTAGCGTTTAACCTGTCTCGACCGTTGCAAGTTTGGTTTGATTTGGTTTGATTTTTCATTTTCTTCTGCCATGTCATGCACTGGCCATTTTCACTCATACTCTCCATCAGTAGTGGCCATGTTTCTTACCAACAGAGAAGTAGGGTTTGACTGCACCGCCGTATACTTGAGACATTATTGATGACCAGATTTAGTAACAAAGCCAAGCGGAATTTCTTTATACACAATGACACCTGAACCGAACAATCCTATGTTATTAAACCACAGTCACGGAGTTGGTTTTAATTCACGAAAATTACTTATACATTTATCGACTTAGTATGCATGTACTTTTTACAATCCATTACTTATCAGTGCAATCATCCATATTACTTCTCTCATGAAGGATTGAACAAAGGGTGCTGTCCTTATTTTAAAACCCAGAATAAATCTGGTGAAGCATTAAGAGGAACACAGTAGAAAGCGTAATGGATGTATTTTTCCAATGATTTATGGTGCTTGATTTTGACTTCACTGTTTTCCCTCAGTTGCATACTTTTTATTAAATTGACTTTCCCGAGGTTTCTGTGTACACAATGACACCTGAACCGATATCTGTTCTCTCAGTAAAATCCAGCTGCCCATAAAACAACTTATCAACCAAGTCTATGGTTCTCCAGATAGTGAAAGATTTAGTGTTGAACCAACCCAATCCTGCAACGACATATTGAAAAACGCATACTAATCATTGGTACACAGTTAATCATGTTGCTCATATAAGCTTGCAACTTACCTGGATCTTATTAAAAGAATAACTATGTCACTCACATATTCAAGTTCTAAGACCTTTCAACTAGGGAAAAGTTTGATACCACCATAATGATCTGACAAACGTGCATAACCGGGGACCGTATCAACCGGGAAGGTAAAGAGAAAGGGAGAGAGGGGTAACCTCGATGCACACCACTCCTCGTGGTGAACTCGGGTGAAAGAAGGATGGCGGCCCATGTTGTCAAAACTACCCGTGCGGTTAGCATCACATCTATAATGCTTGCAAATTGCATTTATCACTACTCATCAATCACTCGAGAACAGCGCCCGAGCGAAATTCAAGATGGGTTTGGACTTGATGGATATTTTGTTGATCATATCTTTACTCTCAGACAAACGTTCGAACACAGGCACACATTCATAGGGCCAAATAGACTCCTTGTTCTTGATCTGCAAATGATCTTAGACTCAGTTGACCACAAAGTTCTCTGACGTTGCCTCCTGTTGAAGAGTGTACCAGAGAAATTCCGTTCCACCATAAAGCCCCTGAATGTGAACAGCCTAGGTCGTGTTATGTTTTACGATTCTCTTTCACCCGAGTTCACCACGAGGAGTGGTGTGCATCGAGGTTACCCCTCTCTCCCTTTCTCTTTACCTTCCCGATTGATACGGTCCCCGGTTATGCACGTTTGTCAGATCATTATGGTGGTATCAAACTTTTCCCTAGTTGAAAGGTCTTAGAACTTGAATATGTGAGTGACATAGTTATTCTTTTAATAAGATCCAGGTAAGTTGCAAGCTTATATGAGCAACATGATTAACTGTGTACCAATGATTAGTATGCGTTTTTCAATATGTCGTTGCAGGATTGGGTTGGTTCAACACTAAATCTTTCACTATCTGGAGAACCATAGACTTGGTTGATAAGTTGTTTTATGGGCAGCTGGATTTTACTGAGAGAACAGATATCGGTTCAGGTGTCATTGTGTACACAGAAACCTCGGGAAAGTCAATTTAGTAAAAAGTATGCAACTGAGGGAAAACAGTGAAGTCAAAATCAAGCACCATAAATCATTGGAAAAATACATCCATTACGCTTTCTACTGTGTTCCTCTTAATGCTTCACCAGATTTATTCTGGGTTTTAAAATAAGGACAGCACCCTTTGTTCAATCCTTCATGAGAGAAGTAATATGGATGATTGCACTGATAAGTAATGGATTGTAAAAAGTACATGCATACTAAGTCGATAAATGTATAAGTAATTTTCGTGAATTAAAACCAACTCCGTGACTGTGGTTTAAAAGCATAGGAGTGATCGTCCCGTCAGTAATGGATCATATCTAACAGAAAATGGTGGTATCTTATGACATCTGTTGCCTAATAAAGGGGTTACGATTATCGGTTTGTAAACGGGTGCATATCGCGGTCAGTGCAACGTAATCCAGTCGTTCTATCATTTTTTTAGCAGCGATGGAATCGGGATAGGCATGAAAACGTCAAGAAACGGGTTTATGTTTCTCTGGTAGAAAAATGGGAGTCATACACTGACTGCTGATCACAGTGCTCCAAAATGCCAGAATGTCAAAACCGTCTGGCAAGAAATCGAGAACATCTTCAGATCTACCAGATCAGTTGGATTTGATGTGCGTTGCAACATCAAAGGCTGTCCCCACCTTGTATTGTTTTCTGTATTGGAGAAAGCACCCAACGGTCCCAGGGAGATAAGGCCCGCATCCAAACTATTGTTTTACCGAAAATCTTGGATACGGGTAACAAGGCTGTGCACGCTAAATTCAAGTGGTGGGAGTGAACCGAGTAGACGATGTAGACCAGTTTTTACCCCAAACAGGTTTATTCCTTACTTGTTATTTTATTCACTCACGAAGCTTTATTGACATAATATGACCACATTTTTATCATATTCTCTGATGGAAATTCCCAAAGGCAGTTTTGATAACTTCATTAAAACATTCCTTTCAAAATCGCTGGCTGTGTCCAAAATACGGGAAAGAGATATAACAGAACGAGCAGTCTCTTCAATGAGCAAATCTCTACGAAATAATAACAGATAAAACGGTTTACAAAAATACGAAATCCAGTCACGTTCTGAAAGACAGTTGACCATCTACAATAATCTTTGTTCAAATATGACCTTATCTGTCCCCAGCGAATATTGAGAAAATGGTTCAATTAGACGATCTGTCTTCCGGAATGAAACCTGACCGATGCACTCTCTAGACTGCACTGAAATTGTTCCAGAGAAGTAGAAGATAAACACAGTGCAAACATTGTTTCTCACCATAGAGATAATTTCGACGACATATACACTGGATGGAGAAACCAATCAGATTTGTGAACGCTGATATCAACTGCGTATCCAGCATTATTCCTGGCAAAGTATTATCATATCAAGCTGATAAAGAATAATCGTCCGCTGTACTTGGAAGCTAATTTTGAAATTCCTCACAAACGAGATGATATGATCAACCTCACCATTACACGTCTGAAGCTAAATTCAGGCGTACCTACTATGCTACCGAACCGGTAATTGTGTTCACTTAATTCCCGGTTCACACGCCTCTAATAAAGGATCCACCGTCTATTCACATCAAGTTCAGCTGCACATTCCAAGTAAAATATTGGATCTCAACTACCTACACTGGCCGTACCAAATCTTAGTTACGTCATACAATGAATCAATACATTCAAGTGTAACTTGAGAATAAAACTCAACGCGACTGTATCATCAATCGATGAAAGAATAGTGACTGCCTCAAGTCGTTCGGAGACAAGGCCCTACGTCACTGTCAATGATCTTTCCCAATGGAGAAACTAGAAGCACATGGCATCATGAACAACGCGAAACCATCACGTGATCCAACCATGTTTCCAAACCGATAGACTGGATTCACTCAATATGATTACTCAATTCGCTGTCGCAGCAAATCTCGCATGAGAAAGGTCATGTGTGCTCACGCTGAGCAGGTGGATATCAGGTTGTTGACTGCTACCATTATATTTAACGATATTCGAACAAGTCGATCAAATTGACTCGAGCATCGTAATTGATTACTTGACATTATTTCGTGTGGGTGACTAAGATAGATCCAAAGATCAAAAATGTTGCTTCTGAACCCATAATTTGGTGTTGTTTCGTGCTGATGGAGACTCAATCGGCAGTTGCCGAGATCTGAACTTTGGCATTTGTTGTTGCCCTCACTTTGACAGTTTATTTGGGAAGAAGGACTCCATTAGTATTCATCCAATGATCCGATTCTATGAACGTGATGGTGAATGTCGTTTGTCCGCATTTCACCAGACGTTTGTTTAACCAACTCGGGTGATACGTCTTTATGCATTGATACGGTATTTCTGTGGTTCGACCTACGTCACCTGTCCCACACTGAGAGCTGGAATACACGGATATTCTGCCTTCCACTTGCAAAATGAAAATAGTCCAGAGGTGAACAAAACTTGGATTCCAGCAACGTTATACATATTTCTGTTTTCGGATTTGTGTAACAGGCGATTGATTTCACTCGTTTACCATATCTGCTTCACTGCTACTTCTAAATGCAATTCATGGGTAGACAGATGCTTTTCGACTACTTGGTGACAAGGTGTGCTATCGTCATTCTTCGTGATATTATTGATTGTATATACTGGATGAAAAATGATTCCATCCTTTTATTCATATTTTATCGAACATATCTTAGTTAATTTATTGGTCAGTCACTGCATTAGCTGCCTTTATAATTAGGTGATCGTCTTAGTAAGCCATCGGATTGATGATGTATACCAAGTAAGAAATAAAAAGAATTGCTATTTATTTATTTCATTTTGCCTACTTATTACTTCAGTATGTTTTTACATGCAGGTTTTGGCCAGCTGATTGGGTATCCAAATTGTTTTACTTCTTTGTCTAACAATAAATCACTGGAGTCCTGCTGGTGGATTGGAAACTCGGGATTTCGAGTCCATACTATCCAAGATAACCGTCAAATGTTTGTTGCACAACAGTTTCGCTTGATATGGTGCCAATTCGTCACTAGCTTCACATGTGTATTGGTGATGCACATAATGGTCCCCTTGCGTGCAATATTGCTAATCGCTGGGTGTAAGAATTGGCGGATCGAAAACCAAAACGTTTGGGATTGATCACTGGAAAACCGGTGGAAACGTGAACCGCAGTTTTATGTTGCACTTATTTAGTTAATGCACTTTTACAGTTTCATTCAAACTAGTCTGTTTTTGTTGGTTGAACAGTCATTCTAAATAGCATTGTTTTGTCTATCATTCACCAATCTCATTGTACGTGTGGCGTTGTTCAAGGTGTCTTCCTAGTTGACTTATGACCTCACGACCCAAGGTTGGAATTATGCCATCTCCGGAAACAATGACCTCCTCGGTAGCTTACTATTGGTCTTGTGCCAATTTCGGAAACATTTGTTGTTCTATTTTTGTATGAAAAGACAAAATGTAAAATGCGCAGAACGGGTAAGCGATGCTGAAGGTGATAGTTTGGTAGTGAAAGGAGTTTGTATGTAAAACGTACTTGCTCGAGTTTGGTATTGTTCCTGCCACATATTTACCCTTCTGCTCGATGCTGACAGCTTGTTGCATGTCTGTTTCATTTCTCACTGGGACTCATGTGTGACGAATTTACACCACACGTGTTTGTTGAACTTAATATGTCCACAAAATTCTCATTTTACATTTCCACAACACTCTTCTGGCAGAAATTCTGTTCTTGGTAAAATGAGAAAACATGCGAAAAGCATGAGAAGAAACCAAACAAAATCAAACACAACGATTTTTTTTTTGCCTAGACGACCAATGTATTTCATCTTCAGTTTTCAAAAGGTAAACGATTTTTACGATTGTTTTTACCGGTTGTTCTGAAACCTACACACTTATTTTTCGCATTACATGCTCAGCGATTCCTACAAAACAACAAATAGAGAATGAATTTCTTTGCCATATGTCAGTTCGTGAAATCAATTGTATATCATATATATTACTGGGTATCGAAGAGACGATATATGTATACTGAAAGCATTGTGTGAGCTTACATTTTCTCACTACATGCATGATCACCCTGGCAGTGGAACAACCACAGCAGTATCAAGTATTATCGACAATCTGACACTGAAACTCGTAGTGCAGAATTACACGTGGTCTCAGTAGGTCAACGGTGTAACGAGCCGGACGACAGTGAATTGCTTTTTACTACAGAAACAACCGGCAGTCCAGGGATTCGAAGGTCTGGTCTTCAATGTGGTAATCAAATGTTCTACACCACTCGGCCATCAACAGCCATTCAGAAAATGCAATATTTTAACAGCGTGCCGGAACATAATGGTCCTTAGAACATTACAGTTAGTGATAGTGTGCTCAAAGTGTGTTAAAAAGCAACGGGAAAGACAGATGCAAAAAGAAATGAATGGTAAGAGTACTGCGTTGGAGCTATGCATTGATTACTCCTCATGACAATGCAATAATAAAAGCTGCATGAATTTTTACTATTTTCACATTTTTGTCATCAATGTTGCAGTTGTTATGGTTTCATTTGCAAACAACTTTAGATCTACCAGATCTGTCGGATTTGATGTGCCTTACAACACCAGAAGCTGTCCTCACCTTGTATTGTTTTCTGTATTTAAGAATACACTCAAAGTTCCCAGAGAGATAAGGCCTGCATCCAAACTATTATTTTACCGAAAAACGTGGATACGGGTCACAACGCTGTCCACGCTAAATTCAAGTCAAGCGGAGTGAATACTCTGCGCACCTGGAGAATTTAAAACATTGCTTATAAATAACAGCTTACCAAACAGTGACCGGACAATAGCATTGCATAGCGCGGGAACTGTCATCTCTCTTGGGGGTTGTACAACTCGAGGTAGTCATCCAGCTAGTGCGCATGCCTTTCTTAGTCCAGTCGCGTACGCTTGTTTGCCTTTTGCCTGCCCGCTTGTGCTCGTTACCCTATTTCTCGGGATATTTGATCTTCCTTGAATAATTTGTATACTGTGGCCAGACTGTGGGAAATGCGCAATTGAATATACTACTGAATTTCCTAGCTCGAACGAGTCTTTACCATAAAGAGGTGTTGGAGCTTGAAGGATTGCATATAAAATCTCTTCTTCAAACTTATCAAATTGTGTCTGTTATTGATAGCTGCAAACATAACTGTGTAAATTTTATTTTCCATTACCTAGGCAATAAAGCGATCAGAAATGATTTGACAAAACTGAGTTGTGGCAAATTTGACAAACAATCAGGTCCTTGTGGGAATATGTGACCACTCTTTACCCGTCTCGGTCATCCTTTCACAAACAGGAATGTGACATACAATGAAAAAATTTGGATATATTAGCAACTCCATGTATATATTTCCAAATGAAGTGCAGATTACAAGTAATTCGGCAATTGAATCAAATGTGCCTCCCAGGAACTTCGAAAAAATCTGTGTACTTCGGAAGGTTGACAGCTGGATGAGCACAAAGTCGGACTCGTCTGTGTCTACTTCATTGTTCTCTTCGTCGTCGATAACGGTTTTATGATTGTCATCATCATCGTCTTCTTTTATCTCCGTGAAGATGAGCACGAAGTGACAGGACATCATTGACATCTGTTTTTGGTTGATGTCTTCCATCTACATTATGTTAGCTAATCCAAATGTCTTGAACGCCGCAACTATTCGATCATCAAGACCATTCATGTTGTTCGCCTAATAAACTGGAAGCATGTCAATCGTTTCCTGTTCACAGACAGTATTTTCTCTCTCATAGATGAAAACGCGTAAGCTGCTTGACTCAAGCTCAATAATTATGAGCTCAAAGTGTTTTCAAATCTACCAGGGATTATTCCTCGACAGAAGTAAAAGAGACACAACCTAAGCAATATCATACTGTTCTCACTGTTTTCGTGACTTCCAACAACCACAACTTAAATCAGTTTATTGCATAAATCCACGACAAGGGAAGTGTGGCTTCATTGATTTTGTGACGTTACTGAAAGAAAACTGTTCAGATTCGGTACGTGTTTCAGTGACTGAACACTGGTTACCAACAACCTAAACCAAACTTCCCTATTGCTGACACGGTGTTCTCAACATATTCTACCAATGGAATGGAGGGATTGATGATCAAACACCGATAATGTCGGTTTATCATATACCAAACGGTCATGTTTCTGAACTATAAAAAGAACAAAATTACCTGTGACAGTGAATACTCGACCGTTGATGAGCTTTAGGATATCACGCCAGCATCACGGATGACTGAGGTTAGTAAAGACCAGTGTCACCTTCTGTATGCGAGATGACACCTGATTCGTTATCTGCTCACCTCATGAGATGGAAATGCCTCAGTCGCAAAACGTATCTACTCCAGCTAGGACTAGCTTCAATAATGAAATATTTCGATTAGGGCCAACCGAGTACAGCGGCAGCAAACAAGATATTCTTCGTAGTTCCTACGCAGCACATTTGGTCCACTTGCGGAATGATTTATAACCTGTATTCATTCCAAACAATAAACATGGGGTAGTTTAGCTCTTCTTCATATATCGTGCAGAGTGGCATTAACTGTCTAATCTCAGATTCAGGCCACGCGGTCAGTAAATCAAGTCAAAGATCGTCCTAATGCACCCGAAGTAATGTGAATTTTCAATACATGTGCGACTTACGGAGTATTTTGAAAAAAAACAATGTTAAGTTCAGAGGGATTCGTGGAGGAAAAATCAAGCAGTTAGTACACTTAGATTATTGTCGAGGCCGAATAACAAGATCGTTCATTATTGCATAGTGGTCTACAAGAAAGTGGACATGGTGAGGGCTGAGGCGATTTCCACACGCAGACGTGTGTGAATGAAGGACTTTAGATTTCTAGCCAATGAAAGTGAAAGATGCGGCTCAAGAGAGTGTGGACGGAAGACAATGATTTGTGTTCTAAGGTGACCTGTTTGTGAATTTGTCACACGAATCAAAATGCATGCTATTGATGTAGTCAGTAAGAATATATCTATGGATGATGCAACAGAGGGTAGCAAATTTTGAGATTTGGTGGTAAGTTGAAAATCAGACGGAAGAAGCGTTTGGTAGATTTTGGTTATCAGAGAAAAGGTATGGAATGTTATTGAGAACAGTATGCGAGGGATATCCAAATCGAAGTTGAAAGGTAAAATCAACGCATTAAAGGATGTTAAAGAAAGGAGAACGGGTATCAGACAAGTGGACAAGCTCATTCACACTGTTTTGATGGAAATTCAATCTTTCGTTCCCATTACAGTGACAATACAAATAAGGAATACACTGTATGCTATTGAAGAAAAAATCACAAAGGTCGTTTCGATTAAAGTCATCAACCGCATTATCACGTAGAACGTACAGCAGATTACCGCGATTACCGGAACCAAATGCACGTCCGTAGTTAAAAAAACGTAGCCTGACAGTACAACCATCGTGATCACGAGTATAAGCTGTTGAATCACCAATGGATGCATTTGCATCACGTCTTGACTGACAGGGTATACAGGGAAATTGTGTCAGATCACGAGGGTGAACTTGGAGAATTATACAATGGATGAGTGCATTCTTAATTACTTTCTGCAATGCAAATGTTCAATCTATCTGACGGTATTTCTTGAATACTTTCTTTGGTACAGGTTGAGTGCGTATATATATCCGACGATTGGCAATCACCTCAGAATCAATAAGACGAGATGGGATATGATTTCGAAAGAGCAAGCCATTAGCAACATTGATGTTATGTAGTCGGGGCTATCAGATTCACGGCACTAGGCTAGTTATTGAACAGTAGGATCAGAGGCAAGTGTGACAGTGTTTAGTTCATGGGATTCCAGATATATATGAGGAAGTGAGGATGTGTCGGATTTAACAGTGGACAGGTGATTAAAATCTAGCCTCACATTGAGCCTGGCACAGCAAAACAGTTAAATGGCGTTTTACATCTCACGGCATTTCACGTGAGCCAACACTGTGTATACTTACAGGTTATTCATATGTCTTATTTCATTATTGGTGAGTGTGGATAGCCTTTTACGGCTTGATGCCAGTCAGATGTTTCTGCCTTGGCCCTAAATACACGGGAGAGGGGAACCTATTGTATTGAACATAAAAGATTTCCATGGGGCAACACAAATCATGAAGGTTGGGGAAGTCGGTTATCTGCTCACAGAACGAGGAAGCCTTGTGTGAAAATTAAGAAAAGCAGTGAAGGTGGCAAATGTCTCAAGCTGTTTGAGGTTCTCCAAGGTGCAAACTCGTTTGCAGACGGTGCGCGATGATTGTAGAAAGTTGGTGAAGGCTTTGCCTTAGCAAACAAACTTTGGTATCGATAAGTGTAATACAGTGATCAGAAACTCCAATGGGATCACGTGCAAATACTGTAGAAATACTTCAATAATTCACTAATGCTGAATGCAAAAAAGGGCATCGAAGCAGGAAGAAAGTGTACAAGACTCAAGAAGATGCAAGGTGATTAGAAAGGATAAGTCAAGTCTACTGAAATTAGCTGCCATTCTGCACAAGGACTGACTAAGACCTGTATTGAAATAGTTGGGAACGCTGTCAATCAACCGATTATTATCATCAGCGGGCGTATCTAGTAAAACATAAGAAATACCAGAGATATGAGGTTGAAATGATCTTAGAGGAAGTGGCTTTCTATGCACTCGATCTATATCACGCTCAACTTGAGTGAGATGTGATAAGATTTGCACCACATTCGAACCATGATTTCTGGATAATGTGTGGACATATATTGTGCCAATATTCTACTTTTTTCAGGTGACACTATGAAGATAGCTGTTATAACTAGTCACATACAGTTACTTGGTTATATATAGATATATCACAATCAGTAGGCAATAAATAAATCATGCAGATCAATTGACAATTGAGGCATGTGGTAAATGTGGTAAGCAGTGTGATCATTTGTAACTGCTCTAAGCTTTAGGTTGTGCGAATCAATAAATCTAAGATCCCCGTTTTGCTCCCAGAGATTGAATTCTCAGCGAGGTCAAGTAATAAATAGCGAGAAAATATGATTTATTGTGCTGTGCTGCGAAATAAATGGCATCAACCAAAAGAGATCGGATTCTTAAACTGACTACTGTGATACCACCTGGTAGGCGAACTGGTAGTGAATAACTGGAATTTCGTTTATGAATGAGTGGGAGTGGTTTTGTTTCTCCGCTGGCTTTTTCTCCAAACCACGGTTAACCAGTTGCGGGGTGTCTTTATGACATTTAGGGTGGTTGACCGTAAGGGAGTGTCCACTGTAGGTAACTATTCATTTGGACTAAAAAGCTACACAAGTACAGAGATATGCAGAATCACACTGGTTAAATGTAGCTCACGGAGGAGAAGTAGAAATACCGTGTATGTGAACGGCTGAACGTGAAATCAGACTTTTCTATACAATGGGCATATTTCAACAAACGTACGCATAAGGAACATGATTTTGGGAGTGCTCTGAACTAATATTACCAATATTTTCTAACAAATGATAGTCATAAGAAGATAGCAGGTAATATAAACCTCTTGTTATTTTCATGATAGTTTCCGATCTGGATTTAGCCGTCAACGCTATCTTATTGTTACAACATAACGGTTCGATGAATGAATATGCACGCGACCTACGGGCACGTTTTACAAAATGGATCGATAAAAGAATGAGCATTTGTTTGGCAAATAACCGGTGAGTACATACAACTATTCGTCTGTGCATTCAAGGGCGTGTATCTGCATATGCACATGGTGTTCATTTTCATACCGATCGGTTTCATTTCGTGTATTTCTTGTATCGGTACTGTTTCCGTAAAACTTTATATAGAATACATTGTCGCATCTGTCAATCGGCTAGCATCTTCTCTATTTGTTCAATAGAGGTGATGTCGTTGGTAGTGTGCTGAGACCGGAATAAGGACACGTTTATAGGGCTCGGTTAAACGTTTCCCAAAGTTTATTTCAGCATTTGCGGTCATTTAGTGTTATATTATGTGGCGAAGTCAGTGATAATGCTCACATGTTGCATCTACCGCTCCATCTGCTAATCCAAATCCGGATGAAAACCATAAAATAAAAGTTATACTCGACAGACAGAAAATGAACGCAACCAGTGTTACCAGGTTTGTGGCTGGTGAACGAGATGAACATCCAAGTGGTCTATCACGATCCGCAATGTGTTGGCACGGAAACGAGCTGTTCATTACAATGCAACCCATTGGAGAAGCGGATATCAGTTCGTGGTTATCTTACACCAGAAATAGTCAGATCAATTCCTAAGAAATTCCAGCGAATAAAATGAAATGAGTCGATTTAATTGGAGTGTTGATGCGCTAGTATCTACTTGGTCAAGATCAACGAGACGATGTGAATTTATTTGTCGTGATGTATTTGTATGAGATTTACTGCGACAGGGAATAACTATCGAAACACAGGATCGTTCGTTTGGTAAGAGCACATGGAACAAACACATTCGTGCAATCGTGTGGCCAGTGTACTCATACAACACACAGATGTGCGCATCCACGTTGTTATTCATCGTCGAATTCCACTGTTGCGCGAGACTACATTGATGGTTCGTTTGGAAAGTGAATATATTCTGATACGCTTCCCGAGTTCCATAGACAGTCCCTTGATTGTACGTTGGAAGGCCCCGCGTACATTGGAGCAATAGGCAACAATGCGAAAAACATCCAGTATTCCGGTGGATCAGGTTGTTCTGCAGCAGTTGATCGCACAATGCTCGAATGACGAAAGCGGCATGGCAGTTGAGCCCGTGAACTTGGGATTGGGTGATGATGTGGAGCTCTTGAAGCACTGAGTTTTGCCGTATGGTCAGATCGAAGGTGTTTTGAAGATGCTATTCAAAGTGAAACAAGACGGTGACATTTTGTGCGTGTCTCCATCCACTAGGGTGACTCCGATTGTGGTGGCGATGATAAGTGGTGGACAGACACTTCCAATTTGCAGTAATCTTCGACTGTTCTTGAATCCACGTTCAAAAAGACGCGCGGCAACCGCGATGAAACCGCTGAACTGCCAGAAATGCATGCTCGGCAGAAAGTGTTTCTCATAAGTTGATCTGGCTGATGCATGTTCAGAAATTCCGCTGCACTCGGAATATCAACTATTACCAACCACGAACAATCCATGGAGCATGCTCCACTATATTTGCTTGCCGTTCGGTATGCACCTGTCATAAAAGTCGAGGTGATCTGTATTATTAATGGAGTGATAAAATATCAGAATGTTGTGCTTATATTTGAATCCGCGAAGAACCATCACTACTGTAGATTGTGACAGCTGCTGGAGAGACTTATGGAATGGAACGTATCGAAGAAGCCTGTCCTGCAAATCCGTTCAACGACTGGGAGGTTTTGTTATATAGCCACGTAATTCCGGTAGGTGTCCTGTCACAGAAAGTGCCAAATTCCATCCCCTAGTCTGTGGTCCCAGTAGGAGCTTCGTGATTTCGTCCAGACACTAAAATCACAGGATGCGATTTGTGACTTTGATGATCAGTTGGAGATCCGATTGCGGAAACGCCCCACTGCCGATATACGTCACCGAGGTTGCAAAAGAAGCTACTGCTCACACCCTACCTCACGTCCTCCCAGGCTCGGTCAAGGTGCGAACTATTCGATGACGTATTTGATGCAACGGCTGAACAGTCCGTAGTGAACTACCAATACGTTTGCGCTCGTCAACCAACCCGTTTCACACAAAAGCCTCAACCTAGGCCCGTTGGACAGGCGATTCCCTAACACAAACCAGTACAAATAAATCGTTCCTTCTCGTGCACCGAACTCCACCTACGTTCCACCTACCGCTTCCATCATGCAGGATGCTGTTCTTGTGGTAGGAATGGTCGTATTTGCAAGGCATGCCGCCAATCCAAATGCACTGCCATGAATGCCACCTATCAGTAGCCAGAAAATGATGTCACATGGTATACACTCTGAAGATTCCGAGTGAATCCAACCAATTCGTGTACAGATCAGTCCAGTTCCACTGTGACTCGGGACTTTCATTCATGTTGGATTTCACGAGTTGCTTGTCCATTATTCGGAAATCCGTATGTGACTTAATTCTGCCCAGTATACCCATCCAATACACCGATGTGCGCATTCACGGTGATACTCATCGTCGACTTCCACTGTTGTGCGAGACTACATCGATGGTTCGTTTGGAAAGTGAATATATCCTGATGCGCTTCCGGACATTCGTAGGCAGTCCCTTGATTTTACGTTTTAAGGCCCCGCATACGTTGGAGCAATAGGCGACAATCTGGAAGTCACCCAGTAATCCGGTGGACCAGGTTGTTCTGCAGCAGTTGATCGCACAATGCTCGAATAACGAAAGCGGCATGGCAGTTGATTCTGCGAAGTTGGGAGTGGGTGGTGATGTTGAGCTCCTGAAGCAATGAGTATTGCCGTTTGGTCAGATCGATGGTGTTCTGAAGGTGCTTTCCCAAATGGAACAAGACGGTATCATTGTGTGAGTGGCTCCATCCACATGGGTTATTCCGATTGTGATGGCGATGATGAGTGATGGACAGCGTTGTGTTCACAATCCGGTTAAAGAAGAAAAGCGCACGTACAGTAAGCGCCAGTACAAACAAGAACGTGAAAACGCAAACACGTCTGCAAGTGCGAGTCAGTCATGCATATAATCAGAAGTGTAAGACAACGGCACAGTTGGACCACGTCGTGCAATGTCGCTTAGCACGTGATACAATCTGATTGGACAATTCCGTCCGGGACGAAGCACGGCCAACGTCAGCTGTGTACGTGCGTGTGTGTGCGTGCAAGATTGTCTGTCTGAGCACATGCCTGTTCAGGCCGAACACAACAGACAGATACTTCCAATTTGCAGTAATCTTCCACTGTTCTTGAATCCACGTTCAAAAAGACGCGCGGCAACCACGGTGGAACCGAAGAACTTCCAGAAATGCATGCTCGGCAGAAAGTATTTCTCATAAACTGATCTCACTGATGCATGTTCACGAATTCCGCTGAATGCGGAATATCCACTATTATTAACCATGAACAGTCCATGGAGCATGCTCCAATACAATTCTTTGCCGTTCGGTATACACGTGCCATCTGGGATATTTCAGACCACAATAGTCACAGTGATCCGCGGTATCAATGGGATGATGACATATCAGGAGGGAAAGCTGACTTTTAGTTCCCCATAAGAAAGAACACTACTGCCGATTGTGACAGCTGCTGATGAGATTTATGGAATGGAACGTATCGATGAAGCCCAAATTCGGTTTCACCAAACCAGGTTTCTTTGGTTTCACTCTCATTTACAATGGATATCGACCCAATCCAGATGGTTCTAAACTCGTGATCGTCAACTATTAACCGAAAAATCAGGCGAACTTACGATCGATTCCTGGATGCCCGCAGGGCTACTTCAGATTCATTCCAAATTCTTGGACGCGAGCAGAACCGTTTTTACTAGTCCACTCATCTGATGCAGAGCAGTGGAACAAGCAATGTGAAAAAGACAACACGTTGTTTTTTTCTGAATTTCGTTGGCCGACCGATACTAACCCCATTCGCGCCATCTGAGCGGACGACACAGACCACTGACGTGTGGAGCAGTTCCGTAACAGGTGAATGTCGAATGATCTGCATCTAGCGTTTTCTCTGTGCTGAAGTGTGGAGTTATTCTCAGAGGTAGAAGAGGGCTTTGGTCGTTTCACTGGCGGTTCACCGAATAAAACAGTACCTATTCGGACTGAAGTTTACAATTGTCACCGACCACCAAGCTTATCAGCACTCATATAATGCAGATAAATCCGTCTTCAATTCCACGGCTGCTGTGACTCAACGACGAAGCATTACCTGAGCTGCCTAAAGCTATGACCTCCTGCATCGAGGAGGCTAAACCATCATGAAGACGGATTTCTAGCCACGTATCTCACGATTCGCGGAACAAATACCATTTCATTACTGCGACAGCCCTCATGTCCCCGTCAAAATTGAGGTAGCAGACAAAACCATGCTACTCTTCGGTGACTTCGGCGATCAGAAAGAGGTGTCGACCCGGACTGAAGCGGAATGTTCTCCCGTTTTTCGTACAGTGAGTGAAATTAAGTATCCAACCCGATGGTGTCCTTTGTTGAGGTGACCAAATTGATATCCATTTCAATTTCCCAAGTCGGGTTTGTTTCAACTGCATTTAGGCCATTTGGGTATGAATAAAATGAAGCCACTGGCATGACAGATTTGTCGGTGGCCGGAATTGGATGCAGACATTTGCACTTTGGCAATGAACCCGTGTTCCGAAAGCAAGGGGTTCACTAACTCCTATTTCAGATGTCCAGAAGTGTTCCTGACCAGTTGGCCAAACAACTCGTTAGTAATCCAGGTTTTACGGAAGCGCCTCAGGCGAGAAGCAACGTGTTGGGTACTGGTCACCGAAAATGGATCGTACTTCTGTGAGACGGAGCTGAAAATTAGCCTGAGAAAATCGGATGTTGCCATTCGTGTACAGCGCCACGCCACCCGTGCTCTAACGGTGCATCAGGAACCTTGGTGCGCTCCGTGAAAGGTGCTCTATCATCAAGGATTGCGAGAACGTTGCCCGACTTGGAGGTGTTCCTGGACAATTTCCCCTTGAAATACCGAGACGCAGTGCACACGACCACCAGGGAGATTTCAGCCGTTCTGTTCAGGTTCTGATAACTACGGTCACCGGTGACATGTCTTGATTCCGGCAATATCACATTACTCCATGAGAACGAACTTCGACCAACTTGCGGAATCATCTACAGATAACCTGCTCAATAGATGGTCGGGATTACATAGGTGGATGATGAGTCGGTGCACCGGCGCCACATCAGTCAAATCCATTTCAATGGCGACCGCCGATCACACTGCTGAGACGACCGAGGATCCAGATGGTAACCGTGTTGATGACAGGGATCCATTTATTCCTCCAACCAAAAAGACGGCTATGGCAGCCAAGCCATAGCCACCAGCTCCAGTTTGGATAACAGTGCGGCTGGAGATCCCAATAACGAGGAGCACCTGAAGAAGGACAGATGTGATGTTTTACTAAGCATCACACGTGATATGGCTAAGTATATTTACATAGCTACGCTCGCGTTTAGGATCCTCAACCGATTAGGATTGCCGCGGACGGGTACAGGTAAGCCCATTGTGACTGATCAAATTCCAACCTGCCAATTAATTCTTTTTTGTTCTTGACGATTGATACAAATCAGCTATGAAATAAAATTATCGTGCTGTTTCGCAGCCTGGGCTTTCTTGCCATTTTTGATTAGGTGGTTTCGGATGGGAGCAAATTCAACACATCCTATCAGCTTGTGTATTGCGAATGTCACAAGAAAATGTCTCTCTCTCTCTCTTGTCTGACTTGAGAATATACATTTGGTTTGGAAATCATAACAGAGGTTTGGTGATTATCAATGTGTAGTTGAGTTCTACATGAGTTCTAATTGAGAAAGTGTATCATATTGATGTTTCAGTGACTAACGGATTGAATCGACTGACAGACGCAATTTTTTGCCACAAATGTTCACCAACACTCTTGAGATGTTCACTTGAAATGAAATGCATTTCCGTTCTGAAATATAACACTAACTCTAGTAAGAAAACTATTCTGCTTTCAGATAATCTGTATGTTTATTATAAAAATCACAGTTTGCATACGAACAATGAGGATCATGACTATATCAAGGCCCGCACAATAAAAGGTTCAACTGTTATTCTCGTTCAGCCTATATGAGAGGGAGGGAAGCGAATTTGTTCCTTCGGGTCAGATGACATTAGGCATTTTATTGGATCTTCGGTTTGCTTCGTTCGCTCTAAATTTGTCCTCCTTTCGGGAGAAACGAAAAGGTGCCGGTTGTTCGAAAAATCTTCGCGCTGTATGGTAATGGAAAAAAGCTGTCTGTTGACAATGACCCAGATTCGAAAAAAAATGTTAAATAGAATATCCACTTTTCTTTGTGCAGTAGATGTTATAACTATTCCGATATGTCTATACGTCAGGACGAGGATGCACCTTGTACAGTGTACCCATAATCAAAGAGCTTAACGGAATGGACTCACTAAACCGGAGATGTAATCGTTACTGATAGGTCAATGGATAGAGGCCGGACGATGTCCTGTCTCAAAGCCAGTTGATGTGCAACATAAGATTCTATCCACTTTGCCCAGGGAGAAGACACTCCAGTAGAATAGCAAGGAGAGAAACAGTTGACCGATCTAAAGTGCTCCCTTAGATGGACGTAGGAGTAGCGTACCCTGGTTTTATATCGACGGCGAGAGATCATCGCACATCATTGAACAGCTATGGCCCACTTTATCTTGGCATCCCTCGACCAAAAAATGATATCCCGTCCACAGTTTGCTTTCTCCATTGGATGCATGTGGCTGGGGCCTAAATCCAAAAAGTGGATCGATAACAAAGCATCAGAAAAGGCAAGAAATTATACGTGTACAATCAGAATTCACGCGACGGACCAGGAGACGTTCCTTGACGGTTGGATCTGTTATTTTCCCATGTTGGTTTAGCGCACAACTATTTTCTGGGTCAGAGTCCCCAATGAAAACTCCGTTGGGTCTTGTGGGTAGTCGCCAAGTACGATATGTCCAAAAACCTCCATTGTCCCTTCAGGAAACTATTATTATTTCTCTGCTCTTTAACTCTCTCAAATCCTAATTCTGAATAGATACGAGGGGCCACAACTAGTCGTGACCGTGAACTTCAAACTCTCAGTAACGGTAAAAAATATGGGACAAAAAGAAATATCGAATCCCCACCCTAGACTTTTGTCTCAATTAGCTGATTTTAGCATCCGCACACCTCGTCAAACGGAGCAACAGACTGCTATACCTGGAACTGTTCAAAACACTCCAAACGGACGTTCATAGTGTCCTCGAAACACGCATGAAAGACCCAACTTCAGTATTAACACTTGGCTCTTCAGCTAAATACTGAATTTCCCGTTTCACTCTGCGCATGCCGGGTCATTCGGTGTCTAGTGCTTGTGGTGAGGCTGGCGCTGGCATCATTCTCGGCATGAAAATTGAGCGTGTACTGCTCGACTGGATTCCAATGACCAGTCGTCCATGTGCGATTCGGGTGAACGGTTCTATACGTGTAAACAGCACTAGATTGAGGAGTCCATGCCAGTTTGTCGTTTAAGTGTATGCCCCAAATGACTGCAACTCGTGTGAGGCTAACGACGAATACTACCATGATGTTATCAATTGATCCGTAGCATGCGTTCAACGGACATCATGGATGTTGTTGGTGAATTCAGTGTTCACGTTGGAGGCCTAGAAGAGACGGCGAGAAGTAAAGGAAACGATTTCGACATTTCAACCGATGGAACCGATAACGGTGACCGACTCATTCAACTTTGTCCCTACTATGGACTATTCCTAGCGAATACAAATTTCTGGCACAATAAGCTCCACTGAGTAACCTGGCAACCTGCTGCGTCTTCACAGCCTTGCACTCAGATCGACCAAATTGCTCTTGGTTACCGCTGGCACGAATCAACTCTAAACTGCTGATCATTTCGGTCCCCGTCTGTTGCAAATGATCACACAGTTGTCTGTGTGAATTCAAGTCCGTAGCCGAAAATACATCAAAGACGAAAATCCTCGTCGGCCACTACTTGACGATATCAAAGAATGTGCCTCCAAACAGAATTGTCATAAAATTCAAGATTGACACATTCTGTTTTATTTCACTCCACTCTCTCCTTTATAGTACATAATAGTACCCGTACATGATACCGCCCAGATGAAAAATTGAACTACGTTCTATGCATTCTTGATGTTCTTACTTCGCAGTGGTTGTGTGCGGGATTCAGCTTATTCAATCCATTTAATTTCACATTTGGCGTCGCGCAAACGATTCAAACCATGATTGCATCTGAAATGAAACCGCTTGATGTACGTTCCGCATCCCAACCGGTTGACGACTACATGGAATGTTTCAATATTTCGTATTTGGCCCGAAACCATTTGGATGATGCGCAGAAATTCAGTGTTTTTCGTTCTCCCATTTGCAGAAATGCATACACTCCCACGAGAACGTCGTCTTTCCCTGATCCTTCCATCAGTCTACCACACGACAAGTTAATAATCATCATTTTATGGCATTGCAAGTCAATCAATTTCACTGCTGCTGGGCGAGCGAAGTAAAACAGCCTCACACTACTTGAAAACCGATCCGTTCGTGAATTCATTCTTCAGCTGGAGACACAGGCATTGAAGTGCGACTGGGAACATCAACTGTGCAATCGCTTGATTGTATGAATCAACCTTCCAGTTTGGAACAGAGGCTGTTGACAGCGACTGATCATACCCTTCATCACGTTAGCCAAATTCGTCAAAAGTATCGGGAAGTAAATGCTGTTTCGGAGTCCACACTGTTCAATTCTACCAAAAATCAAGTAGTTCGGCACACTCACAATTTGCCTCATTTTACCAAGCCGATAAGTTGTCGTGACAATCAGCCGCACTTGAGAGATCGATTCATTCGAAATCCTACCATAACTACTTCCATTTGGGCAAGTGTATTTCATATGGTCAGTTACGGTGTTGTTTCACATGTCCCCGTTGACGAGCCACGTGTTTTGCCCAGGGTAAGTTTGGCTACAATGATAGTGCTTGTAGAAGTAACCCAACATACCGACAGACGTCCCTCTCAGCATCATCTGACACTTCTTTACTTCCTACCAGGTTTTCGACACTTACATTATCTCTTACGTCAGATAAAACCCCACATACTACCGGGAATTGCATACTCAACAGGGTAGTCAACACATTTTTATTGTTTACACTGGGAGTGTAGAATCCATTATTTCACTTAAAGCTACTAATTGCGTCTATACCATCGATAGGATTATTCCTACCAGGGCCACTATTCCAGGTATTACTAGGCACAAGTTCTCACATGTTTGTGGTTTCTGATTCAGGACTACAACTTCTTGGTTTTAAAGTGGTTCGTGAATTGCACATTGATGTCACTTGCCTAAATTCTTCACCTTACTCATTGAATATGCAACAGCTTCTTTAAAATGTTCTTAGGTTTCTGGTGGAATGCACATTCCTGGATTAGGGTAAGAGATATCTGGCGATCCCGATTTCTTTCAGACTATTGTGGATCCTTCTTGGGTATATACTACACTCTTGTGATCACTGATGCTTTTTCCTGCTGATCAAAGTTATATTGAACAACTTCACCTGCTGCGGACTTCACATGGACTACGCTCAGGAAAAGATTCAACAGAGGAGGAATTCTGTTTGTGCCAGTTACTGACAGCAACACCAATTTAGCTGTTTACCTCTTGTAAAATTGGCTAAAATATCTTCGTTGAAAAGCAAAACGCACTGGTCTTCGTCACCCGCAGTCTTATGGTCGTGCACATAATTTTGAATGAAATTTGTTTTGTGATTCCTCATACATTTTTCGACCCTGGTCTTGCCATTGACAATCCATTAGATATCACAACTGTTCACCGGGTTATCGAAGCCCAGTATCCAGATAAGTTGTAAACAAAAGTCCAGTGGGTTCTATTCTAGGCTGTTACGGCTGACCAAGATCCAGCAACCAGCTACCCACAGAAGCAGTGGATATCTGCATTCTCATTTGAGCTGCAAGATGCTTGCGGAATGATTCCTTTGGATTCCAGATATGATGGAAGACAGAGGTGCCCTAAACGCCAATTGATTCTGAGCCTGAGAGACGGCCGTGAATATTAGTGGGTTGCGGAGGTGGGAAAAGCTGCAGCGATGAGCAGCAGCTGCAGCGATGAGCATCAGCTACAGCGACAGCAGCAGCGGCAATTTTATCCGTCAAAGCGAAAACAGCTGTTCTCGAAAGTCAGGCGTTATTAGACTGTTCTAAGAGACAAACGGCTCACCGAATCGACATCAGGAGCGTCGTCTAGAATGTTGGGAGAAGCATTTTAGGAAGCAGTTCAATTGGCTTTTATCCCCGACAGGCTTGTTAGGAATCGTCATAGCTCCAACTTAGGTTGTGGATACCGGTCCTCTTTCAGACGCGGAAGTTCTTCGTGAGCGAGGCCACCTCAGTGACACGATACTGCTTGACCGTCTAATTTCAAGGATGATGGCTCATAATTGTTTTTGGGTTGACAAAACTCCTCGATTTGGTAGGTCATAAGGAACAAGTTCCAAAGAGTTGGAAATAATCTGTGGTTGTACCAATATACAAAAATGATGGTGATTCCTGTTGTCAAAAGCACTGGAGAATAAGTTCGGTTAGCATCACATCTCATATGGTCGCATTTAGCATTCCCCACCACTCATCAATCACTCAAGCATAGCGCCCTAGCGAGCATCAAGATGGGTTTGGACTTGATCTCGTTTGTGTTGATCATATCTTTACTCTCCGACGCATTTTAGAACCCAAGCACACATTTTATATGTAAACTTACCTCCTTTTTATTGATCCTTTAGGCTATCTTAGACTCAGTTGACCACATAAGACTCTGACGTTGCCTCTTGTTTGAGGGTGTATCCAAGAAATTTCGTTCCACCATAAAGTCCTTTTATATGAACAGCCTAGTTTGAGTGAAGTTTTACGGTTCTTCCTAACCCGAGCTGATCTTCGTGAGTGATACCGTCCCATATATAGAACTGTAGTCAGGTGATGATAACGGCATCAAACTTTTCCCCAGTTGAAATGTCTTAGACCTTGAATATGCGAGTGACATAATTCTCCGTTATGAAAATCCAGGTAAGTTGCAAGCTTTTATGAGCAACATGAAAAACTGTGTACCAATGATTGGTATGAGTTTTGCAAGATGCTGTTGTAGGATTGGGTTTGTCCAACTCTCCACCTTTCACTATCTGGAGAACCATAGACTTGGTTGATAAGTTGTTTACTGGGCAGCTGGATTTCACTGGGAGAAAAGATATCGGTTCAGGTGTCATTGTGTATGCAGAAATTTCGCTTGACATTTGCCAATCTGAGTCATCTGTGGTTTTGATACGAAATCTGTTCATCAATCAAGAGTCGGGTGTACTCTGCAGTAGTCAAGCCCGTATTTCTTTGTGGTTAGGGAACATGGCCACTACGGGTGAAGAGTATGAGAAGATTATTGATATCTGAACGCCGATGTGCGCATGGCCCCTGACGAAATTCTTCGGCACGCCATATTTGGGAGGCAGGTACCTGCTGGAAAATGAGTAATGATGGCCAGTCCATGACATGGAAGAAGGAAATGAAAATCAAACCAAATCGAAGCAAAATTGCACCAATCAAGACAGACGAAATGCTAGAATATTTCCTTTGTTGCAAAATCTTCCAGAACTAAGAATTGCAAGTTCCCAAGGCACGTCACAAAGCTTCGTCGTATTCAGAAAACCAAATCAGGCACGGTTGACGTTATTGTGGACCAACCCAAGTCTATCATAATACTTTCTTCTTGTGACCGTCCTCTTTCATATTTACCCCATGAAGACTTTAAAACCTTTTCTCAATCTGAAATTTTTCTAATTATTCACAAGCCCAAATATTCTCATTCTTACTCTTGTCCGGATGGGCTATCCCCTGAAATTCATGGGTACAGTAGAATTCCAGCTTGCGCAACCCACGACAGCTTTGTCGAATGAACCCTTTGGTAAACTGTTCGACGCAACTAACATGGAAAAACACGCTCATCTAGCAGTCTTCCACTAGAAGAACTGTAACCAGTGAGAAACAAATTTCTTGTTGTCGTTTATTACACCTTCCGTCATTGTCAGTTTGCCCGCAGAACCAAGAGGTCCACAGTTGATAGTAAAGATTCCTGAAATACACCACATGACCCCGTCCTATTACAGACGCGTCCAATCTGTCCGTTGTGTACTTCATGAATATTCTTCAGCCTCTGATTCAGCACACAGACCGTTTCTTATTTCATGAAAACCCTGAAGATTTCCAAAGTCCTTGACAACTAAAGAAGTGGGTCTCAATTCATAACGAACACGAAGCTGTCGGTAAGTCATGCATATGACTGCCCCAAAGAGGACTAGACTTCATTCAAGTACAGTTCTCTGTTTGAAGAAATACAATGTAAACCTCAAACATGACCTTCCGCGGATTAGTATTGCCCAAAACAATAAACGTATTCTCAATTGCTTGCAAATCAATCATACTAAATTGCAAGTAAAACATACACTGTATTGCTTCCTTCTGTAAAGAAGAGGCACAAAACAATTGACGCAAACTTCTACATCGAAAAGGGCCCAATGTCAGAAATTTCATAGGCGCATATAAAAACATCCACTGTAATGGTCCATTCCTTAAAGAAGAGGCAACGAAACACTCGTAATAAAACAGGGACAGTGGGAATGGAGTGCGGGTAATGTTCATACTGTTTATTGTCGAGTCGACCAGTCGCTTGCACTAGATTTTTCACCACGCAGTGCGGAAATCCAGGAGAGGGTACTAGTTTTCTAAGATCAACTGAAACAATTATGGATTATTCCATGGTTCGGTGTTATTCCTCTTCTATATTCCACTGAAATCGGTAACCTTTGTGTATTTTCCCTACTGGGGGCGTTCAAATAAGCTGAGAATATTGTTCTTGTCCGGAAATTTTCGGCCTACTGCTTGAAAATCTATCTCGTTTAGAAAATCTTCCAAGCCGAGATGTTTCAAAAACTAATGTCTCCAATCACCTTGAATGTTAGTTCACGAATTCTTGCTCATTTATTCAAATAGTTTATGTTTTCCTTACTTCTGTGGTGGAAAAGTGAGGTGTCCATCTTCTCAGACAGTTTCGGTCATTTCAGCCAGTGAAATGCAAATTCAAATTCCAATTTGTTCTTCTTATACTATTTCACTTTCCCTGCAATTATCCTCGTATTTACGAACCTGGACCTTAGCACACTACTCCGTCGCTTGATAATTACAAGTCATACTTCATCTATGATAGGTGTATTTTCGAAATTACTCATTGGTCAGCCTAATTAATCTTGGTAAATCTCTAACCAACAAGAAATATCAGGGTCATACTAATCCGGTACACACAGACGTAATTTGTCGCTCCCATTCATGCAATATGTCTGTATTCCGGGACATTCCACAAAGAATGATTCCATACAAAATGTCAAACCTTTTCTGCTTCAAGTCATGTCCAAAAGAGAATAGAAAAAATCAATGACTTGAGAAACCTCTTAATGATAGCAACTTTACTTTTCTTTCGCATATACTTAAACACTGCACTTAGATAAATTATTCGTTTTTAACTAATTTCTTGACCATTTCATGAATCTTTCTTGTTCTACTTGTTCAATTCTCCCGTGTCACTGTTATGTCACTAGCATATTCTCCTTGATTTATGTGATCGTATACGCACCCGCGTTCTGCTATGTACGTCGTCGCACGTGACTTGTGCTGGCAAATCTCGTCATTTAGGCCCCTAAATGAGAAATTGAAGACGAAAGCTAAACACGGTAAAACCTATGTGTTTCATGGCAGAACGATTCGCTGGTAAAAGCGAAAATCTTGAGCGCGCTATTCCGATGGTTTTGCTCTATTGGTGGGCATGACTGATTGAGTTTTGTATATTACTCACAACTACCCGCGAGTTGTGCGTGAGGATAAGTGGTGCTTTGCTTGGTTGATTGTCGTTTGGATTTCAGCTTTCCGGCCAACCGTGCACTCGGAAGCACCAGACTCGAGCGTCACTTCTACTTGAGTTTATTTATACTCTCTGTCATACCCAGTATCTGAACCCCGGCCTTTTCAGCTCAGTAGTATGTATATTACCATTGCATCACCGAGCTTCCCTCGAGACAGGTCCAAACTACGGAAATAAATTCTGTTTAGATGTCATCTTCTATGATACTAAACAACGGCTGATAGCTTCGAGGAGAGACACGGTATCTGTTCCGTTAATTCCAAGGGAATTACTTACACCATATCAGGTCTTCTCCGCAGGATGGGCCATCGTACCCAGACTTAAACCAGATTGGGTTTTGTTGTCTAGTTTTGTCGGACAGGTATATAGTTATTGTTAACTCGGGTTATTCAGTGGCATGCGTGTGTGAAGGCGTGCTGATTAGTTGACTAGGTAAAGACAGCTGATTACGTTGCTTCAGGGAATTTTTTCACTCTCTGATAGTAATACGTAATACAAACATATATATCAGTCATTTCGGCCGTTTTCCACACGTAGTATTTGCTTCAAACCGTAATGATAAATTAGATTGTAATTGTTGTACAGTGTGAGCATTCCCTATTATGTCAAAGATTGTCGACCTCCTTAACCTCGGTGAAGTTAAATCTGTACTCGTTGGAACTTTTAGTATCCTTGTTTCAAACAGATGGGGCATAACAATTTTCATCTCCACGTGCTCCAATGTGTCGCACTGAAACACTAACTTAACTAAAAATTTGAGTAGTATTAGCAATAGACTTTGGCACCGTGTCAAACTGCGTGCAACGGCGGAAGTTATAATTACTGGGGTCAGTGGACGATGTGGTGGTTTGGTCTTGCTTGGAGTCCGAAATCGCGTATGGAATCGGCAAATCACAATTTTACTTTCAACCTCAGGAATATGGTTTCCGGAGAAGTAACTGAATAGTCAAAAATGAAAATTCATTTTTAGGCAAGTATTCAGTTCTTTTTATTTCGGGTCTACTGGTTGCCAATGCTGAAGGTATGCGGTATCGCAGAATTATTGTCCTACTGTTTGAAAATATCGCAAACGTTTAGACTTCGACCTAACTTTGCTAATCACATGCGACCCTAATGGATCCAGCATATTCTCTAAATTCACTTGTGCTCCTTTACAGTAGCGATAGTATGGTCAGTTGCTCCTATTCAGAAGTAGATTAGGGAGCAGGCCCGTTTGATATTTGATGTAATTCGACGGAACGTCCGACCATTTTCATTTTAATAGTTAGCCGTGTTCAGTCATAGAATTTTCTCATTCAAATAACGACTTGGTTGATATCATGGTGATTAGTGTAACATGTATTTAAACAAACATGTTCCATTCATTGTGCAAGGACCGAAGCGAGCAAAGCCATGTATTTGTGATGCACTATTTTTTAGTCAATCGGAGGCGACCAGCAAGAGAAAATTCTGCACACAGATGACGCATTACCACCTCATGGCCATCGTATCTCTTCTTTGCTGACCTTAGAACGTCACGTTTGCAAAGATGGACTCATGAGCGGAACTTCATATGCTCGGTACAATCTTCCACTGCATCTCATATATGGTTTTCAACACCATCATGGTGAATCTTTACACGATCGAACGAGTGTTATTTTCAGGCCATCGGCCGAACAGCTTTAAAATTATTTCTCGGTCAAACCATTGGGAATATTTTTTGTTGGTTTTGTGCGCGACGAGCTTCCGGAGATGTGCAACAAACTCTAGTCTGTTGGTACTCAATACTATGTTAGAAACCAATGAGGGCATAATAAATGCTATTTCGTGAATTCTTGTTTATACTGATAAAAAAATCTCAGTGAAAATCTAGAATGTGCAGTAGTTAGCAGCGCTCTGGAAAATTGTTTTTTGTATTCCCAATAGGAAAATTCGCACGGACGAAACATGTGAGTTCTGCCATGGTAGCAGCAGTGATCACGACTGTACTGACAACATCGAAAATGTTGAGCATCAAAATTGGTGATTTTTTGAAATAATTAATCTGCTTTCATTCTGCTACCTGAATGGAGTCAAGTATTATGGTCCTCCTACTTTCGAGGACTATCCAAGTTAGTATCTCTTAAATCATTGGTAATTTTGTCCAGTGGGGAACGTTGCATCAAAAAACGAAGTGTTGACAGTATAAGAGAATAACGTTATGCTTTCCATTGGCTTAAGTGAAATGGGTTAAATGTTTCACGATGAAGTCTGATTGACCTAAGCGAGGGCCACAGTCCGTTGAATCGTAGAAATGTTTCACTACTGGTTTTGAAGCAAAACGCCGGGATTCGGGCACCGTCGATCACCTGATACTCACAACACCTCACAATTAGATGAGGAACGTTGTTTTCTTCCACAACAGTCTTTTATTCTAAACAAATTAGGTGATCCACTTTGATCATGAGAACACCCAATCTCTGCGCTGTTGGAATTGTTCAGGGCCTTTCATCGACGTGATGTTCATTGGGGCTGCTTCCAACACATTCGCCTAACAGGCAATTCATGTCGTAATCTCATAATTATTGTAAACTGGTAATCAGAGGTTTTCTAAGGATATAGGTTTCTGCCAGGTTTCACTCTTTTACCACACAGCTAAAATGTTGTTCTTCCATGTAAACGGCAATTTATTAGAGGTTTTGGAGGGTTTATCATTGCTGACTGACACACTTGAGAAGAAAGACAGTTACGTTGCGCCAATGATCTGATCGCTACAGAGATAACAGGGAGCTAACACTAGAGGTTTGTTTGCCTCAAATGTATGGTCCGTGAGAAAAGCAACGTTGCATTCACATGCCACATCGCACTAGTTTGGGTAGGAAATCGGAAAATGCGCTGTGTCCACACACAATAAAATGTATAGACTGAAGATTCATATATTTTCAGTGATTCAGTGAGGAAACTTAGTCCCCTGCAAGTTAATTGATGAAACAACCACTAGACTGTTCTTCTTGCTTTCCTTTCATTATCGTTGCCAGTGCAAAGATATCCGACTAGAAATTCGATTAGTGTGCAACGCAAGGGGTATAAGATATATTGTTAATGTGGGCGTATTCACCTAGAACCAATTTCTGTGGCCACACGCTTACCATCGGTGAGATACACGAGTGCGCTGCTATCGGTTGGAGTTCCATTAGAAACACTGTGTATGCGTTTGTGCATATCGCAAGTGATTTCAAACAAACGGAGTTAAGCATCTTCATGCGGAGTGTCTTCGTGGGTTAATCATGGTGATCTCGCAATAAATATTTTGTGGTTCATTAGTATACTAAAGAGAGCAATCTTACTCATATATTCTGATGACTCACTGCACATCACTTCCTGTATAATTTTGTGTTCAGTGTTGCAAATGAAAGGAACACATACCAAAACGGAACTCCAATCCCGGCTACTTGCTTTGCGAATTACATCCCTGGTAATGGTTGGTATAAAGGCAGGCTTGTTACCAACACACAATACTTGGTTACATACATGGAAGGTTTGTGTGGTAGGAAATACTGTATCTCAATCGGATCAGAAGGGAGACAACAAAAAATCATCAGCCGGTCCAAAAGGCAAAAATGAAGCACCACTTTGTATGATTGCTAGATTTGAATAGACAAATCCAGTTTGAAAAGACCACAATGAAACAACAATTAGCGCGGCGATCACTGGATTTAGCACAAAACCGTAATGGCAACAAAACATATCTTCAGATTGTGAGAGTAGATTAGAGCAAAATCTTGTTAGACAGAGCAATACGGTTTCGCAAGGAATGTGTTTTGTGGCTTAGTAACTTAGCATTGCGGAATTCAGTGCAAACGTTTGAATGACTCATCCAAGTGAAGTATATACTAACCTAGTCTTGAGAGAGAAAACCCAGCAGGAAATCGTGTGAATATTCCAAAATATAATTTTGTTATTCGGGCTGATTCGCAAGCGTTCCATCCATATCACTTAATACAGTCGTTTCCAATAAAAGTCATAAGATAGTGGTTACAATCAACAAAATCGTGACTTGTTGCTCTCCTGTTAGAGTAACAGAAGCCGAAAGCGTCGATCGCACGTGCAATAAAACTTGTCAGTCTGACAGAATCATCCGATTAAGGGATTTGGCGAACTAAAATCGGTGTACTGAGCAATACTAACATATTCCTCGTCCGTCTCTTTCACAATGATAGCTGGATCACACACACACACACAGACACACAGACACGTGAGTACACCAACGGAATAAATTATTTACTCAGCCCAAAACTGAGAGGCTACAGACTAATGGGTGAACATCTTATGCAAACTTACAGAGTTAATGCACGCATGCAATACCGAGCTTTCTTAAAAGTGATCAAATATTTCCCCGACCTTGCTATGCCCAAGGATTTATTTCCTTCTTCACGCGTACACCATTTCATTTTAGCAGAACCATTCAGCTTCCATTTAGGTTACTTTATTAATCGTAAAGGTTTGTGTTTGTGTTTTTGGTCGGGCCGGCAAAGTAGAGTTGTAGGTGCCCTTGGTGGTGTAGACCCAAACTAAAATAAAACACAGATTCGTTGGTATTGCCAAAACATTGCCACATGTATCCAGTGAAATTTCGATGAAACAGTGTGAAACTACTGTTGATGCATGACCCTTGATTATTTCAATTCTGTTCTCTGATAACAACAGAAACGAAACTCGTTTGAGAAAAAAATTAGAACCATCCAGGACTCTCTAGACTAGACATTAGTGACAGTAATTTTATGGACTCAGTAATAATGGATACTCACGATTATCAATAGTTGATTGAGTAATTGAGATGGAAACGGATTGTATCATACCCTTTCTATATAAATGTGGATGGTTGGCACTGGAAGTTTGTTTGTAATACTACTTGGAAATTCGGAGGTCGATCATTTAACGTTCCATTTCAAATTACTTCTTTCACGTGATTTCATAACATGGGTGACATGGGTAACATGGTATCTAATCAACTCAAAGAAGTGGGTTTTGATTAGTGTTGTTTCTTCTGCCTAAATGAAGAACATTTTTCTCAAATTGTTGAATAAGACGAGATTAGTTTCATATCTAGACGTAAAAGAATGGCGTTTTTTAATCATGAGGCGTGACAGCATAGTTTACCTGAACCTCACTCACTGGACACAAAGAAATGCAACTGAACTCCTCATGTGATGGTGGATATTGCACTACGAATATTACCTGGATAGTTTTTTTCTAATTAAAATCGTGTTTTGATCGAGATTTTAACCGGACACTCGTGCATGATGAACCTTAATATACAAGAATTCAACAGCGTACTTCTGGAAAACCTCTGGATGAACTTTCGGATTACAGCATGCCAAATCCACAACATAAGTCTAGATTAAAAATTAGCAACGAAGTATTTGAATGGTTCACAAATATCCCTAAAATATTTGGGATTTGAATTTCCCAACAGTGCTGTTATACATGAGTTGAAAATCTGGTTTTTGTTATAAGTTAAGATTACCTACCATTACAATACTGATGTCATTCTTAAATAAACATTCATTTAAATAAACACTCAGTCCACAGTTTCCCCATAGCCATAATGTGTTAGAAAATAAATCAAACGGAAAAATTTGAACAAGGCAAAGTGAAATATTGTAGCGATTCAAATGGTGAGAGGTTTAAAGATAAAATAAATTGAATGATCGTGAATGAGGACCTCGAGATTTGAACACACAATTCTGAGTAACTATTTCAAGTCTATTTTTACCAAAGATGAAGTCATGCTAGCAAATTGTTCAAATCCGGATGAGGCTTGGCTCGTTTGAATGTATGCCGAATTCGAAGGAAACAATTTCACACAGCGTGTATATTGAGGAGATTCGAGTCTCATCCTCAAACATCTGCTTTTCAAACAGTTATTGGCTATTTTTATATGTAGGCTTGAAGGAAATGATGAAGGAAATTTGAATATCAGCCGCTAGGGAATGATGAACAAAAGACAAGCAGACCAATTTTCTCTCACTTTATATATCTCTCCCCCTAAATGGTGTATTTTACATAAGGAAATGCATATACAAATCGTGTAGGTTAGCTGATAAGCCAAATCGCTCACTGTTACCTCGAAAATCTTGACCAGTGAGAGATTCGGTTGGATTAATAAAAATCGCATCAATTCCTACTCACAGAACTAGACAATAAACATGTTCAAGCAAAAGTGATTTTGAAAGTGGATGAAGTTGAGAGTGGATTCCATGTGTATACGTTCAGAGGTATTTTGCAAAAGACCAGTCTTCTTCGTCTTTAGCAATGCGTTGAAAACCTGACTTCGAATACGCTCTTAAGTTTAACGGAGGTGCCTCGGGTGCTGATTGCGTGACTCGAGGATACACGCACGATGCATTAGATAAATTTGTCATGAATCTGGATCCGAATAGGATGGCATTGTATTTGGATGATAAGCCAAACTATTTCCGTTTCAGTCAAACAACTGACTTTGGAAGAATCACCATGTGATTCCAAATGTGGACCTTCCACACAAGCGAACAGTATTGCGTCTGATTTGGAATACTTGGAATTGGCATTTTGAACGGTCATCATAACTTCGAAGAATTCCAGAAAGCGATTGGAAATGCACTCTGATTTAAGAAAGACAAATACATCATTGGAAAATGACCCGTGTAAATGTGGGTAGCTAGGATTATACAAAAATTTGTTGTCGCTGATGTGAACTATGTAGCACGATTGGTTGCTTGAAAATAGCATTGGTAAGTTATGAGCAAATCAGTGGACCACATATATTGCTTATCCTGGCTGAATGACTGATATGCGGCAAGCATTATCATAACTTGTTTGTCTTTATTATGAGCAATTTACACGTATATGTGTGTAATCTAATTTCGAGGACTATGCTCCATCAAACTTTGTCTTTCGGTGTCGAATCCGATGAGCTTCTACAAAGCGGATTTGATCTCGGTTGTCCGTTACGGAAATCACTAACAAATTGAACAGGAAAGGATCAAAACACAAATAACACCACAATAACTGCATTCAAGTAATTTTGCATGAGCCGTGTGGCACTGTGAATGGATGGCGGGATAAAATTGTCCAAAATGCACACGGCTGGTATTGCGGTTGTTACCGTCCATATGGTGAGCTTACCCGGTGCTCCTCCGCCCAACCATTATATTTACTTTACAACTGTACTATTTCCAGTGACAATCCATGTCGATCGCATTTCAGTACTTACTACTGGAACAACAGCCAGCAGCCAATAAGCATGAGGCTGCCGTGGCTCTGTGGATAAATTGAATGGTTCATATTCTCGATCGGGTAATCAATTATACTATTTCGTACTAAATCTTTCGGCCACCAACGACATCACAATAAATGGTAACGCCATTTACATATCATTGTGAGGTCTATGTATTATTTCAATTTGTTTGCTTCGTCCAATCACTGCATTGAAGTTGATAGGGAACTGACGCGTCAAACAAAACTAGCACCTCATTCAAAAATTAGTTCTACCTTCGCTGCTCGCTAAACCAGACACTGTTATTGTCATCCACTTTCATTACCCTCTAATTTTATTTGATACTTCCTGTTTATCTTCATGATTCTACTTTGCGAGGTGCATGAATTTCCATCTTTTAGATAGCATTGCGAGGATTTAAATTGGAAATGATAATTTATATCGTTCCGCATTGCACTGCACGAGAAACCTATACCAGACTTGAGGTTTTTTAAAATAAAGATTATCTCCCCATGGTCACATTAAAAAAACAACATTGGAGCGCGTAAAATTGTTTTCAATGATTCCTAATCTTTCTCCTACACATCATATAGGAGACAGTTATGCATTTGATTGGCCGTTGGCTGTGTTGAAGGACATTTTTCTTGGTGTGGGGGAATTGGTGTGGTGTTTGTCAGTTAGCGTGTAGTGATGCTGAGTCCACCACTTTTACTGGGTTTCAGAAGTCGTTTCTCGTTTTGGATGCTCCGTCTTTGGCCAAGGCAACTGAGGTGCATGGACTAGTCGCTTTTGCGCACACAGATCTGAGCTAAGTAGACGCATGGCGATTGCTCGGACCCACCATTTCATCCCACACACCACACACCTACTGCAAAAATGTCCTTCAACACAGCCAAAGGTCAATCAAATGCATAACTGTCACCCATATGATATGCAAGAGCAAGATTAGGAATCATTAAAAACAATTTTTTGCCTTCTTGTGTTGATTTTGTGGATTATTTTCCCGTTCTGAAATAAGAATAAATTCTCGTGACAAATCCTCAATAATCAGCTTCCGGGTAGGTTGTCCAGACTGCTGAACAATCACTTCAACACTCGTCAAGCTGATGTGCTTTCGCTCTTTTCCCCTAACTTACATTAGCAACCCAAATTATGGCTTCTCAGGAACTGGAAAGTATTACGCTAACGGTAGAAGCATGTACCATTTTGCGTCAACCTAAGCGGACTAAACAAATAAAATGATAAATCTCAAGATATTTCGAGTTATTACGAGCAAAGTGATTGCCAGTCAGGCGTCTTAAACATGTCTTATCGGATATTTGAGTAAATTAATTTGAAAAAGCAAACCAGTCCGATAGCCACTTGAATACAAACGTCCTTATCTGAAAAATCCATATGCGAAAGTAAATCAAATTACGTCAGCAACCATCAAATCAACGTTTATTCAGAAGAACGAATTGTCAAATACTCAGTAAGTGATTTAGTAGGGATGAAACGGAAGCTGTTGAAAATACTGGGAATACCGGTAAGTTTACTTCTGTTTTGACCAGGTGGTTTGCATAATTCCAGAGAATGCATCATTTGGCGTATCTTCCCAGTGCTAATATGATATTGGAAACGGGAGACAGAGGGAAAAGAAAGAAACGGAGGAGTAGAATATGTTAGTAAGATGGATGGAGTGACAAATCAGAAGGCGAATTGTGAACTTTCTCATGTGGTTCACGAACAAGATCGGCAGAGGAATTACAGTTGTGAAGCAAATTAGAAGGGCAAGTTCGCGGGAGACTGCTTTGGCAGAAGACCAAAATGTCCGGCTACCGGTGACAGATGGTTGAAATATAGCTCCAAAATATGTTAGCCAAAGTATATGGAGTATTAGGGCGAATACAGTTGATGGGACAAAAAATAATATGATGGAAATAATACGACGAATATATAGGTCATTCAGATGGGGTATGTGCTCGAAAGAGCAAACTGTTAGAAACGTTCGTGTTAATTAGTCGGGGCCACCAAACGGCACTAGGATTGTCCAAGAACTATAAGGACAGATAGAGTTGTTAGGAAGTTGAGTTTATGGGATTTAAATTATATGGATGAGGAAGTGAGGATGTGTCGAAGTTAACAGTGAACTGGTGATTTGAATGTACGACGTGTAACTTCACTTTGAGTCTGGCACAGCAAAACAGTGGAAGGGCATTTCAAATCATACGGCGCTCCTCGTTACCCTCTACTGTGTCTACTTGCAAGTGATTCAGATTTCGTACTTCAGTCTTGATGAAGTGGAGTAGTCTTATACGGCTTGATCCCAGCTAGATGTTTGTACCTTTCCCTTAGCTCCACTGAGGCTCATCAAGCGAGGAGAGGGAACCCTTTTGTGTTGAACATAAAATATTTCCAAATGGCTACACAAATCATGAAATTTAGGGCAGTCAGTAAGGTGTTTGCAGATTGAGGAAGCCTTGTGTAAACAAATGATAAAATTATTGAAGGGAACCAATGCTTCAAGTTTATTGAGATTCTCCAAGGTGCAAACTGTTCTGAGGAGAGTGCGCTATGGATGCTAGCAGTTGGTCAACGATTTTCCTATGCAACAAACTTGAGGGTGAAGGAGTAAAGTAGAATGATCAGAAAAATATGTAGGGTAACGTTTAAACACTGTGAAAATACTGTCATATTTCACTGATACTGAACTCCTAGGGGTATCGAAGCAGTTAGGAATAGCGGAAGATTGGTGAAAATCTATGGTGAGTGTGAAGAATAAGTCTAGTTCATTGAAATTACCTGCTTTTATGAACAAAGACTGATTGAGATCCGTATTGAAATAGTAGGAAAGGTTGTCAAATAACTGACTGATATCGTTAACGGGAGTATTCAGTAAAATATAAGCATTGCAAAGGACAACATGTTGAAAGGAATTTGGAAAAGGTGGCTTCACACGAATTGCAATGCAGTTGATCTCATTCATGCTGAATTCAAACTAGAAGTGGGAAGATTTGCACCCCGTTCAATAGATAAGTATGATTCAAGCCTTGATTGCTGGACAGTGTGTGGACACTGGATATGCGAATATTCTAAGTTTTAAAACTAAATAATAAAGGAATCTGTTATAACTATCTACATGCAGTTGCTTGGCTATATACAGGTATAGTAAAATCAATTGGCAGTTGAGACATATGGTAAATGCGGTGAGCGGTATGATCGTGTGTACCTTCTCTAAAATTTTAGTTGTGCGAACCGATGACCCTTTGTTTTCTTTTTTGTTCGTTTTTCTCTCAGAGATTCAGGTCACATCGAGGTATAGTATGAAATAGCAAGAAAACATAATTCCATGAGCTGTGGCCAAAAATTATGGAATCAACCAACGGGGATGTAATTGTCAAACCGGTTAGGCAAATTGGCAATGAAGAACTGTAATTCTGCATATGGCTACATGTGCGTGCATTTTTCATGTGTTCTTTAGAACACGGCCCCGACAAATCCAACTTTGTACTTCATGGAACAGAGCTAGTTAGGTGTAGTTACTTTCCTGACCACGTAGTTTGACGTGGACTGATAAGCAGATTGATGCATGATTTCGACGAGTACTTCAAATACTTAGAAGTGCAATGTTGTTGTTCGCTTCTCCGATATTGGGTCGATGAGATGTAGTGGTTCTGCGAATAACTCTTTGCCATAAATTCATTTGGTTCATTTGGTCCTACATGTGATCGGTAACACAAAGTTGATTTCCACACAACCAACATTACGCAAACACGGTTCTTTCCGCTCCGGACTTGGATTACCTTATATAATCTTGGGCTGTGAAATTCCACACATTCGATCGAAGTTTGTCGCCTAATAACATTCGAGTATTTGATGATGACTATCGGTGCGCATCGGATGCGAATGCTGCTTGCCTATGCGTTTCTTTATATTTGTATTGCCTATTAAAATGCCATAATTTGCATACCTAATGAACAATGCATTTCAGTTCCAGTTGGTGTGTCTTCGTTTTTCATTTCGGGCAAACCGGTCATCAAGTGAGTGATTATTTATATGATATAGAAGTGACGGAACATGTTTTCACACTCGTCCTCGGTGTGCATATTACCGAAGATATCGTCAACCTAACGTCCGTAGAGAGTATCTTGTCATATAACTGTTTTAAATTTGTGTGCGAAGTGTGAGACAAATACATCTGCCACAACTGGTCCATAGTCGTTCTTTTATTATTAGTCGAGGTGAAACAATAGGATTGTGAATGGTTGACCTTACCCTCAGGGTTATCCGAGCTGGCTCTCAACGGTTTGCTGAACATCTACGCTACACTAGCACATTTTTCGATGCTGAGCTCAGCGTTGAAGTTGCATGATGAATCATAATACACAAAGCTAATATCCTGCTACTTAGTTGTAATTCAATTCGAATCGTGAATTCACATAACATGATTTTTCTAGATGTTTCGTCATTGATCACGAACGTGTCAGTATCTAAAATAATAGACAGTTGCAAATCAACAGAAAAAATCAGCAAGAGTATACCTAAGGGAAAATGTAAAGAACTTCTGATTTTCTGCTCTCCAATCAGTTCTAATTCGATGATAACGTTTAGAGACGAAAAAGGACATCACAAGGGCATCTCCAATCGGTTCTTGGTTCACCGATATATTCATGGCGAATGTTGAAAATATCTCTTTGAATTCAACCGTCAGCTGCCTGTTGCTGTATTAACGATAAGTTGATGATTGGGATTGGTTTTATAGGATAGTGGGGTTTGAAAAATTCCTAGGATTATTGAGAAAGCATTCCACAGTGTGTTCTGGTCATCACTGTACAACTAAGATGAAGAAGGGCATCATTTTCTGGGCTATCCGGTAGCAAACCACATGATCATACAAATGATTACCACGAATCTCTTAACGAACACGGAAATTACAAATAATATGGGATGTTGATATGTCTGTACAAAAGAGATGCCACTACCACCTTACCTCATAAATCTTTAAACTGTTCGCCTACCCATTATTCTGCTCAATCATATACGTTTTATTTGTCCAATACATTCAAAAGGAAATGATATTGATGACGCTGACTTCTTACCGCATGTTGTCAGGCCGTGGGAATGCATTCTCGATAAATGGCTTCATAAATTCCTAATTAGACTAATTCATTTTGGACTATCGAAGAATGGACTATATGCTGATGTCTATCCGTCAATGAGCTTGACAGTACGGTATATTTTACAGTTATTATTTTGTCAGAGCGCAGAATACAAGGCCTAGACAACAGGCCGGATGCTCGAAGCCCATTTAGATGTTTCGATATTTTGTCTAATGATAAGTAGTCCTGTAAAGAGTGTCTTTTAAAAGGGCTTGGACAATTATCCACAATTTTTTCACTACTTGAAAAACAAAATATCATGTGAATAAAATTAATTATTTTTGGTGGGTCCTCACCCGCTAGACGCTCATTACATTTGGAAAATTTCCATAGTTGGCGAAAGAAGCACAGTTCCGGCTTCATTTCCGATGAGAAACCGATGTTGAATGAAATCATTCTGATCACATACACATTTAGATCTTCCCTCTATGTGACTCTTCATACACAGCTCTGCTTCATGTGGGATAGAACGGTTGCTTCATCGTTATTGGCGTCTTGGATCAGAAAGACAAACTCGCAAGGATTCGAAATCAAATTATTAGAAGCTATTGTTGATATATTAACAAACCTGTGCTGGAGTGATGGGTACAAGCCTAAGGACAGAGCAAGTTCATGATTGACACAAGTGACACAAGCTACATGAATAAAGAAAACTTTGACTACGGAAGAGAAAACAAGCATACGACGCTCACAGGAATCAGCAAAACGGAAGCGCGATGAGTAGAAAAGTAAAGAATAATTCAAATTGAATTTGAATTATAAGATTGTAAATAACTAGACAGATTAATGTATCATGTGCAATCTGATGTCCCAATTGTCCCAGTCATGGATACACGGAAACAAGGAAATAATCTGAGTAGGAAATCTTGAATTTTGGTTGAATAGATTGAGGCGTTTGTTGGACTAACTCAAATGTGAATCAACTATTAAGACACACTTATGTTGAAAGCTATTCTGTTTATGGTTTGCTCCACAATAATGACAAGCGTTGACCTGTCACTCTCAGCAATATACTGAATCACAGTACTTATGACATCTTGCTGCCAAATTTACCTACAAAGCGACTGCTTATCACCAGTAGAATAGAGCACTAGTTAACGGACAACAGGACCGATTACTGGCCATAATCTCCATTTGGTGGAACTGTCAACTGCCATCGGACAACACACACGTGGACAACCCATTGATCAATGAAACGAAGGACTATTGATGAAATGCGTGAGACAAGTAGTCAGTTGATCGAATAACGGAGACGAATTTGTGGATGAATAGTGTCTGACAACTTGCCACAAATTGGTATGCTGCGAAATTTGACCAAGTTATGGTTGGATCGGCTGTCGAGCATTGAGGTTCCCGTGCCTATTTGGAATGAAGATGTTGCTCGCTCGTTTGCATCGGTGGACAGATTACGTCATTACCTGAGTCGAGTCTGCGCAACTCTTCATTTCATAAACTTTCCCATGACTGACTGTTTTACTAGTCAGCTAAATGTAGCCCGATTTATTTGACGTCAGATCGACTTTGCAAAACTCATTACTTTCATTCTGTGGTTGCATGTTTGGTTTATGTATTCAACCCTCAGTTGGTATTACTGAATTTCATCTTCGAGGGGTAAAATTATTTGGTTTCCGAATGTGATTGACCGTTCTGAAATTCGTTTGTTATTAGTTGACCTATTGCGTGCAAAATAGACCTCAGAGGTCAAACCTGAACTGTATTTGCATGTGCAAAGTAAAAGTCTTTGATCGTTCAAAGGATTCGTAGTGGTCTCTATGGAGTTGCGGAAAAGACCGGTATCTGGCCACAATGTTTACTTGAACTGATTTTTCCGAGGTTCCTGTCGGCCTGTATATCAAATCCGACTGTACACGGTGGCGGTTCGCTTTCTGATTCGTCGCTGAGTTCGTTTGCATTTCGTGTGTTTCTCGTATCGGTACTGTTTCGGTTCAACGTTGAATAGAATACAATGTCGCATCTGTCCATCTGCTAGCATCTCTTTTTAATCGATTGAGGTGAATTCTTTGGTAGTTCGCTGTGAGACAGGAAAAAAGCCTCTTTCACAAGCCTTGCTCAAATTTCTCCCAAAGTTTGTTTAGCATTTGAGGTCATTCAGTGGTATATTATGCGGCGTAGTCAGTGATTATGCTCCCAAGTTGCATCTGCCGCTCAATCTCCTGATGCTTATACTAATATGAAGCAATAATTTGAAAGTGATAACCGAAAGACAGAAAATGAAGGCAACCAGTGTTACCAGGTTTGCGGCTGTTGAACGAGATGAACATCCAAGTGATCGATCACGATCTGCATTGTGTAGACACGGAAAAAAGCTGTTCATTACAATGCAAATCATTGGAGAAGCGGGTAGCATTTCATGATTATTGACACAAGAATTAGTCAGATCATTTCACACGGAATTCATGAAAATGGGTATATTTTATTGGAGTATTGATAAGCCCAATTCTATCTGGTCGAGAGGAACCAGTCGATGTAAGGTTACATTTGTCATGATGGATTTGTACGAAGTTAAGTTCCACAAGGAACCACTATAAAAACACGGGATCACTGGTTTGGCAAGATCACATGCAACCAACACACTCGTGCAATCGTGTACCGAATTTCTTTTCACACAATACTACTGCTTGAAATAGAACAAAACCGTTTAGAAGCATTAAATTACAAATGGGAACACCTTAGCCATGAGTCACTTCAATAAAATATGTCCTCAAAATGACAAAACAGACGGAACAGAGCGAGTAGTCTCATCATCAATGACCAAATCGGCTCTAGATAATAACTAATAAAATGGTTGATAAGGTTACGAAATCCAGTTACGTTGTGAAAGACAGTTACCTATCAACAGCGAACACTGAGAAAATGGATCAATTAAAATATATGGCTACAAACACTATCTATACTGCACTGAAATTGTTCTAGATAAGTACAAGATTTGCACGACAGAACCAATGGAGAGAGAAATCATTCGATTTATTAAAACACTGATGTCTACTGCGTATCCAGCATACTTCCCGGCAAATTATTATCACCTCAAGCTGATGAAGAATAGTCTTCCACTGTACTTGGAAATAAAATTAGGAATAGCCCGTAAATGAGACGTGATCATCAACCAAATCAACAAACTTTTGAAGCCGAAATTCAGGCGCATCCAATATACTGCTGAACCTGTATTTATGTTCACGTTATTCCCCGATCACACGTCATACAGTGAAACAAACCATCCAAATGTGGCTTGAGAAAGAAACTCAACACGATTGCGTCATCGATGGATGACAGATCAGTGACTGCCACAAATTGTTTGGAGACAAGGCATTACGTCATTGCCAGTCAGACAGTCGTAGTGATCTTCCCTACTGAAAACAATAGAAAAGCATTCCTTCAATGAGCGACGCAACACCATCAAGTGACTCAACGAAGTACATGAAGCAATAAATTTGATTCAATCAACATGATTACTCATTTCGCTGTCGCAGCGAATCTCACATGAACCGGGTTATGTATGCTCACGCAGCGCATGTGGAGATCAGCATGTTGGCATTTACCATGAGAATAAACGATATTCGAAAGTGTCTATCAGTTTGACGAGAGCATCGTATTTTATTGGTGGTAGTGCTAGTGGCAATGCGATTCCGGTAATGCATCATGCGACAAACGCGCCCTGAAAGCTGCCCAACCGGAGAAGACAGGCAAGTTACGATCCTACATCGTTTGTGAAATGCGAGTAATTATCGTCATACGTTTTTTCCAATTTATGGTTTGATAAGATGAGCTTTTAGTGAGCGATATGCACACGTTGTTTACTTTCTTGCTATTCCAGGTTAGAAGGTAAATTAGAAGAAAGCTGTTCATATGTGAAATGAATCTTGAAGTATTGGTTACCAGTGTTGTACTGACCTGTTTGTTCCGGTTCATGGTTATATTTGAACAACATTTTCTTGCAATTATTGTGGATTCATATGATTTGGTTAAGTGAGGACAGTCGAATATGGCATCAGAACACCCGGTGGCGAAACAACTAGTTATAACTGTTTCACCTGTGATAAAATATTTCACGCTCTAGAGATTTTGCACACCGGATGATAGAAAATCAGAAAGATAGTCGGTAATCTTGATTACAGCGATTGACTAATTCGTGTCCATTCAGTAGAGGTGTTATCAGTGTTACGACGGATATTGCGTTGGTAAGTGTCAGTTGCATGCGGTCAGTGATTACGTCAAACTATTTTGTGTGGGTGACCAAGATAGATTTAAAGATCTAAAATGTTGCTTCTGAGCACAAAATGTGGTGTTGTTTCGTGCGGATTGAGACTCAATCGACGGTTGCCGAGATCTGGCCTTTGGCATTTCTTGTTGCTCTCAATTTGACATTTTATTTGGGAAGAGGGACTTCATTAGTATTCATCCAATGATCCGATTTCATGGAAGAGATGGTAAATGTCGTTTGTCCGCTTTTCACTAGACTTTTGTTTAACCAACCCGGGTGATACACCTTTATGCGTTGATACGGTCATTCTGTGGTTCGGCCTACGTCACCTGCCCCACACTGAGAGCTGGAATGCACGGATATTCTACCTTTCACTCGGTAAATGAGAAATAGTCGAGAGGTGAACAAAACTTCGATTTCAGCAACGGAATACATCTCTCTGTTTTCGGATGTGTGTAACAGGCGATTGATTTCACTCGTTTATCATATCTATTTCACTGCTACTTCTAAATTCGATTCATGGGTAGACAGATTGCTTTTCGACTGCTTCATGACAAGGTGTGCTATCGTCATTTTTCGTGATATTATTGATTTTATATACTGGATGAGAAATGATTTCACCCTTTCATTTATACTTTATCGGACATATCTTACTTACTTTATTGGTCAATCAATGTAAACTATGCTTTTTCTGTCTCAATAATATGGATCTGTGGTAGTGTGTGCATGCACTTGATACAATTTCCTTATGAAAAAATGAACGTCCTAGTGGGCCATCGGATTGATGATGTATAACAAGTGAGAAGTAGAAAGAATTGCTTTTTATTTATTTCATTTTGCCTACTCATTTTCTCTCTATATTTTTTGACATGCAGTATTTCACCAGCTGATTGGGTATCCAAATTGTTTTACCAATCTGTACAACAAATAATCTCTGGAGTCTTGCTGGTGGATTGGAAACTCGGGATTTCGAGTCCATACTATCCCAGATGACCGTCAAATATTTATTGCTTAACAGTTTTGCCTAATATGATGCCAATTCGTCACTAGCTTTACATGTGTATTGGTGATGCGTATAATGGTCCACTAACGTACAATATTGCTAAACGTTGGGTGTAAGAATTGGCGGATGGAATACCGAAACGTGTGGGATTGATCATTGGAAAAGCGGTGGAAACGTGAACCAAAGTTTTATGTTGCACTTATTTAGTTAATACACTTTTACAGCTTCATCCAAACTAGTCTGGTACTGTTGCTCAAACGGTCATTGTAAATAGTATTGTGTTTTCTGTCAATCGCTAGTCTCGATGGAGGTGTAGCGTTATTCAAAGTGTCTTCCTAGTTGACTTATTACCTGACGACCCAGGGTTGGAATCATGCCATTTCCAGTGAAATCATAACTCTTCAATAGCTCACTATTGGTCTTGTGCCTATTTCGGAATCATTTGATGTACTATTGTTGTATGAAAAAACAAAATGTAAAATGCGCATAACAGGTAAGCGGTGTTAAAGGTGATAGTTTGGTAGGGAAAGGAGTTTGTATTTAAAACGTACATGCTCGAGTTCAGCATTATTCCTGCCACATGTTTACCCTTCTGATCGAGGCTGACAGCTTGTTGCATGTCTGTTTCATTTCTCACTGGGACTCATGTGTGACGAATTTCCACCACAGCACACGTGTTTGTTGGACTTAATCGATCCACAACATTCTCATTGGATATTTCCACAATACTAATCGAAACTAAGATTTCCCTAAAATATTACAATAATTCCAATTTCTTAGAAATTCTATTCTTGTTAAAATACAATAATATGCGAACAACATGTGAAGAAACCAAACAAGATCAAACCCAACGTTTTCTTTCTCTTCGGCTAGACGACCAATGTAGTTTGTCTTCATTTTAAAAACGGTAAACATTCGTCACGATTGTGTTTATCGGTTGTTCTGAAACTTACACACTTATTTTTCGCATTATATGGTAAGCGGTTCCTACAAAACAACAAATGTAGAATGAATTTCCATGCCATATGTCAGTTTGTGTAATCAATTGTATATTATTTTAATATTGGGTATCGAAGAGATGAAATATATATACTGACAGCATTGTGTAAGCTTACATTTTCTCACTACATGCATGATCACCACGGCGGTGGAACACTTAGAGCAGTATCAAATATTATCGACAATCTGACACTGAAACTTGTAGTGGAGAATTACACGTGGTCCCAGTAGGTCAAATGTGTAACGAGCCGGACGACAGTGGATTGCTTTCTACAACAGAAACAGCCGGCAGTCCAGGGATTCGATGGTCCTTACAACATTACAGTATATGATAGTGTGCTCGAAGTGTGTTAAAAAGCATCGTGAAAAAGACCGAGATGCAAAAGGAAATGAATAGGAAGAGTACTGCGTTGAAGCTACGCATTGATTACTCCTCATGACACTGCAATTATAAAAGCTGAATAAATTCCTACTATTTTCACAGCTTGGTCTCAATGTTTCAGTTGTTATGGTTTTACTTGCGAAGATCAATCACTTGAGAGCCACCAGGATTGGTTTGAAAGCTGTCATCGAACTGATCTTCTGTCCAATTATAGCCAAGTGTTGTAGTATTGCGCCGCTGGTACTGCCAATATAAGTATCTTCTAGATGCATGCTCATATTCATTTCGCGGCATTTCGATATAAAACCTGAATTAATCAATCAAGATTCTTCTGTCTCTCTGACGGCCAATCTATACAACCACTTTCTATCTCATATGTGACTAGCAGGGTGAAACCTCTCCAACCTCAATTGAGTACAAGTGATCATCATGATTCCATAGTATGACGGCGCATTCAGATCAAATCTTAGTGTCCCACCGTAATGATTTACAGTAATGCGGTACTGAAGATTAAGTGCGGTCAGGTCTATTGTTGGCACCAACTTGGTCAGAACTAAACACTGTGTGAGCAACTTTTATTAGCAACGTTTGACTCACAAATAACTGAACGTCCCAACTCACCAATACTTATTCAAAACAAATTGTACTGATATTACCCCGCCGCACATAGATAATTAGGCACAACTTTTGAGGACAGGCAACACAGAGATGCACAAAACTGATACCTCGAACGGCAACGACACTGTTGATCACTACGGGATCCTCCGACCGTCATCGCCGAACCAAACGGAGAAATTGAGCATTTTCAGCGACGACCAGCACAAGCTTAATAAGGTCACCACTATTACCGTTTATATTGTCTGTTTGGACGATTTCACGGAAAACGTCAAATGACCAGTCGGGAAGGCAAGAACAAGATGGAAACTACTACTTTGGAGTGAATCGAAAAAAACAGTTACACGGCTACCAAACTGTGTTTCAGAAAATAAAGTCTTATGGATGGAAATGGCGTGTTTCAAATGCAGAAGAAAGGTGACTTTCTATAAACAAGACTATATTTGGATGGAAAATGTAATCGATCCCAGCGTATGCCCTGGCTAGGAGACGCTAGTTTAGGTTTTTGTTATTCCGGTTTTACCAAGGACACATTTATTTGTAAATAAAAAATACGATCTGTCATGATATCATTTCATGAGTTACTGAATTATGAAAAGGTATAAAAATATATATTATCGAAAATGTCAGCCCTGGAGTCATGTACAGGCAAAGTTATCAAGATCTCGATGCAGTGATTTAGCGGTTCGCATGTATACATGTAAGTGAAGGCAGATAAGGCAAACTGAAAGTGTAATAGCTAATGCCGTCAGGATGGGCAGCATAAACCTGCGTCAATCAGCAAACAAACGTGTTACTCACAGGAAGTTCAATGTTGATTTTTTGTCTCTCGTTGAATATTCTCAGCAGTTCCCTTAATAAAATTCGGAAGTCGGAAATTAGAAAACAAAAAAAAATAAAAGTTACCATCTTCGACTTCTCAGACAGTTTTTTTAACCGCAATCACCTTATGGTAATAGTTACATATATACAGTGATTTTCACCAATTGAATTTGCACTGTTAACCTTTCTTCTATCAAAGCACTGCACGTTGGGAAGTTCTGTAACATTGTGAATTCCCGATTTGTGTGGTTTTGTTTATGCTCGAATTCAACGTTAGGGAGGGGATTATGTTTTATAACGTAGGCAAAGCTAGATGTTGCTCTCCAATCAAGTCGGATCTTTATTCGAGAAATTATCGATACCGGAGTTCTTGAGATTCAACATATTAGGCTCGATTTTTCTGAGCAACTGCTAAATACTTAAGTCTAACTTCACTAGTGTTTGGAATCAGAGGTCAACTTCTGGATCAAGTATTGAATTTAAACAGATTAAAGTGGCTGCAGCATATGTTACACATGCCCACCGACAAGCGTTTTCAGCGAATACTGTTCACAGAAGTTATTATTGGCACGAAAAAACCGAATCCTATATAATAGAATAATGGAATTGCTTTTTGACACCGAAAAGGCGAACGCCGAGAGAGTAACTCGAATAGGCAAGATTCCCGCGCAGAGGATTATCTTCTGAGCGGTTGCCACCAAGGTGCTCAGAATTTTGCAGTTTTTCAACATTTACAATTCAGAGGTGACAAAATCATCCACTAATTACCAAGCGCCTGAAATCTGTCATCAAACACATACGCGATGCAGCCAATATGGTCAGCATATTCCCAACCAGGCGGATACCAACACCGTCAGTGATAGAGCTGCTCTCCCCTCTACCAAATCCAAATGTATCTATTAACTCACATGAGCATGTTCACCAGTCTGCATAGACAGAAATGGGAGACAATTACGTCACCAAATAAATGATCAAGTTAAGGTATGACCTCAAAAAATGACGGATGACAAGTTCACACCAATGATGACATCTATGAAATCAAATGCAATCACATAGCTAGTCAGTTTTGTGATATGCCGATTTTGCACGCATAATATAGGCCTCAAAGAAACTCATGACTTCTGAACTTTTGATGATCCTGTCAAATAAGACGTCAGTTTCTCAATTGGTTTGAGTTGTTCATTATGTTTTCGGATAAAATTCCATGTAAGTTCAGAATTTGAAGATGTCTTGATATCATTTGTTTCTCTGTCAGGATGTTGTTATCCAATGTAGTGTCCCGTTTGAAGGAATTTATGTCTGAAGGTATATCTTCCATCTTTCATGTGCCCACTTCTTCTTCATGATTTCACTGCCTGTTTCCTCATCTGGTTCCAGGAACACCATTAGTTCTATTCTACCTAATCACTCTGTTACTCACGAAGAATAACTACTCAATAGTCTATTCCTTTAAGATGTTACAATAATCAGATATTGCTGGCCAATTGCTATCCCGAGAAGTTTATCGAGCAACACCGAAAACCGAGGAAAGCAAGCGGAAATCTTGTATTGGAAATCAGTCTCGTGTATTTATTGAACATATTGTTTATAGGAACTCCCGCTGTCAAGCTCGGTAGCAATTTGACTGTTGCACGCGCACGCTTCACGCACGCTCTGGCAATACATCCTGATCACTTCCTCCCTATGAATCGTGTTCTCCATCTCATGGGTCGTGGAAAACAATACTCTGGTTGCAATATCGGCTTTATGCGAGGCATCACAGTGAAGGACTGGCGGTCCGTGCATAGTCAAAAAGACTAACGAGCACATGCAACTAAAACGTCACATCTTCGGATTATTTTATTGTGTAACGTTTATCTTTCCCTATGGAACTCCGTGTTGTAGCTTTCATCTAACCCAATTCGTTGTATTATGTTCATCGTTGTGCGACACATGAACTGATATGTTTTACGTAAGCGGTGGACGAGAGCAAACGAAATGATTGCATCACGTTACTTATATTTTCCTTCAATCCTCATGTACTTCTCAAGAAACAGAATTATTCTATATCTCCACTGTCAATATATGATGCAGTTCCCACACTAGATCTGGCGAACATACTTATCATTAGCCAAACACATTTCAGCATTGATTATTTTGTGCCATATGCTGCATGCTGCAGTTCCATGAATAATTGGAATGACGTCTCACCCCTTCCTTTCACAAGTCCGATTCACCTTTAAGCTATTTATGTAGGGAGATATTCTTGACGTCAATTTTGGTTCAAGTTTCTTCTCGCTTTGTCTTCCCTGCACAAAGGGATGTGTTGAGGGAAGCAATTATAAATCACTAAGTCAAAGTGCGTGTGGGTGCCCTGGGTCTCCACACACGGAGACTTTACATCTATGTTTGATGATACGTCCAAACTCCAATATGTATGTCGATGATTCCTCGCCGTTTAGTGGTTGATGTGAACTGACTGCCGACCATATCATTCTAGCCTCCACATAGCTTGCACCCTGGTGGCTGAGTGTGTCAATCAGTTTCATAGCGTAACGTACCCTTTTGAAGAATTTCACGATTATCACAGCAAAAGACGCAGTTTTCAATGCACATTCTGCATTCTCAACGTCAGACCCACCATCACTATACATCACCTTAGGTATACTGAGTCTGGCTATAAACCGTATCATTGCCAGGAGAAATATATTCGCAGTCATATTATATGCGATTTCCGAGTGTATTGCTCGACACCCACATCTGTTGTGTTCAATTAAATCTACTTTGATACGAATTCAAACATGAACGGCGCCTATATATCTTGGAATCTGCTGGTGGTGTTGCTTCAAAAGTTCAGTGAATTGTGGGCGAGCTGGTAGAACCATCAATCTACTATTAGGTAAACTGCTATGCAGAGCAGCTCTAGCACAAAGACATCGTTTACCGTCGAGCAGCCTTGGTTCTAACATTTTCACTTTGAGAATTTTAGCGCATTTATCGGGATATATTTTCACCAATCTAATTTCTCCGAAATTGTATGTCTGAATCAACTCGACGACAATTGTCGCGGAATCTTGACACTTCGAACAAAGACAACGGTCCCAGCCTGCCAGTAGTTGTTTGGAGCATCGTAAATCGAGCAATCTGAAGTCATTGACCTACTATAGACTCTGGTGACAAACATCATGACATTTCATTTGATAAGGCAATGGAATGGGCACTACAAACGATTATGGATCAAAAATGTAGGAAAAATTTCTAGTTAATCCCGAGTCGGTATTGGAACCTCGGATAAATGAATTGAAAGCACACAACAGTCATACTGAATATCCTACTTGAAACCTAATGCTTTATGGCCCACGATGATCTGCTGATAAAGTTTGAAGTACGTACTTGATTTTTTCCGTTCATCAATTTTGCTCGTAGTTTAGATTTTTAGGACACCCATTCAGTTAGATGTTGCCTACCCGTTTGGATCATGGCAATAAATCCTCATACTACAGTGACAACAAACAACCATCCAAACAAAAGTTATTAGTCATCGCATATAATACTAATGAAAAAAAACCATATTGCTCTCCTCGGCAGCTCTTCTTAAGGACAGTTTGGCTCAAAAGGATGAATAACTAGTGCCAAACGGATGAGCTTTCTTTTCGTAAACAATCACACTACTTCTCACATCGTAATCTGACCAGTATAGGAAGCCTACAGATCACCTGTAACACTTTGGAAACCTAAGTTGTTGGTAAATCTATTCAATTCGAGCGAAAAGTGCAATGACATATCAACGGAACCTGACGGGTACTCTAAAAAAATGATCAGTTAGACCAGGTAATTGTATTAGGACTTCTTTGATTGAAATGCTCTCACGAAAAGCCGCACAGTCGAATACATCTCGGACCTTCCCGGGCCTAATCGAACTTAAGACGTTATGGGGTGGCAGGAACACACGTTTTCTTGAGCATCTTCTTGTGGAACTATAAATGTCATTTATCCTTTTCAATCATGACCGCGAATAACATGATTGTACTTTGACAGTAGTTTCAAATTCCAGAGTAGTCATATCTTGACAAACGACAAACGATGGTCTAAAACTGGGTGAATAAAAGGAAGCTCATTTCTATCAATACGCCACGGTAAGCCATGGATACACTTATTCCTTTCTTTACCTTATTTACACGCAACTATCTCCTTCTAGACGACGAGGCGGTTTCATGAATATATCACGTATCAAAGCTGATCGATCGGAGCAGTGTAGAGACTAAATACGTGAATGATGGAACGCACTCTACCGGCTAGTCGTTGATGAACAGCTTTTGAGCTGATGGTCATGAGTAAGATCATGTACTTCTATGATGTCAAAATTCAGTTCTCCGTGAAAAGCAGTCAGTATATTGTTACAGTGAGCAACAACGAAATCTCGATATTGGTAAATATTGGATGGCTTATAAAGTCAATTGCATCAGTCACATTGCTCGATTTACAGTGTGCCAATCGAGAGTCAATCTCTGACCAATCAGGGAGCACCATGAACGAGGTAAATCAAAAACATCCAACACACAAAAGTGTACTAGTTTCTACGGAATAAAGTGTACATAATTAGTACAAACATTCCACATACGCATCGCGAAATATCAACAACTGATGGATATGGTAACATTTTAGAAGTAAATGGGGATGCTTATGGCCCGATAGTCAATGTCCGAAATTTAGTTTGTTTTTCCCCGTTTGTTTCATTATCACCACTACTGATCACTGATTGCCGTTGCCCCCGATCACTTTAGTGTACCTAGAGTACACAGATATGGCCGGCCTTGGTGTTCCTTTTTGGAAAATCATGCTCCCAGCATTTTACAAAGCAGTTTATCGTTCAATGTTCAGCCTCTGTGTTTGGAGCCATGTTTTGTGATGATCGCTTGATCACCACCCGTCATCTGTTCCTTTTCATTTACAGTTTTCGTGTTTGAACTTATCGGAACCTGGCTTCCTTCTCAGTAGTATTTTCCCCCTATTCATCTCAATCGTACGAAAATCAATTTTACTCCTTTTCGGCTGACAGTTAAGTTTGCTAGCCTACTGAAATCCTCGATGCAATACACTGAGATGCAGGTTTGTTCTGTTCAGATAGCCATCATCATTAGTGTGTGTGGTGGCTTTGTCTGTTATCTCTTAGCCGCAATCTCACAAGGAAATAATGGAGAAGAAGAGAGTATGAAACGAGTACGAGAAGAACCACATTATTAGAATTAAGTCGATGGATAAAATTCATGGATGCAATAGCCCCAATAATCACGACATCTATCCTTATCTCCCAAAGTATTTAACCATTGAGTGGCAGGGTTGCTTGAACCTCGCCTAGGAAGTCTAACACGCCCTACAATAACAAGTCAACTAGTTAGACTTTCCATAGAGTAGTAGTATGCAAGGATCAGTGTATCCCGTGGGATTTGCTCGTGTTTGATCTTCAAAATAATCACTGTCCCCACTGTTATTTACTCCTTCACCACACACAAACTGAGAGTATTTGATTCTCATTGTAAAGGTCATTTAACAAGACCACTCTCGGTCATATTGCATCGAAATCACACAATCAAAAGACCTTTCATTCCACTTGATCCCGCTAGCCAGTTATTTAAACGAAGTACGAATTTCAAATGCAGTTCACCTCAGTTTGTTATATTACTATGGGCCCAGATAGTCAGACTCAGTTTGTAACATATATCAAAATAAGTGTGGCTCATATTCAACTTACTCGTATGAAGTAGAGTAAGTCAGTGTTCACCGTGTCTCATTACCCGTACTAATGTTCTAGCTTATCTATCTGAACCCCACTGTTCTCTACTTGTTGACCCTTCGAAGTCGAAATGGGCCTACTGCAGCTTCCGGACACTCACAGTGGAGCGTTTAGTTTATCAGAGATGCAGGAAACTTGTGCTTTCTAATATACAGCGCGTGTCACCTTGAAAAAAAAACTAACTGGATTTTGCTCACTGTCTACTTCTGGTCCAGAGAAATGGAGAAAGCTATATCCAATATTAGATAAAGTAGCTTCAGTCAACTGAACTTTTTCCTTGACTTGACTTCTAAGAACTAACAAAGAAGATCAGTTCATGAGCTGGCAGAACAATCTGTAAACGATGAGTAATACACTCCAGGGAACGAATAATGGGACAATAGTCTCCATCTTTCGAACAAATGCATCCAGCTTACTCAATTGTTGTGGGATAGTAATCGACGGTGCCGACAGGATTCGAACTCACGATTCAACATGGGACGATTTGGAATCTACCGTGATGATTACTTGACCAGCGCCGGCCAGTTTATTGCCAAGTCAATAACCAATATGATGAACACGGTCGTTTTGTTGCCCACTACTCACTTTCTGATTTACGCAACCAAGCTCTCCAGAAGCGTTTTTCATAGATCCTCTGAAAAGGGGACGACTTTTTCCTGATTTATATGAGCTACGTAGAGATAAACTTTTATCCCCATCAGCTCCTCCAAATAAAAAGCTCCAATGATCAGGATGATTGAAAAGTCTTCAAATTCACTGTGTGTGTGGAAGAACTTTTCATCAGAAATATTGACAATTATGTAAGCTGTGACCTCCCCAGCGTCACTCATCTCATACCAATACGTTAAGCTTGTTTTTATAAGAGATTATAACCAAATTGTTCCAAACGCTTTTGTAGGCGTATTCAACGGGGTTCAACCATTACAAATTTAAGGGTCCTGTGTTACCTACATTATGCGTAATTTCGAATGTATTCGCAGATTACCCATTATATATTTTGCAGAAACAATCGTCATACATTAGACATTTCTGGACAAGACCTCCATGTTTCCCTTTGTTTGTCAATTGCAAATGTTATAAGATATTCTTTCATATTATCCATTGTGACCCGAATAGATGACCTACAAGTTTATTTCTTCAAATGATTCATCATTCACTATCAACACCCAGCTCACCATTAAAACCCCAGCATCGCTGTACAACTGGTCCTTTCATGTGAGGAATCATTAGTAGTGCCGATCCACCGAGTTCACACCAGGAGTGGAAAAAACGTCTAAGCTATCCAAGCTAACTTCCACCAAGGATATGATTCATATCAACACTTATTGAAAGAACAACACTTCTGTATGCGTCTTCGGAGATTCGTAAGGTTAGACTGTTAATCATGCATGCTTTTTTAAATCCATGAAATTATTCTAAATATCCTTCGCATGTGGCCGACCCTGGAATAGGACAAGTATCTCATGAAAGCTATGAAAACAGTGACATAAAATTGCAAAGCAGTTAGGCGTTACTCATGCAGGGCTGCTCATAGGCAGCTCACTCTTTGGAAACCTCAAGAGCAGTAACAGGAAATACATGTTTCTCAAATACAAATGAGATCGAAAATCAGTCTGAGTAGTAAAATGTATTGAGGTCATAAAGTTATATTCGAAGGTTGCTTAACTCTGCGTAATCCTGTGGCTTGCATTTTTCGGCCGTCGTTTGTCTGTGAAAATTGGGCTTCTGTCCAGTTTCGGTTGAGTTCGTCAAAGGAGGAGTGGACGTCTCGTCTAGGCCGATGCTCTTATGCTACTTTCCTGCAATCGTCTGCGTTGCGACTGCCCACTCGTATTGCGGCTAAAATATCTGCATCATCACCTCATCGGGGGCTTACGTCCTGAAATTCACAAACCAAAATGGCATTAAATGTAGGCGTTATCACGTGTCTTGTGTGATTATTACTTTGAAGATTCGACCAGGACGATAAAAATGCTAACGTTCAATTTCGTTTTTCTGCGGTTTCATTTACCGTCACTGAAATCGGAACGAAGAGATATACAATGCTAATATCAAACAAATACCCTCCTTATTTGGGATTGATTGCGCAAATATTCTGTTCTTCTTCATTTAGTCATCTTATATCTAACTAGTGCAAGTCCACACTCTCGCCTCGCTACTGACACATATATTGCCGGTAACTAGGTATCTGCCTCACTGCGTGTGTCTGTGTGTGTGACTTGCTAATCTGTCGTGAAGAGGCTGACGTGGTCCAACTGCAAATCCGTCCAACGACTTGGAGGCTCTCTAATAAAGCCACGTAATTCCGGTCAGTTTGCGGGCACAGAAAGTACCAAATTCCATTCACTAGTCTGTGGTCCCAGTAGGAGCTTCGTGATTTTGCCTCGACACTAAAAAACACAAGATGAAGAGTGTTACTTTGGTGTTCAATTAATCATCCGATTGAGGAAACGCCCCACTGCCGATATACGTCACCGAGGTTGCAAATGAAGCTACTGCTGACGCCCTCCTTCACGTCTGCTTAGACCAAATTGACGCGCGAGCTTTTCATTGACGTATCCGATGCAACGGCTGAACAGTCCGTATTGAACTACCAATAAGTTTGCGCTCGTCAAACAACCCGTTTCACACAAACGCCTCAACCTAAGCCAGTCGGAGAGGCGATTCCCTAACACAAACCAGTACAAATAAATCGTTGCTTCTCGTGCACCAAACTCCACCTACCGCCTCCGCCATGCAGGATGCTGTTCTTGTGGTAAGAATGGTCATATTTGCAAGGCATGCCGCCAGTCCAAATGCGCTGTCAAGAATGCCACCTCTCAGTATCCGGAAAATGATGGCAGTCCGATATACATACTAGAGATTCCGAGTGAATCCAACCAATTCGTGTACAGATCAGTCCAGTTCCACTGTGACTCGGGACTTTCATTCATGTTGGATATCACGAGCTGCTAGTCCATTATTCGGAAATCCGTATTCGACCTCATTCAGTCCAGCGTTCCCATATAAAACACTGATGTGCGCATTCACGGTGTTACTGATCGTCGACTTCCACTGTTGCGCGAGACTACATTGATGGTTCGTCTGGAAAGTGAATATATCCTTATACGCTTCTCGATATTCGTAGGCAGTCCCTTGATTTTACGTGTTAAGGCCCCGCGTACATTGGAGCAATAGTCCATAATCCGAAAGGCATCCAGTATTCCGGTGGATCAAGTTGTTCTGCAGCAGTTGATCGCACAATGCTGGAATAACGAGAGTGGCATGGTGGTTGAGCCCGCGAACTTGGGATTGGGTTATGATGCGGAGCTCCTGATCCAATGCGTATTGCCGTATGGTCAGATCGAAGGTGTTCTGAAGGTGCCTTCCCAAATGGAACAAGACGGTGTCGTTGTTTGCGTGTCCCCATCCACATGAGTTAATCCGATTGTGGTGGCGATGATGAGTGATGGACAGACACTTCCCATTCGCAGTGACCACCGACTGTTTATAAATCCACATTCAAAAAGACGCGCGGCAACCACGATGGAGCCGCAGAACTGCCAGAAATGCATAATTGGCAGCAAAGTGTTTCTCATAAATTGATCTGGCTGATGCATGTTCAGAAATTCCGCTGCACGCGGAGTCTAAACCATTATCGACCATCAACAATCCATGGAGCATGCTCCAATACAATTCCTTGTCGTTCGGTATGCACGTGTCATCCAAGATATTTCAGGCCATAATAGACGAGGTGATCCGTGTTATCAATGGGGTGATAATAAATCAGGATGTTGTGCTTATATTTGAATCCGCGAAGAACGAACAATACTGCAGATTGTGACAGCTGCTGAAGAGATTCGGGGAATGAAACGTATCGAAAAAGCGCAAATTCGGTTTCAATAAACCAGATTTCCTAGGCTTCACTGTCAATTCAAACGGATATCGACCCGATTCAGATAGTTTTAAATCAGTGATTATCATCCAGTCACCGAAAAATCAGGCGAACTTATGATCAATTCTTGGATGCCCGCAGTGCTACCTCAGCTTAAATCCCAACATTTTGACACGAGTCCAACGTTCTTTTACTGGCCCAGTCATCGGATGCAGAGCAGTGGAACATGCAGTGTTGTCTTATTCGAAATATCGTTGACCGACCGATACTAACCTCGTTTTCGCCGTGGGAGCAGACGACACGGACCACTGACTTGTCCAATGTGGAGATGGGAGCAATTCTGTAACAGGTGAATGTCGAATGATCTGCATATAGCGTGTTATCAGTGCTGCAGGAAGAAGTTATTCTCAGAAGTAGAAGAGAGCTTTCGTCGTTTCACTGGCGGTACGCTGATTAGAACGGTACGATCGTCACCGACCATCAAGCTAATTATTTATCAATTAATGTAGATAAATCCGCCTACAAGTCCACGGCTGCTGCGATGCAGTGATGATGCATAACCTGAGCTGCGACGTCCTGCATCGAGGAGGCAAAACCGTAATGAAGGCGGATTTCTTGCCCCAATACTCATGATTCGCAGTGTCAGAACAATGCCATGTAACTACTGCGGCCCTTTCTATTTCCCGGTCAAAATTAAGGGAGCAGACGAAACGACGTTATTCATCGGTGACTTTAGCAATCAGAAACGAGTGGTCACCCTATGTGAAGCGGACGTTGATATAGTTCTTCCTACTGCAACAGGAATTAAGCATTCAACCCGACGGTGTCCAGTGTCAGGGTGACCGTCTTAAAATATTTTTCATTGCGCATTTCGGTTTTGGTTGAACTGCATTATGGCCACTTGGGTGTGAATTAATGGGGGCCACTGGCTTGACGGATGTGCTGGTGACCGGAATTGGATACGACCGTTGTCACCATAACAAAGACCCCGTGGTCCGAAAGCAGAGAGTTCACGCTGACATCTGTGGCTCATTTGTGAAAGAAAATCATGCCTGTGTACTGGCTGACTCCTACTTCAAATGGCCAGAAGTGTTCCTTACGAGTTCACCAACCAACTTGTTCGTAATCCAAGTTTTACGGAAGCGCCTCAGCCGAGAAGCAACCCGTCGCGTACTGGTCACCGACACCGGATCGTAGTTCTGTGCTTCGGATCCGAAAAATGGCTTGACGACCAACGTGGCAGATCACACTGCTGAGACGACCGATGATCCAAATGGTGATCGTGTTGATGACAGGAATCCATTCAATTCTCCAACCGAAACGACGGCCACATCGGCCGAGGAAAGCCAAAATAACTAGAAGCCCTTGAACGAGGACAGATTTGATGATTCAGCGAGCATCACACGTGATAATGCCAAGTTCATTTTCAAAGCTACGTTTGCTGAGGATCGTCAACCAATTAGGATAGCTGTGGACGGGTACAGCTAAAGCCTATTTCGGTTGATTAAATCCTAACGTGCCAGGTAATTTCTTAATTTTTTTTTTCATACAAATCATTTCTGGGATGAAATAATCGTGCTTTTCCGCAGTCTTGGCACTCTTGCCTATTAGGATGAGAGGGGTTTAGTGTGTGAGCTATTTAAACACATCCTATCAGCTTGTGTATTGCGAATATTACAGGAAGAATTATCTCTGCCTCTATCTTGTCTGATTTGAAAATAATCATTTACACTGGAAATCGTAACAGAGGATCGGTGATCACCAATGTGTAGTTGAGTTCTACATGATGCAGTATCATGTGAAGCACGCAGCTTTGGTTCCATGAAATAATCTGCATTGAAGTAGTACAGTGTCTAGTCATGAACCACATATTATGCATTGCCGGTGATTCTTGTCAAGAGTATCTTCAGAGGTCTTCAGTATTCAACAACATGTCTTACGCTGTTTACACCGCTTTCAAAATGCGAGAATGTACGATTGGTTTTTTGATTGCTTGTACTTCTACTTAGCATTCAGTGGATTATCAAGCTGTCCCAAATGTATAGGTCCGCATTCGTCTGCATTTCTCGCAAGAATATTGATGTTTAAACAAGCGCTTTGTTCTAACTTTGTTGAAACTCATATTATGTGGAAAATTACCAGCTTTTTTCCTTATTCCTGTGGTCAAAACTCTCTGTAGGACTACGTGTGGAGTTCTTTCCAGCAAGAACAGTATCAATTACTCACTTCATATTGCATTCAACTAACTGATTTAACCTGTTGTGCACGAGTTTGCATTCATTCCAATCAAACGATGTACCATTGGCCAGCTTATGCAAGGTGATCAGATTGACCCAAAACTAGGATACACACAGCTATCGCCTAGTAATTTGAAACTTTCAGCTTTCAAAGAAAACCAAAACATGTTTCAGCTCACTTTAGTGTCACTGTTTTTCACTGGATCGCTTGAAAACCGAAAATCTGTAGTTTGGGGGTGACAAAGAGTTGCACATTGGTGACCTCCGAAGAGGGGCAGTGAGGGATCGGGTGAACCTCACCAAGCTGTTTCCACATCCCCGCTTTCACAAGTCTATCTTGCCATGCGTGGACCGCCTTTCTGTAGTAGTAGGCTGCCTTATGTTACCTCGACAACCATAAAAGCGCGACTACCAGAAGAAGTTCCTTCACGGGCGCTTGGTCAGTTTTCCGTGTTGGGTTAGCTCCCCACTATCTTCTGGGTCAGACTTTCGAGTCAGTGGATAAGGAAAGAGTATCCAAGAGAAAGTCTCCATTTTTCCTTCGGGAAGCACAGTTCGTATTTCCCCACACTTTAACTCTCTCATACGAATTTTATACATGTAAACAGCACTAGACTGAAGAGTCCATGCCTGTTTGTCGTTTATGTGCATGCCTCAAATGACTGCAACTCGTCTGAGGCTAAAAACGAATACTACCACGATTTGATAAATTGCTCCGTAGCATGCGTTCAACGAACATCATGGATGTTGTTGGTGAATTCAGTGTTCCAGTTGGAAGCCTCGATGAGACGGAGAGAAATAAAGGAAACCGTTTCGACATTTCAACCGATGGAACCGATAACAGTGACCGACTCATTCAACTATGGCCCGACCATGGACTATTCCTAGCGAAAACAATTTTCGGGCATAATAAGCCCCACCGAGTAACCTGGCACCCTGCTGCGTCTCCATAGATTTGCATTCAGATCGACCATATCAGTCTTCGTTACCGCTGGCATGGATCAACTCAAAACTGCTGATCATTTTGTTCCCCGTCTGTTGACAATGATCACACAGTTGTCTGTGTGAATTCAAATTCACCTCTCGTCGTTGGGCCGAAAATACAACAAAGACAAAAATAATCGTCGACCACTACTTGACGATATCAAAGAATGTGCCTCCAAATAGAACAACTGTAAAATTCAAGATTGACGCATTCTGTTTTATTTCACTGTATTCTCTCTGTTATAGTACATAACGGTATTGTACGTGATACCGCGCATATGAAACATTGAGCAACGTTCCATGCATTATTGATGTTCTTACTTCGCAGTGGTTGTGTGCGGCGTTCAGCCTATTCAATCCATTTGATTTCACATTTGGCGTCGCGCAAAGGATTCAAACCATGATTGCATCTGAAATGAAACCTCTTGATGTAAGTTCTACATCTCAACCCGTTGACGACTACATGAAATGTTTCAGTATTTCGTATTTGGCCCGAAACCATTTGGATGTTAAAAAAACACTGCTTCTTGTTCATTCCATTTGCAGAAATGCATACACTCCCATGAGAACGTCGTCTTTTCCGGATGCTACCATCAGTCTACCACACGACAAGCTAAGAATCATCATTTTATAGCATTTCATGTTAGTCAATTTCACTGTTGCTTAGAGAGCAAAATGAAACAATCAGCCCCACTTGAGCGATCGATTCGTTCAAAATCTAACCATAACACTTTCGATTTGGGTAAGTGTATTACATATGGTCAGTTATGTCGTTGTTTCACATGTCTCCGTTGATGAGCCACGTGTTTTGCCTGTGGTACGTTTGGCCACATTGATAGTGCTTGTAGAAGTAGCCCACCATATCGACAGACGATCCCCTCAGCATCATCTGACACTTCTCCACTTCCTACCAGGTTTTCGACATTTGCATTAGCCCTCTTGTCAGAGAAGGTTCCACATACTACCAGGAATTGCATACACAAGAGGGTAGTCAACACACTTTTATTGTTGACACTGGGAGTGTAGAATCCATCATTTCACGTAAAGCTAAAAATTGCGTCTATCCCATGGATAAGATTTATCCCACCAGGAAGACTATTCCATGTATTACTAGGCACAAGTTCTCACTCTTTCTCCGTTTCCGATTCAGCATTTCCACGTTTTGGTTTAAAAGCTGTTCGTGAATTGCACATTGATGTCACTCTCCTGACTTCTTCACCCCATGCATACAACAGCTGTTTTTAAAATGTTCTGAGGTTTCTGTTGGAAGGCATATTCCTGGATTAAGGTTAGAGATATCTGGCGGGCTCAATTCATTAGAGAGCAGTATGATTCATTTGAACTTGAGAGATCCTGTCCGCCAAGCAATGCATTCTGTGTGAGCGCGGAATTTCTAGCTCTGTGGAGCCCTCTAACTGGGCCGACGTTGAGCGTGCTGGTAAATATTGCAAGCAGCATTTACATTAGGTACGTTCGAAACTTTTGAATTGGCTTCCTTGACCAATGTTTCGCGAGGCGTGGCGGCAGTTATATGCAGGCTATTGCGGAGCCTTCTAAGTAAATACTACACTCTTGTGATCATTGATGCTTTTCCCCGCTGATCAAAGGTATATTGAACAAATTCACCCACTGCTGACTTCACACAGACTACGTCAAGGAAAAGATTCAACAGAGAAGGAATTCTGTTTGTGCCAGTTACTGACAGCGGCACCAAATTAGCCGGTAAACTTTTGAATGATTGGTTGAAGGGTTTGGTTGCAAATACTCACACACAGCTCCACGTCATTCGCAATCTAATGGTCTTGCAGAGAACCTTTTTCGCAGTTCGTTTTGTGAATTCCCACACATTTTTTGAACCTGGTCTTGCCATTGACAATCCATTAGATATCACAACTTTTCAACGAGTTATTGACGCCCAGTATCCAGGTGAGTTGGAAACAAATGTCCAGCAGACTCTATTTGAGGCTGGTGCTGCTGCCTAAGATAAAACAACCAGCTACTCACAAAAGCAATGCATATCTGAATCCTCAGTTGAGCTGTGAGATGCCCGCAGAATGATTCCTCTCGATTCCAGATATGATGGAACACAGATGTGCCTTAAACGCCAATCGATTCTGAGCCTGAGAAACTGCCGTGAATAGTAGTGGACTGCAGAGGAGGAAAAAGCTGCAGCGATGAGCAGCAGCTGCAATCTTATCCGTCTAAGTGAAAACACATGTTCTCGAAAGTCAGGCGTTATTGAACTGTTCTAAGAGACAAACGGCTCACTGATTCGAACTCAGGAGCTTAGTCCAGCCCGTTGGGAGAACCATTTAAAGAAGCAGTTCCATTGGCTTTTATATCCGACAGGCTTGTTAAGAAGAGTCATAGCTCCAAATGTGGTTGTAGATACCGGTTCCATGTCAAAAAAGAGGTTCTTCGTGAGCTAGGCTACCTAAATGACATGAGACTGCTTGACCGGATGAGTTGCCCCCGTCCAATTTCAAGGATGATGGCTCTTAATGGTTATTGGAGTTGACAAAACTCCTTGATTTTGTAGGTCACGGGGAACAAGTTCCAAAGAGTTGGAAATAATCTGTGATTGTGCCAATTTACAAGAAGGATGGTGATTCCTCTTGTCAAAACCACCCTGGAATAAGTTCGGTTAGCATCACATCTAAAATACTTGCTTTTATCATTTCCCACCACTCATCGACTACTTGAGAACATTGCTCTTGAGAACATCAGGATGGGTTTGGACTTGATCTCGGTTGTGTTGATCATACCTTCACTCTTCGACACATTTTAGAACACAAGCAAAAACTTTAATAGGCCATCTACCCCCTTTTTTCTTGATCCTATAGGCGATCTTAGAATCAGTTGACCACATACTTATCTGGTATTGCCTCCATTTGAAGGGTTTATTGGAGAAATTCCGTCCCACCATAAAGCCCCATAATGTGAACATCCGAGGTCGAGTTAAGTATTACTGTTCTCCTTCACCCGAGTTCACCACGGGAAGTGATGTGCATCGGGGTCAGCCCTCCCTCCCATTCTCTTTACCTTCGGGATTGATATGGTCCCGGATGCAGCACTTTTGTCAGGAGATGATAGTAATATCAAACTTTTCACCAGTTGAAAGGTCTTAGAACCTGAATATGCGAAAGACATTGTTCGCCCTTATGAAGATCCAGGTCAGTTGCAAGCTTTTATGAGCAATACGATCAACTGTGTACCAATGATCGGTAAGCGTTTTTCAGGATACTGTTGAAGGATTGGGTTGGTCCACTGAACCTTTCATTATCTGGGGAACCTTATACTTGGTTGATAAGTTGTTTTCTGGGCAGCTGAATTTTACTGGGAGAACAGATATCGACTGAGGTGTCATTGTGTATGCAGCAATTTTGCTTGACATTTGCCAATCTGAGTCATCTGTGGATTTGACGTAAAATCTGTTCATCAATCCAGGGTTGGATGTACGCTGCAGCAGTTCTTCTCTGTGGTTAAGATACATGGCTACTACGGGTGGAGAATATGAGAAGAATATCGGTATCGGAACACCGATGTGCAGATGTCAACTGACAGGATTCCTCGGCACGCCATAAATATTATCTTCATTGCCTGGTTTTCGATTGCTCCAATTTTCTCAGTGGTGTTTTGATAGCTCAAAGTCATCCTGAAGCCCTTGTGTCCCAGTTTCTACGAAAAACCGCATCGTTTCCTCTGCTTTCGTGAACCCATACAGTGGTATTCTCACCGGTGTGATTTTCAGCACCAGCGACACCAACCGTGACTTTCGCTTGAAACTCGATGAGAAGTTCCATTATTCACGGCCGTCATCGCATTACCTTGTTCAAACTGATGATCAATTCAGTTTGTTCACCCTCGAACCTTAAAGCACATTACAGAAGACGTCCGACTAGCGGCTCAGAAACGTATCTTCTATCGAGTCCTGACGCGAACTATTAATGAAATTCCTTTAAACGAATGAATAGAAAAGACCGGCGTCGGCGAGAACCGAAAATGTTCCAAAGGTGAGGAGCACGGATACTTCGGGAAAGTCAATTCACTAAAACGTACGCTACCGAGGAAAAAAACAGTGAACTCTAAATCAGGCCTCAGAGATCAGTGAGAAAATTATTCAATTACTTCTGCTAATTAGTTCTTTTCAGTGCTTCACCAGATTGAATCTGGGTTAACAATAAAGTCAGCACTCTTTGTCCGATCCTTCATGCAACGAACGTTCCAATCGTCTTCAGTGCGTAAACAGTGTTTATGATGCATATTGAATAATCTGTCAACTGATACTCTCAGACATTTTTGCCATTTGCTTTTGGGAAAAGGAATATGGATAATTGCACAGATAAGTACAGGGTTGTAAAATGTATATGCTTACTAAGTGGATAAATGTGAAAGTAATCTTTTGAATTGAAACTTACTCTGTGACTGAGTTTGAGAAGCATATGGCTGGGGTGGGGTGGGGGTTACCACTTCGAAGAAGTATCGATAAAGCTTGAGGTTAGTAAATGATCGCCCCAGCAGGAGAAACTGAAATGCCTGTGATGTTCAATTGTACTGATTGCATGAATAGATCATATCTAACAAAGGATGGTGGTATCTTCTAACATCTATACTTAACCACACAACTTTTTTTTCAATAACTTTGAATGTAAACCAGACCGTTTATCTGGTAGCAAGGTAATCATAACACGTTGTCGTCAACCGAGGCCAGTCTGATGAATATTTGATGGTTTGAGCGAAAGTACTGAAGGTGATTATCATTGGTCCTTTTATTTTCGATGGAAACGCCACAAAAACAGAACGACACCAATTTACTCAAAAGTATTAGCAAATTCGTATTTGAAAATACTGCCGAATTTCCTAGCTCGAACGAGCCTTTACTATAAAGAGGTGTTAGAGCTTGAAAGATTGCATGTGAAATCTCTTCTCTATTTTCATCGCTTTGTGTCTTGTATTTATAGCTGCAAACAGAACTGTGCAAATTTTAAAATCATTTACCTAGGCAATAAAAGACAACCAACAAAATGATAACAACTCGCCGTATTCGAAAGAAATGCCAGTTGCTCTCATCGGATTTACTCGATTGTTTGCACGCGTGCATACACATACACACACAATATTACGGATTCAAGCCATGACAGGAAAGAGTTGGTTGCCGGCAGATTATGCCAGTCACCAAATGTTATATTTCTTTCATTGGGATGAAAGTAAGCATCCATATTTATATATTTACTTATTTATATATGTATGTATATGTATATGTATATCTAATAATAGCAAGTAGTATGTAGTCTTGTGGACAAAATCCCTCGGAAGCACACGACTGGTATCGCGGTTGTTGCCGCTCATCAGGTATGCGTACCCGGTACTCCTCTGCCCGCTTGTCTCCATACTTGTACACTCATATGTCATATGTTCAATAAGATCTAATTTGAATCGTGTGGAGTGTGAATAGATACTCTTCATTGAAAAGCCCACAAACGAATCACATTTACGATTCATCATGGTTATTCGTGTCTGGTTCACTACATACTACTTATGTGCAAACTCGTTATTATCCCTTATTCATTGAGTTGAATGTGAGCTTCAGTATATCATATATATATATATATATATATATATATATATATATATATATATATATGAAGCGATCGGAAGTGTGGCAAATTCGATATGCAATCAGGTCCTTTGCAGACTCCTTAACTTTCGAATTGTGACCTCTCTTTTCCCATTTTGATCGTTTTTTTCTCAGACAGGTGCGTGATGTATGACGGCAGGGTAGAATATATTTGCAATTCCATGTATATATTCTTTTGAATAAAGTGCAGACTACCAATCTTTCGATAAATGGTTCAAATGTGCCGCTTAGGAACTCCGAAAGATTTCTTCGTTGTTCTTTGAAAGGAAGAGAGTAGGATGAGTACAGAAGAACCGATACTGACTGATCGTTGTGTGTGAGAGAGAAGAACAAGAACTGGGGGATCACAACTACTGTTGTATGGTTTCGGAAATTGAAATTATTCGGTTACTTTCTTTCCTTTCACAATCGATGGTTCAGATCACATTCCATCAAATCAAGGTACCAGATAGTAGATCCTAAAAATTGTTTCGCAAACGTTAGAAACCAGAAGACCCATATGATGCTGAGCGACAATGTTTATCGAAACGCCAGAATGTTTCGATCACTTCCAGGAGTTAGAGTAAGACCAGCCGAATTAAACTAATAGAGCTACGGTTCAACCGTCCGCGAGTGGAGCAGTCAAACTATTCGCAAGTAAATGGCTGAAATCAGTTGTCGTTGGTGTGAGTGAACAAACAACGAACAGTCCTGTGACACAGAACTGCTTACAAACTAATCAGACTCAGGAACTTGTTAGTTAATTTCGACTATATTGATTTCTATAAGTGAATTCACGCGAGTGAATTTAGTCATCTCCGGAGCGATACTGCCAACCATAATCATATTCGTTACTCGACAAAGTCGGTGAAACAATAAATTTGACTGCTTGTCCCCACTCTTTCCGTTTCGAGCACATGACTCAAGTCATATAAACCATTTCAAAACAATGGACCTCCTAATAGGCATAATTCTCGTGTTGGACTCATCAAAAATTTGCGCATCAAAAATCAGAGCTGTTTTGCACATCACACACAAATCAGTTTGTGCACATTTTATATGGATTGGTGTATTTTGCGTCTTGTGAATTACATTTCCAGCTTGAATTTGTTCATGACTCGAAAAAACCACGCAAAAATAGAGTGCGAATTATTAGTGCACAAAGAACTCAAATTCCGATCCCTTTTGAAGTGCTTGAACAGCCAGATCTCTATCAGATGTCAGAGAAGCCGACAGTTTTCTGTACACAGTGAGTAAAGCTCAGTTTAGTAAGTGCCTCTGACCCGAATTCACAGTTTACATGTATTACGACAGGATCAATATCGATACCAATACTACAAATTCAAACTGATCTGCTTACACTTCATTGTCTGCTTCGTCGTCAATTACGGTATTATTAACATCATCATCATCATCAACTTTTTTCTTCGTGGAGACGAGCATGAAGGTGACAGGGATCACTGACATCTGCTTTTGGTTGACGTCTGCCGTCAGTATTATGTTGGCTAATCTATGTAACTCAAAATGTCTTGAACACCGCAACAGTATTCGATCTTCAAGAGAGTTCATGCAGTTTGCCTATTAAACTGGGAGCCCGGCAACTGTTTCCTGTACACACCCAGTATTATCTCCCTCATGGATGAAGACACGTAAGCCACGTGACTCAAGCTAAATAATTATGAGTTCAAAGTGTTTTCAAATCTACCAGAGAATATTCCTCGAGAGAAGTAGAAGAGACACAATAAAATAAAGTTCATATTGTTCTCAATGTTTTCGCGACTTCCAACAACCACAACTGAAATAACTTTATTTCATAAATCCACGGCAGAGGAAGTGTGGCTTCATTGATTTTGTGGCGTTACTGAAAGAAAACTGCTCAGATTCGGTACGTGTTTCAGTGACTGAACACTGGTTACCAACAACCTAAACCAAACTACCCTATTGCTGACACGGTGTTCTCAACATATTCTACCAATTGAATGGAGGGATTGATGATCAAACACCGATAATGTCGGTTTAACATATATCCCCACGTTCGTGTTTCTGAACTATAAAAACGAACGAAATTACCTGTGACAGTGCATACTCGACCGTTGATGAACTTTAGGATATCATGCCAGCATCACCGATGAGGGAGGTTGGTAAATACCAGTTGCACCTTCTGCATGCGAGACGACACCTGATCCGTTATCTGTTCACCTCTTGAGATGGAAATGCCTCAGTCGCAAAACGTATCTAATCCAGCTAAGGCTTGCTTCACTGATTAAATATTTCGATCAGGGCCAATCCAGTCCAGCAGCAGAAAACGGGAAATTCTTTGTAGTTCCTTCGCAGCACATTTGATCCATTTGCCGAATGATTTATAACCTGTATTCACTCCAAACAGTAGACACGGTGTTCGGAGGATTCCGAATGGTTCACAAATTCTGATCACTTGTATCACTCAAGCAGGAGAAGAATAAGATGACAGTTTAGCTCTTCTCCATTTATCGTGCAGAGTGGCACTAACTGTCTTATCTCAGATTCAAGCCATGTGGTCAGTAAATTAAGCCAATGATCGCCCTAATACACCCGATTTACGGTGAATTTTGAATACAAGCGAGACTTACAGAAAGGAATTGCTTGAGTTTTCCAATTTGAAAGACAAGGACACGCTCTGATTAGTATGGCATTGTATCTGGATTATGGGACAAAATTTACCCGAAACACCATCAAGATGAGACTATAACTGTGAAGCAAAGCAACTCGTGCATACAAATGATGTTCGAATATCGTTGAATGTCAGTGTCTGAATTTCCCCGATGCATTCAGGAGATTCAAATCTGGATAGTTCAGTGGTGCGTGGAGTTGAGAGATTATTAGAAAAATTGGAGAGGGATTGCGACCGATTGCATGCAGCCCAACTAGCAACGGTCAATTGGATATTGGAATGGGCAACAAGCCGTCGGATAAGTTGGTGCGATAAGCAAGTGAACAAAGGTTGATCTCGCCAGAAAACTAGGGACTAAGCCCAGTGGCTCGACTGGAAGTTCCCTCCGCATTGGGTCGGACGAAAAAGGACGTATACCATGGTCTCCAGGACCTCCGAATCAAGTTCCAATGGAATATTCTCTGGGTGGTTATGTTGAAAGATAAGCTGGGGACCACAAGGCCGATAACCTGGATGAGTTTGAACATCGGATCCAATCTGTATGTGGTGCGATTCCAACATCAATGCAGGAGGCAATTTAACATAAGATGATTCGACGACTGACGATTTGCCTGGCTCGAGTTGGGGAAGTTCTTTGACACTGTATGTGTTGATTACACGGCCAACAATCACAAACAGTTTGAACACCTGCCTAAAAGATGCTTCGAAGTTATTTGCGACTAACTAAGAAAGCTGTTTCTAGTCGGAGGAAGAGTTCACATTACATCAAGAAAACTGCTTATTTTCACTCTTTCCGTTTATTTGGACTACTTCCAGTATGTTAACGGATCGAACATCTCGACAGCGAATTTCATCACTGGTACGGACCGCCACTTGACCAACGTGTCCATCGGCACCACGAATTAGTTCGTCAATGACTCCTCTTGGCTGCATCCCCATGAGACTGTTTCCACCTAGAAGCAAAATGTATTCATCGATGCGCAAATCCCGTTTAGGCGATAACCATTTGTGGCACAAATGCAACGTTCGTGAGTATCCATGTCCCCATTCTTTCCAGCTGGCACAGACCAAATACTGCACCTGAAATCGACACTTCGTATACCTTTCAATAAGAGTGGTTTCTCCATGGATGTCCGTTGGATTGGAATGTCACAGCAGTAAATCACTACTTCTCAGAGCTTTTGGTGATGAGAGGTCATCATACACCAGAATAATTGGCTTGACATTGATGATCCGTCCAGTGTCAGCGATACAGGTCAGCAGTGATTCATCTGTGAGAAACTGACCACCTACCACGGTTGTCATTATTCGCTTAATAGAGCAAATCATTCTTTCTCATATGTCACCGAAGTGAATTGCTTCGGGTGGTTGAAATCACCAGTCGACATTACGCATTGGAATCTCACTTACTGATTTTCGCTATCAAATCACGATATCAGTATTTCTCATTCTCTCCCGGCCCCGATAAAATAAGCACCGGTTTCGCCAAAACGTGACCTCAGGGGGTCCTCGAAAGCGACACGAGAAATGCATTTGTTGTTAGGCTATGTGTCACTTCTATATGCACAGCCCTCATATGAATACAAGTGAACAAACATCCACATTGCTTGTACGTACTTCTATCAAATTAAATATCAAATGCTGGCAAAGTATTCAATCCCCCAAACCCTAAACGGTCGACCTTCTCGAATCCTATTCAGGGGTAGCGGGGCCATAATCTGATAACACGATTGTGGGAACACTTTCCAAAAACGAGAGCATTTTTTGAGTTTCCAACGTACAACATTCATGCTCTTCAAGATTCAAAACTCCATTTTCATTCACGCGAAAACGTGAGAACCCTTACATGACCGTTCACCTCATGATAATGCTTCACAATCAGTTCAGCGTTTTTACAACCTGGAGGCAGGATGAATACCAATCAATCAGTTACGATAGGTGCCACAGGCATACATCCGTCTTCCTACACGGTGGTTCCTAAGGGCTTCAGAATACTTGTCGCCTTCGGTGAGTTTATCTTCGAAGACTTCAGATCCTTCTCGAAACAGTAATATTGGGTTATTCTGATTGATATGAGTGAAGCATCACCCAAGTACTTCACTCCCATAGGTCCCAAATGGACAGTGTAGTGCCGTCCATACCCTAATAAAATGATGGAAATAATCAATCTTCTATGACGAGCTACTCCGTGCTTTAGTTAAATTCAAGTTGAATAACACGACACGAGGGTTCCTGTGAAAGAGACAGTGCAGTCACTAAGAATAACAAAACGATTTTTTTCCATTTATGGTATTTTTTATCAGACAATGCAAACACAGACATTGTCGTCTTTGGCTTCACATCAAAATTGCTTAACAACTTGGACCTTTAATCCAAACGTTCCTTTCAGGCGTCATATTCCCTGACTGTGCCTCCTAATGAATCATCCGCTGGATTCTCATCGGTCGGAACATATCGCCACTTACGTTGTGATGTACAGTTCCCTATGAGAGCAATTCTGTTGGCCAAAACGAATGGAAACAAATGGCACTGGCATTATTTATACACTGCAAAACAATGGTGGGATCCGTCCATGGAATACGGCGATCTATATGCACTAGTATTTCGTGAGTAATGTCATTCAAAACCGTGTTCCAAGAACAACTGCAACTAATACAGGTCGCGGTATGGTGAGAAATTTGCACGGTGCCACTTGGGGTTTTCCCACCATGAAAAGGTTAATAGGTTCACAGTCACACTGAAACCGCAAAAACCTATTTGGACCATAATTAGACACAACATTCGAATATCTATTCGAACAATTTGAATATTCAAACCCACTTAAAAATATGCACAGATTTGGTTCCAAGCGGAGCTGATTGACTTCGAACCACAGTAACTGGTGAGATCGTCCAGACATCAGTCACTCACCACATCTGAGTGCATTTTTATTAATAAAAATCTACAGTTGCAAACTGGCTTGGTAATTTTACTCCCAAACAATGATTCCGGACCCGTGGTGTCTCACTGGAGTGAATATGAGAAAATAGAGACCGTTTTTGACTATCCCAGCAAATTTGTGCGCCGAGATAACTGCGATGAACCTGATGAACTAGAACAAGAGGTATCGGTAGAGGCACACTGTTTACTTGGAGGACATTTTACCAGTGAAACCACAGATCAACATCTGAAGCCGAAAGGAACTCTAAATCCACAACTGCATGGTCCACCGAAACTACACAATTCAGAAGTTTCACTCAGAAAAATACTATAGATGATAAATTCATAACAGTTCATGATTTAATGGTCATAGACACTATCAAAGAAAGTTTCGAAATAGTAGAGATCTTTGGGCCAGATCATTGTGAAAGTGAAACACACGGCTTCATTTGATGTTTAATCACTGTTCACGAACTTCATTTCAGGGAGGCGATATGCATCATCTGCGACCATGTCGAGCAAAACCAATTCAAAATCGGTATACCAGTCTCATTTCAGGAACGACAATTACTACCATGCTCAACAGTCGTATCGTGTTCTTCCTTTGGTTGAGCCCACAGACAAATTGACGCAGTCGCAATACGGAGCTCATTGGATTCGTTTTATCAGGAAATACTTTGGCTCACTTTGAGGAAAAAACGAGCTTGTTCATGAATGCAGTGTAAGCGATGTAAGATCATATGGCCACGAAAGCCCTCTGCACTATTGAGATAACCAGAAACCAGACTGTTCGGCTTGAAGTGGGGGACCGCATTAGGTCCAAATATGTCAGATGTGGTCACCAGCCGAGTCACAATGGATTTCCTCCTACCACGAAAAATATCATCGTTCGAGGATTCAGAACGTCTGACCTCAGCAGTGTCAAATGAAAGCTCTGCGCCACCGATCGAAGTTTGGTGTATCTTTCTGATAGAGAAGGCCTTCTTGTCAGGAAACAGGAGGATAAGTGCCATCTGAAAGAAGCAAATTGATATTGGTTTTCAAGTTCAGTTTTTTCTAATAAATTAATTTCACCAAAATAAGGGAGTTCGAGGAAATCCTGGGATTATTGAGGAAATCTAACACAGTGTGTTCTGGTCCTCACTGTAGAGCTTGGATGGGGAAGGGCAATATTTGGTGGACTATTCGATAGCAAATCACATGATCATACACATGATTACCACGAATCTCCTAATCAAAACGGAAATTTCAAAAATATATGACGTTGATGTTTCTGTACATCGAAGATGCCACTGCCACACTACCTCTGAAAATGTTGAAACTGTCGACCTACCCAATTTATCTACTCCATTAAACACGTTTTTTTTTGTCCATTTTATTCAGGAGGAAATGGTATTGATGACGCTGACTTTTTAACCCCCTGTGATCAGGCCGTCGGGAGGCAATCTGGCCAATTGACACCATAAATATTGAACAAGACTTAGTTATTCTGGATCTTCGAGTATTGGATTATATGCTAATGGTACCCCTCAGTGAGCTTGATAATAGGGTACATTTTACGGGCGTGCATTTTTTCAGAGTGCAGAATCTAAGGCCTAGACAACAGTCCAAATGCCCGATGCCCACATGGATGTATTGATGTTTTGCCTACTGATGAGTATTCCTCTGAGTAATGTTGTAAATAGCGTGAAACAAGACTGATTTACATGTGCGAAATATGATAGATTTCCAGTAGACTCGACCGTTTTCTGGACACCATGTTGGATTTGTTTTCCCTTCGGTCTTTTCTGACTTCTGGTTTTGACCTCACAGTTTTGTTCGGTCGCGTATGTTTAACTGAACTAACTATTCCGAGTTTTATTCTGACCTCGTTTTGAATAACTCTACCTTTGGTTTCGCGCTGACTGTCTAGGCTCGCGCTTTGTTTTTATTGATTCGTCGTTGCGATCGGTGTATTTTTTGTATCGGTACAGTTTTCGTACCACTTTATATAGAATACATTGTCGTATCTGTCCATTGGCTCGCAACTTCTCTATTTGTTTGCTAGAGGTGATTTCATTGGCATTTCTCTGTGTCACCGGAATAAGGACACGTTCATAAGCCTTGCTCAAACGTCTCCCAAAGTTTGTTCAGCATTTGAGATCATTCAGTGGTATATTATGCGGCGTAGTCAGTGATTATGCTCCCATATTGCATCTGCCGCTCAATCTGCTAATCCAAATACGAATATGGAACAATAAGTTGACAGTTATACTCGACAGACAGAAAATGAACGCAACCAGTGGTGCCAGGTTTGTGGCTGGTGAACGAGATGAACATCCAAGTGATCGATCATGATTTGCATTGTGCAGGCATGGAAAAGAGATGCTCATTACAATGCAAACCGTTGGAGAAGCGGGTATCTTTTTGTGGTTATTATACACGAGAAATATTCAGATCAATTCCTACGGAATTCATACCTGGACAAATGAAATGAGTAGATGTTATTTGGGTACTGATATGCCCGTGTCTACCTGGTCAAGAGCAAAGAGGATCGCTCTTTTGTCTAGAGCCCATGAAACCAACACATTCTTACAACCGGCTACCGAGTTTCTTTTCACACAGTCACACAGCTTGCAATAGAACAGAATGGAACTGAGGCTTCACATTACAAATTAGAACAAATATGTTTTTGCTGGTTATTCGATTTATTATGGCACGGATAAGAGAAGCAAGGTGGGTGAAGCTATTGGTAGGTTATATTCCAATTTGCATTCAAATAAGGTGAAATCATTCCAATTTCGACTTGTTTTAAATTTTTAATCTATATACTGAAAATTACCCCACCAAAGATTTTTATTGTTATCAACAATTCTCATGCGTGAAACGCTGATACCGTTTCCCGATTTTAAACCAAGCTAGCAATTCCGAATATGGGACCTTCTCAACCAACAATTATTTCAAGCTTCTTTCGTTCATCAAGTTCACCGAAACTTCTCGATCGGACGGCTTCAATTGTACAGTACTCAAGTATGGGGCTGGACCACTGTCGGAGATGTTGATTGTTATGGTCAGTCACGCAATTGAATCGTTCTTCATTCCCGAGTCTAACCGTCCTATCACTATCATTCCCATACAAAATAGGTCCAACAACCCAACAGGATCCAAGAAAGTTCACACAATTATACTTCTCTCGTCGGAGTTGAAATCGTTTGAATTTGCTGTACTTCATGGCCTTCGAAACCCTGTCAGAAGTCCAACTGACGAATACCAATTTATGTATAAATCCTGGCGGTTCACGTATGAGGAAGTAGCGTAGAAGTCCATTTCATTGCAGAATCACTCAATTATTCGTGAAAATCTATCAGGCCTGCCTTCGTTGATCAGACACCAACATTTTATGGTTCACAGCAAAAGTCGCTTCTCAAGAAATTATAATCCAATATCTGCTCACGTACTCAATTGACTGATTGGCAGACTTCTTCCCAGGAACAACGTAATGTATCAAATTTGGAAGAAATGCTTCTACGTATCTGATAAGCAGTGACAATGTTCTTCCATGAGCTGTTCTTTCTCAAGAATTATTCAATACTCACATCAGTCATTTAGTTTTAACTACTCAGCTCGTCTATTCAAGTAAGCCAATGACGTTGTTTTGACTCAGTCTATCTCTCAGTAGTCTGATTTCTTTTCAGTTTCATGAAAACATTTCACATGTACAAACAGTCTCGAGCGGTGTGGTCTTCTGATAAACAATCACAAATGTCAAGATTGTATTCATTTCACTGTGATATCACGTTTTATTGGAGACAACGCCACCAATAAATGTGCTGTTCTTGCACGTGTATACCATAGAAAATATCTCGGTTTAGGAAATACTTTATGGGTATATGAATACAGGCATTGTTGTCTGGAAAATTCGTCGAATACCATTTCAAATTCGTGAAATCCAAACGTTCAGTGCCTCGCAGTCTGTTATTTCTCTATTGGTATATCAGTGTATGCTTCCCATGTTTCTATATTGTTCTGCCGTAATTATTTCTCGTCTGTTTAAAAAAGACAACATCACTCCTCTTAGGTGTCTCTACATAATCGGTCGTTTTTCTGGGCTCATGTGGTAAGCATATAACATCATCCATTTAATTTGCCGAAAATATCGTTGCGGACTGTTTCATCCAGTGTGATAATAAAATCATAAAAATCAATTCGAATAGTGGATTGGTAATTCAGGCACTGGCATAGCATGCAGCGTGAATATTGTTTTCGTATTACTAAGGATTGGTGCAGTGTATTGGGTGCGCAGAACAAACCACCAGATGAAACAGTAAAGCTCATAAGGCCAATGTGTTTGGGACTTGTGTCCTACATATCACTGTATAAGACAACATGGAGCACTATGTTGGCTAAGGGAGGTAGTTCGTAGAAGAGATCAATGAAGCTGGCCAGTCCATGACATGATATGAAAGAAAGGTATGGAAAGCCATGTGAATTGTGTTAGACTTACTGGGTGTGGTCCTACATAGGGGTTTATTGCATTCGAGTAGCGCCTTTGTAAATACATTATTCATCTACTTGATAGAATTATTCGTAGTTATTTCCTTATATTTTTTGTACCATTTGTTGTTTGAGTTCCAGTTGAGATTTCAGTTGTGAGATAGAAACGAGAACTACCATAACCACTTCGTGAATGCTAGGTGTTCGAAACAAACTGAACTAAACCAAACCAAGCTGAGGTGAGCTGAACTGAACTGAACTGAGCTTTACTGAATATCGCTTCATATTCGTGTGATGAATAACTGCGTCAAAACAAAATGCAATCTGTATTCATAATACATAGCTTTGTGAGTTCATACTAGCCCTCATCGGTCAATTACTTACAGTCATGTACGAACACATGACTACAGTCTACTAATAATTTCAAATAGACAAACGTCTTGTAGAATTAAACGTGTGGCATATCCCACACACGTATCTTTTGGGAACAGTCCTGTACCAAATAGAATCGAACCATATCCATCGAGATTTCAAATAAATTCTGAGTTTAGATTGACATTTTGGAATTGCTACTTTGATAGCGTCAAAATTATGGTTTTCAAGTGCGTAGAAAAGATGGTTTCATTATTGTGTACCGTGTAGACGAAACCGGGAATGGATGAACCGATTTGCCGAAGGGGTTCTTCCGAATCACCTCGAATCCCCTATGAATGCAAGTCCCATTTGCCCATGAAACAGCAAATAAACCTTTCAGAAATGGGACTTCCTAAAGCTGTGTGTTTCAAATCACCAGATACTATTATTCATTCCTCCCAAACATCGGTTCCCATTAGCCTAATCTCTCATGGTCACTTCGGGCTATTTTATTTACGGAAAAGCTCATTTTGTTATCGTGAAACAGAATTCGGACATCGGGTATCAAAAATGATGGAAGTGAACCAATCGGACGATGAGGACCAGTTTTTAACTAAACAGGTTTATTCCTCACTTTCTTTTTTGAGTGATGACACTCGATTGAGCCATCAGAACACTCGGTATCAAAACAACTGGATGTCATTGTCCCACTTGTGATAAAATATTGCACACATCAAAAAATTTTCACAATGGATGATAAAAAATCAGAAAGATAGTCGATAACCTCGACTGCTGCAATTGACAAACTCGTGTCCATACAGTAGCGGTGTTATCAGTGTCACGACAGATAATGTGTTGATAACTGTCAATAGCGTGGGGTTTGTGATTACGTAACATGATTTTGTGTGGATGACGTGGATAGATTCAAAAGTCGAAATTGTTACTTCTGAGCAGATAATGTGGTGTTGTTTCGTGCGGATCGAGACTCAATCGGCGGTGGCCGAGATCTGGCATTTGGCATTTATTGTTGCTCTAACTTTGACAGTTTATATGGGGAGTAAGACTCAGATTTTATTGATCGAGTGATGTGATTCTATCAAATAGATGGGAAACGTGACTACCTTTCCGTTCTGCCTTTATAGGTGGCTGAGCACTCACATTTGAATTGGTATAGGCAGTTTAAAGTGGCGTGGACAGGTAAGGGTTGTTTGATCGATGGCCTCGTTAACCGATTAGTTGTAAATATAATCACTGGATTGGTAGCATAGTAGGTGCGGCTGATAGCTGATTGCAAGGGTTTTTTGGTCAACTCACATTATCACCTATGTAGGGGAGTTTCAGATATATGTTCATCTTAGACGCTGGGTTCGAAATATCATTTGCTTGGCTTCAGGTGACGATACTTTGCCAATAATGATGTTGGGGTATCCATTTGCCGTCAGCATTTTAGTGATGTGAATTATTTCCTCATCCAAAGTGTCCGCCGTGCAAATCTTCTGTGCTGTGTAGAACAGTGTTCATCTTGTACTTTATCGGGACGAAGCTGCTGAAGTAGAGACATTGCCCCGACCAGGTGTCTTTTCGATAAACGCACCTCCTAATTGAGCCATCTTTTCTGCCAAACATTTCAATATCCAAGACGTTTATGGCTCCATTGACCTCATTGTCCATTGTCAGCCTTATATGTTTGGGTGTAGATTATTGAGCAAGGCATGCAACTCTTCACCTTCGTGATTGTTCTTTGTGATGACAAAATTATAGTCCACGTAACGGCAATTTAGTATCATGTGGGATATTTCGTCCACAAAATATGCGCCAGAATAGGGCCCAATGGACTGCCCATGGCAACTTCGTCAATTTGTCCATATCCTCCATTGAGAAGGCGGAACTTCACATTAGATGTACATAACAGCAGTGAACGTGTCAATTCCGTATTCGGTAACCCGATATGATTATTATGCTTTCTCGATTATTTGGCATATAAGATCGATAGTTTCTCCCAGTTGGATATTTGTAAATAGTGAGGCAATATCCATGGTAAGCAAATGTCCGTTCTGGATATTTTCTTTTTGCAATAGGGTACACATTTGGAAACTGTCCTTCAATGCATGGCTCGCAACCGTGTCCCTGACTGGCTTCAGTAAATGAGCTAACCATTTGTGTTGTGGAGAGTTGACCATTGATAAGATTGGCCGCATTGGTATATTTGTTTTGTGTACTTTTGGTGGACCGTACAGTTGTGGTGTTTGACTCGATCTGGGTCTCATTGACTTGGCTCTTGACTCGCGAATAAGGCCTGCTTGGACTAGAGTTGGCAGTTCCGTGTTAATTCGCTGTTCTAGTTCACTTGGATCATCTGGCGTTGGGTCCTTCCGGAATTTTGTTTTATCTTCTAAAATAGTTACCACTTTCTGCACGTGTGACGATTTATCCATAATGAGAACTCCCGATCCCTTGTCGGCACGCAGGATTACTATGTTAGAGTTCTTCTCCAATCTGTCGAGAGCTTCAATGTGCCTGTTCGGTAACAACGATTCTATCGTTGTCTTGTTGTCGTTCGATACTGACATTCCAAATCAACCAATTTTGCCTTAAACCAGCTCAAATTATCTGCATTTGTTGGCTTGAAAACTAGAAATCTGTTCGAAGAACTCTTCAAAGTTTGCTTCTGAATAAATGTGGTTAGTTTTCTTTGGTGGAACGCAATAGTAAGGGCCAAACGAAAATGCCTCCAGTTGTAACTTGTCTAGTCGGTAATAGGATAAATTTCGAACATATTTACACGGATTATCCGGAAATGACGGTAACAACATAATTCGTGATTGAGGGAATTTTTCAAACGTTTGATCTCACGTAAGCGGGTTGGACGCACTTGAGCAGCACAGAAATTCATAAACTGTATTCTGCATATCAAATTTAACCGATCCATGATGAATGACATGTTTCGCATCGTGGTCAACAAGTAGAGTAAATCGCGGTTACACTCATCGATGTGGCTTTGAGTCAAACGCCGCAGACTGTTCACAGTCGGTCTCAGTTTCTCTGCACGTAATCGTTTGCAATATGATATAGGATAATGACTTGCCACAACACATTCACGCAGAAAGTTCCTCCTCACATTTTGCGTTGCGATTTCGCACTTTAGCTTGACAATTTCATTCAATTGCCTAATCACTGATGAGGGGGTAGGGGAGGAAGGGGGCGACAGTTGAGAAACAAAAAGACAAGCATTTCACGTTACAAATTTGAAAACAAGTCAAAACCACAGATTGCAAGGTGTATCCTGGATCATTTCGCTGCATCTTTACAAAGTGCATACTCCAGTCCAAGTGATTATTTTCATAGCAAAATAAATGAACGAAATGTTTATAACTAAAGGCAAAATCACATGACGCACACATTCATACATGTCTATCCGATAACCACACAACAATTATCACACTTCGTTAGCACGGCAATGATAGATTGATTACAAGTTCGCGTTGTTTGCACAGTTCAGGTTCGAGCACATGGATCGACAGGGCCTCCATATATATCTTAATAGTTTGGTATTGGTGGTCGAGTAGATCACTTTGAACGCTTGACTTGCGTTGACGCAATATGACGGAATTTGAACCTCTGAGACAAAATGAAACAAGATTTCTCACATAGAAATAACACAGACATTGTTGGGAATACTATGTTCGTGCACAATATCAGACATTAATTCTGCCCCCATGGATGATGTGTCAGTGTGATTTGCATTGAGTCCACTTTGGTGGTGATTAAATGATTTTTCTTATCTTCCACGCCACTTGTGACTCCAATGACCAGTGGGTGGGTAGCCCATTGAATATTCCGATTAGAACAAATAAATGTTGACGATTACGATAAATCTGCGCTGTTAAAATACAACTTTGTGAACTCAATCCTGAAGTTGCGCATGATTTTACAAGCCTTGCAATGATGAGAATCAAAACATTCGGCATAACTCCAAGCAAAAGCCTCGTGAGAAAGCAAGAAGCTTCATAGTGAAAAACTATTATTTATTTGGGTGATTTATTTTCGCTCAACTAGGAGACATTTTTAGTCACAAGTCATTCGAGGCGTCTCTCATTTAAGCTCAGCCAACAAAGCTAAGCGTGCTTTATTCCGATCCAAGTCAATAACGGTGATCGGTGTAAGGGTATTTGCTGACGCATCGATAGACGGCCTACTTGTGTTCACATACAGCACTTATTTGTCTGTCCAAAGTCGGCGGCAAACCTCAGGCTCTTGGAGTGGGCCTATAGTTCAGTAAGTTCATGACGAAACGGAGCGAAACCATTTATTCAGCCATGAACACTCCCGTTGACCGATCCCAGAGGAGTCAACCAATCAGCGATTGAGCGTTGTTTTACGAAGCGCAACGGACTCAACCAATCAGCGTCCAAGAGTTATTTTAATTGAACGGAGCGGAAAGCAACCAATCAGCTGTCAGCAGTTACTTTAACCGATCGCAAAGAAATTTGCCAGTCAGAAACTCAAACTACATAGCCATTCATAAAACCCGGTTCATGTAGGAGCTCGCTACATATCAACATTCAGCGGGATAAATTTCCGGGGGAAATTCGTACACAAAATGACATTTCTCACAGCATCCTACGGTTCGTCATATACCAAACACTCAGACGAGAAATAAATCCATCGCCAATGTGATGGGTCTTGTACTTTGAGTCCCAGGATGAAATCATTAAGGGACCTCATTTGTTCAGCTTGGAACGCAGCCTTCATATCACGTAACTTGTGTCCAACAGAAAGTGAAAGGCCTGGAAATATTACCGCACTGGATTAGAGACAAGAATTTCTGGTACTATTTTTTGATCACGATAAACATAAATTCATCCTTATCATTCGATTTTTCAGGTCTCCGTACCCATGAATGTGTTCTTGGGGTAGGTTTTCTGCAACTTAACTCACGATTGGTGCTCCTCTTCGCGCTGAAACACATAGATAAATACAGCAAAATAGATTCGAAATTTTAAATCTGCAATTTCACTTTCATTCTTTTTATAGAGGTGCCGAGAAAAATTAGTTTTAGCGGATCTTTTCACCACTGTCCCGAGAACAATATAAGCGATCAAAAGATAGCACATAAATGACCTTGAAGCCCATGCTCACATGAATGCAAACCGGAATTTTGTCCGAGTAAGCTTGATGATCATCGTTGACAAAAATTTGTAAACCATGTATGGAATGAAATTTCACAATTCTCAAACAATCTTCTAACATCATTCTGTAGAAATCACCATGGATACTATATTGGCCGAAAAACGGCTTCTACCAAAACACTCAGTAAGTATAAACCAGGATTATTCATGTGATCCTGTTGATCAACTGAATTATATCTCCATTCCTTGGTCATTCTCAGTCTTCTTTGGTCAAAGCGTTTTACTTTTATGCCCAAATTCGCACACCTACGACTATCCATAGTGCAGCGAATTATCAAAATGAATAACAGGTCACTTTGGGTAAATTAATACCATTATCCGGTGGTTCTTATTTGTTGATCAATTCATAAAGCTCGAACTATATGCCGAGAAAAATTTCCGAATGTATCACGATCGACAGTACCAATATCTATCTATCTATCTATCTATCTATCTATCTATCTATCTATCTATCTATCTATCTATCTGTCTATCTATCTATCTATCTATCTATCTATCTATCTATCTATCTATCTATCTATCTATCTATCTATCTATCTATCTATCTATCTATCTATCTATCTATCTATCTATCTATCTATCTATCTATCTATCTATCTATCTATCTATCTATCTATCTATCTATCTATCTATCTATCTATCTATCTATCTATCTATCTATCTATCTATCTATCTATCTATCTATCTATCTATCTATCTATCTATCTATCTATCTATCTATCTATCTATCTATCTATCTATCTATCTATCTATCTATCTATCTATCTATCTATCTATCTATCTATCTATCTTTCTATCTATCTAATCTATCTATCTATCTATCCAACTATATACGTGTATATACATATATATATATATATATATATATATATATATATATATACTAATCGGTGCCAAATGACGAACGACTTATCTGTAGGTGAACAGCCCGGTCAGAGGACTGTCCACGACCGGAGTAGTCAGGTTTTATGTGAACCATATACGAACAGGGAAACGGTGCGAACATATTTTATGCATTTACGCGTTGGTATATTTTTACCAAATTTACAAGTCATACCAATCCGGTGTTCAATCAGAGTAACTTTGGACGTTTTGGTTCCTGTTCCGAAGTTGTCACCGATGTCTGCAAACACGCATTGTCCAAAACAATCTCCGGTGATTAAATGGACTTCTTGGAGGATGGAATAGGTTTAGATTTGGTCGGCGTGTGTTTCTGAGAGTAAGGTTTGTCTCCAGTTAACTCATTTCTTCTGGCATTGTTCTCTTTAGTCGATTTGATGGTGGTGGACGAGGGAGAGGACGACAACGAGTGAAGAAACTCGATGAGGGCAGCTAGTGCCAACGGCCAATCTAAGAGAACTAATTTTTCAATGCACTTTGAATGCTCAGTTTGTGTTCAACAACACTTATTATCGCCAGAAGGGTGGGGTTGCTATGGGATCACCTCTAGGACCACTCCTTGCTGACATTTCCATGGCAAAACTGGAGACTCAAGCATTACGCAGAACAATAAGTCGATTGGACCAATACTACCGATATGTGGATCATATATTTTGCATAGCTGATGCGCAAACCAACTTAGATGATATATCTCGCAAATTCAACACTAAGCACTCCGCAATCAGGTTCATCACAGAGATGGAAGAAAAAAATTGCCTACCGTTTCTTGATGTACACCTAACCAGACGATCTGATGGCTCGATCCAGAGGAAGGTTTACCGGAAAGCCACCTGGAATGGCCAGTACAAAAACTTTCACAGTTTTGTGCCACTTGGTTACAAACGTAATCTGATACGCTGTATTCTACACAGGGCGAAACATATCTGCACTGCAGATACTCTAGAGGCCGAGCTATCAAACATAAGGAAGACGCTACTTGGCAACGGTTATCTTGAGAAATTCATCCGAATAAACCGGACCGAACGGGTAAAACCAGCGAGAATCACACATGCAGAAAAGAAAGTATTTTTCATCCAACCCCCCTATTCAAGGGAGATGTCGCAGCCGATAGAGTCTGTAAAATTGTGAGTGCCACAATTAAGTCCACCTTCAACGCTGTCAAGATCAGGTGCGTCTTTTTCACGTCACCAATAATCCGATGTGAAAATAAAGATAAACTGCCCTTGTTGACCTCATCCATGATCATCTATCAATTCAGGTGCACCTGTGGTGCTACTTACATAGGTCGAACGGCAAGATAGCTATCAGAACGCATCAAGCAGCATCACCCACGATGGCTTAGACACGAAAGCAATGGAGTAGTATCAAGTTCAATCGTCTCGCACGTGTTAGAAACTGGGCATTCAATCGACATCCAGTCCGCCTTCAAAGTCGTCTACCAAGTCCCACAACATGTGTCAAGAGCAATTAGGCTCCGGATACGAGAAACTGCCGAAGCAATTATCATCCGCCTCTTGAAGCCTGAGCTTTGTGCGCACCGAAAATTCGTCCAAGCACTACAACTCCCATGGCCAATACTCAAATGTGTTACACAACAGAGCGCAGCGGTGACGTAAGCTAATTAGCACCGGTTACATAATCTGATCACTCACACAGGGTTCCATCCCTCCTCACCCATAATTATCCACACTGACCTAGTGAGACTTTTTCCAACTCCTCTAAATTATTCCTTTTCATATAAATGTGATTGTAATGGCTTGAGAATGAAATCACCGAAAACATATGTTCGCCTACAACTCGTGTTCTGAGTACTATGATGGGCTTATTCCGCAGTCAAGAACAAATGTGTTGTTTTATGGCTCGGTTGTGCAGTTAGTGGCATGCAAAAAAACTTTTCAAAATCTATCACGTGTCCCAATTACAGAAACATGGAAGGGTACGAACATAAAAGTGCAGTTTCCTTTTTGTATGAGTAATGAGGCCTTTGATCCTTCTTCACTTCGTTCCGCAGTGACTGCATCATGCTTTCCTCCATTACCTCGTCACGGATGAAGACCAACGGGAATGAAAAAATGGGACATCCGTGTCAAACATCGCTGGTCATTTTAAATGGACTGGATAGTTCACCGTAAACATTTACGCAGCCAGAAGTATGACAGTACAATGACGTCAGTAGATTCACGAACATCTGTTGCATGCCTTTCCAGTGAAGAGCACTGAATAGCATTGTTCGGCTAACTGAATCGAAGTCGCCTTTCAAGTCAAGGAAAATTATCATTTTCGATCGATGGCGTGTGTGTGACGCGTTTGAAGTAACCGACGAACAGTAAAATGCTGGTCGATGCATCTTCAACCTGGCCGAAACCAGACTGTTGTTCGCAGGCGTTCCTCTCGCGAGCTGGTTTCGAACGGCCCAGCTAAATCTAGGCCAATACCTGGGTGACTATCGGAATTGGGTGGAACCCACAATAATTACTACAGTCATTCCGTATTCTCTTCTTGAAGATGGGCACAATCAATGACTCACTCAATACACAGGGGAATACGTAAAGTGAGTTTTGGGTAGATAACGAGTTCGAGGATTTCGGAGAGTGTAGAATCGATTTACAAGAACAAAGATTTTGTGTCTGTTTGTGCATGTCGCACGCGTGGTTTGGCAGTGTTGTTACATGGCACTTCAGTGTTCATGTGTGTTCTCGGAAGAGTGAATAGAAATTTGTCCGCAGAGATTCGGATTTCATTACTAGGGAGATTTTCATTTGTATATCTCTTCCCTGTTGACTGTTCGGCAGAACCAGTCTCGCTATAAAAGCAAGAACTGACGCGCGAAATTGGATCACATGGACACACAAACCACACATGATTGATAAATGAAAGATATTATCTCTCAAGTGTGTGATGTAAACATTTCAATAGGGCCTGGTTGCGTCAAGTTTAGTGTTATAGAAATAATATTCGCATTGATCTACCGTCGGTGTTGTGAGTTAGAAAAAACCACATAAAACCATTCGTCATTGTCATACTCGAAACCTTTACAAATTTGCTCGATATATGTGTATGACTCACCAACCGTTGATAATGGGGTGGCTGGGGATCTCGGGGTTCAACGGCGAACTATTGGGAATAATAGGGAGACTATTCACTTGCAAGGTACGAGTTTGGAAAGAAGAGAAGTCCTAAAAGGATTACAGGAGACCGAAATGGGTGAAGTGCGCATTATATAGGATCACCTACTAGGCGACTGAAGCGAGGGAGACAAATACTTGTCAAAATCTTTGTACCTCATATCATTGGAATTGTATGTTGAATTACAGGTGACTCGGAGGCCTATGTTTTGATGTATACGGCTTACTATTGGTATATTTAGGTAGGTTTATATTTGGAAGCAACCCGAAAACTCCCCTTTGGAGCGCGGTATAATCTTACCCATTTGAATCGTTCTATAACAAGAGACCGGTGTTATGATAAGTTTCTTAGCAAAAATCCACACTACATTTACTTAAAATGAGGTGTGTGTGTTACGCTGTATTTTCTCACGTAATCTCACGCACATGGATGGAATATCTGTTATTCCACCAGCATCCAGTAATGTATCCTTAATATGAGCAGTGCGGGCACGATAAGGGACGCGAAAGCTAGTGAGCTTCGGGCATTGCTTTGGCGACTAAGGAATTCAGACGCAACCGAATCAACGAAGCGGCTGACTGCATTTAGACTATGTGTGGACGGGCTTCCGGCCAGCTCCATGGTAACCAGGAGGAGGCCTAAAATTGTACGAATCTGTTCGACTTAATCAAGAGCACTGTGCACAACGGATCCGTTTTTCCTACTGCCTATTGCTCGCTTCACAGAGTGCGGTAGAAAGCTGGACTGTGTTTTTACTCTCACAAACTGAAGGACAGATAATCTTAGCTATTGAGGAATGAATCATACCTCAAAGTATATTCAATTTAAGGAGAAACAATTCAAATTCGAAAAATGGTTCACAAAAATAGTGAGAGAATAATATGGTACGCCTACTAAGTAGTGTACATCACAGTCGATACAGAGTATCAATAAATAGGTAAATGTCAATGAAGACAGTAACGAGATTCTGACAGTGCACAACGTAATCAGATCTAATAGGTGACAACAAATTACTGAGGCTGAATCAAGTGAATAATCAGTGAACGAGGTGGCCTAGAATAAAATAGAATTGACATCACGCATATCATAATAAACCATTATCCGTGGTAATTTATGCACTGAAAGTAGGTTGAACAAACGTATTACCCGACTTTTCGATGTGAAATATGCAAGTGGATTTCCCGTCACATACCATTCAGGCTCCCTGTGCCAACAATGCATTCTCTGAATATATTCCAACGGTTGATGGATTACGTTTATCCGTGTGCTTTTCGTCCCATTGGGAAGTGACCGACGAGGCTAGCCCAATGATTAAAACCAGGACAGATACTGTGTATCACTGGAATAGTGGTTCGCGCCTTATCGATTATTCGTTTGCGTAATTCCCACTGGACTGTCCGGACCGTGATAGCTCAGCTGGTAGAGCACTTGCCCGGTACGCGAGTTTGAGTCCGGCTCGAAGCGTCCGACTTTCCGATGTGAAAAAAGAAAGTGGATTTTCCACCTCAAACGTATTATCATTAAAGACGTATTGCAAGCAGATTCAGATGACAACCCCCGGTGGCAACTTATTTGTACCACTGGCTTTATCACATTTATCCGTGATTCGCTTTCCATTTAGTTCAGATAAATAAATCACATACAGGCGTGTCCTCATGAAATTTGTGAAGGCTAAATAATCACCTCTCGGGGTGCATCAAGCAATTACTCGGCTGGACTTGACTTTGATTTCGCACCAACACCAAGCACCTCTACGCTGAGGCCCTGGCAATTAACGCCCAACCGTAACGTTAACCCAGAGATTTCAAACATATGGACAGCACTGGTAGGTAAACACCCAAAGGGTCACAACACCTTGTTGACCTCAAATGACCCCAGTATGGGGGACACAGATAGTATGGACGGAGGCTCAACAGCCAAGCTTGCATTTACCAACACCACAAAAAGACGGACAAACACATGTACTCATTGCGATTAACATTCAGTTACTCCAGACCGGCATTCCAGTTTCATTCGCTTGTAAAATCAGTCCTCAGAAGTTTACCCGTCGTGACTGAAGCACCGACAACCTAAGAACAATTTCGACTACACTGTGTTATTGAACGATAAGTTTACTACAACATTTCACGTGGCGCATCGGATTTTGCGATGCACTCCGAACAGATCTCGGGAAAGGCCGACATAATAAACATACTCCAACAACCTATTCCGCCCCATTCGTAACGCATCGGATAAGCGCGTAGAGTGAAACGGGAAACCCAGTTCGTAGCTGGAGAGCGAAGTGTTTATACTGAAATTGGGTCTTTTATGCGTGTTTCGGGGGCACAACTCACATCCATGTTAAAAGTCTGAGGAATTCCAGGTATGGCAGACTGTCACCTCGTTTGACGAGGTGTGCCAATGCTGAAAGCAGCTTAGTGAGACGGATGCTTAGGCTGGAGAATCGATTCTCATTTTTCTTGTCTCTTAATTGCTACCGTTACCGGGAGTTGGAAGTTCACGGTCACGACTCATTTTGGTCTCTCGTATATATTCAGAATTGGGATCAGAGAGGTAAGGAGCAGGGAAATACGAACTGTGTTTCCCGAAGGAAAGATGGAGATTTTTGGGCATATCATTCTTGTCGACTGCCCACAACGCACAACAGACATTTTCTTGGATACTCTTTCCGTATCCACTGACTCCAAAGTCTGACCGAAAAGATAGTGGGGCGCTAACCCAACACGAGAAATTGACCGAAGCCCCCGTGGAGGAACTTCTTCTGGTCTGTCGTGTGAGGTCTGTTGGTTGCAAGTATTCTGTCTTGTCTCAACTGATGCTGCTATGGTTGTCGAGATAACGTAGTGCATCCTACTATTAAAACATACAGGTGGTCTACGCATAGTAAGATGGACTTGTGAACGCGGATGATATGGAAACAGCTTGATGAGGTTCACCCGACCTTGCACTGTCCCTCTTCGGAGGTCGCCAATGTGCAACTCTTTGTCACCCCCAAACTAGAGAGTTTCGGTTTACGAGTGATGCAGTGAGACACAGTGACACTAAGGTACGCTCAACCAAGTTTTGGTTTTCTTTGAAAGCTGGTAGTTTCAAATTACTCGGCGATAGCTGTGTGTATCCTAGTTTTGAGTCAATCTGATTCCCTTGCATAAGCTGGCCAATAGTACATCGTTTGATTGGAATGAATGCATACTCGTGCACAACAGTTTAAATCAGTTAGTTGAATGCAATATGAAAATTGCTGAAAAGAAATCCACATTTAATCCTTCAGAGAGTTTTGATCACAGGAATGTTGAAGGAAAGCTGGTGACTTTCCACCCTATATAAGTTTCAACAAAGTTCAAACGAAGCGTTTGTTTAAACACCAATATTCTTGAGAGAAATACAGACGAATATGGACTTATACATTTGGGACAGCTTGGTAATCCACGGAATACTAAATGGAAGTACAAAATGAATAAAATCAATCGGACATTCTCGCACATTGAAAGCGGTTTGAACAGCGTAAGACGTGTTCATGGTTAATGAAAACCTCTGAAGATACTCCTGACAAGAATCAACGGCAATGCATAATATGTGGTTCATGACTAGACACTGTACTACTTCAATGGAGATCTTTTGACTGAACCAAAGCCGCGTGCTTCACATGATGCTGCATCATGTTGAACTCAACTACGCATTAATAGTCACCAAAACTCTGTTATGATTTCCAGTCTAAATATATATTCTCAAGTCAGACAAGAGAGAGAAAGAGAGAGATAATTCTTCCTGTAATATTCGCAATACACAAGCTGATAGGATGTGTTTCAATAGCTCCCACCCGAAACCACGTAATCCAAATAGGTAAGAATGCCCAGGCTGCGGAAAAGCACGATTGTTTTATTCCAGAAATGATTTGTATAAATGATAAAATAAAGAAATTACCTGGCAGGTGGAGATTTTATCAATCAAAATAGGCTTTAGCTGTACTCGTCCACAGCGATCCTACTTGGATGACGATCATCAGCGAGCGTAGCTACGAAAATGAGTTTGGCCTTATCACGTGTGATGCTCGCTGAATCATCAAATCTGTTCTCTTTCGAGGACTTCTAGTTATTTTGGCTTTCCCCGTCCGATGTGGTCGTTGTTTCGTTTGGGGATATAAATCGATTCCTGTCATCAACACGGTCACCATTTGGATCCTCAGTCGTCTCAGCAGTGTGATCGACCACGTTGGCGGTCAAGCCAATTTTCGGATCCGAAGCACAGAACTACGATCCGGTTTCGGTGATCAGTACCCGACGGGTTGTCTCTCGGCTGAGGCGCTTCCGTGAAACTTGGATTAGGAACAAGTTGGTTGGTGCACTCGTAAGGAACACTTCTGGCTATTTGAAGTTGGAGTCACTCAGTACTCGGGCATGATGTTTGTTCACAAATGAGCCACAGAAATCAGCCTGAACTGTCTGCTTTCGGACCACGGGTTCTTTGCCATAGTGACAAGTCACCGATGAAAAACTTCGTTTCTTCTGCTCCTTTTACTAGTACGGGGAGCAAGGGGCGGCCGCAGTAATTACATGGTGTTGTTCTGACAATGCAAATTATGAGTATCGGGGTAAAAAATCCGCCTTCATGATGGTTTTGCCTCCTCGATGCAGGACCTCGCAGCTTTAGTCAGCTCGGATAATGCCTCATCGTTGGATCACAGCAGCTGTGGATTTGTAGGCGGATTATTCTGCATTACATGAGAATTGTTTAGCTTGATGGAAGGTGACGATCGTACCATTTTAATCAGCGTACCGCCAGTGAAACGACCAAAGCTTTCTTCTACTTCTGAGAATAAATCCTCCCTGCAGCACTGAGAAAACGCTAGATGCAGATCATTCGACATTCACCTGTTAAAGAACTGCTCCTCTCTCCAGTCCGCTCAGAGGGCGCAAACGAGGTTAGCATCGGTCGGTCAACGATACTTCGAATAAGACAACACTGCTTTTACCACTGCTCTGCATCGTATGACTGGGCCAGAAAAAAGGTTGGACCAGTGTCAAAAAGTTGGGATTTAATCTGAGGTAGCACTGCGAACATCCAAGAATTGATCAAAAGTTCGCTTGATTTTTCGGTGACTGGATGACAGTCACTGATTTCAAACTATCTGGATTGAGGCGATATCCGTTTGAATTGACAGTGAAGCCTAGGAAATCTGGTTTGGTGAAACCGATTTTGCGCTTTTTCGATACGTTTCATTTCCTGAATCTCTCCAGCAGCTCTCACATCCTGCAGTAGTGTTGGTTTTTCGCGGTTCTAAATATAAGCACAACATCCTGATTTCTTATCACTCCATTGATAACACGGATCACCTCGTCTATAAGGGCCTGAAATATCCCGTCGGACACGTGCATACCGAACGACAATGAATTGTATTGAAGCATGCTCCATGGATTGTTCATGGTTGGTGATAGTTGATATCCCGCGTGCAGCGGAATTTCTGAACATGCATCAGCAAGATCAATTTTTGAGAAACACTAGCTGCCAAGCATGTGTTTCTGGCAGTTCCTCGGTTCCCCTGTAGTTGCCGCGCGTCTTTTTGAACGGGGATTCAAGAACAGTCGGCGCTCATCGCAAATTGGAAATGCCTGTCCATCACTCATCACCACCACCACAATCGGAATAACCCATGTGGATGGAGCCACACACGCAATGACACCGTCTTGTTCCATTTGGCAAAGCACCTTCAGAACACCTTCGATCTGACCATACGGCAACACTCAGTGCTTCAGGAGCTCCGTAACACCACCCACTCCCACGTTCGCGGGCTCAACCGCCATGCAACTCTCGTTATTCGAGCATTGTACGATCAACTGCTGCAGAACAACTGATCCACCGGAATACTGAGTGACTTTCGAATTGTTGTCTATTGCTTCAATGTACGCGGGGCCTTCAAAAGTAAAATCAAGGGACTGCCCACGAATATCGGGAAGCGTATCGAGATATAGTCACTTTGAGAACGAAACATCAATGAAGTCTCGCGCAACAGTGGAATTCGACGATGAGTAACACCGTGAAAACGCACATCAGTGTGTTGTATGAGTACACTGGACAGAATAAAATGGAATACGGATTTCCGAATAAGGGAGAAGCAGCTCCTGATATCCAACGTGAATCGAAGTCCCACGGCACAGAGGAACTGGACTGATCTCTACACGAATTGGTTGGATTCACTCGGAATCTCCAGTGTGTATGCCGGATTGTAATCATTTCCCGGATACTGAGAGGTGGCATTCATGACAGCGCATTTGGATTGGTGACATGCCTTGCAAATATGACCAATCTTACCACAAGAACAGCATCCTGCATGACGGAAGCGGTAGGTGGAACGTAGGTGGGGTTCGGTGCACGAGAAGGAACGATTTATTTGTACTGGTTTGTGTTAGGTAACCGCCTATCCGACCGGCCTAGGTTGAGGCGTTTGTCTGAAACAGGCTGGTTGACGAGAGCAAACTTATTGGTAGTTCACTACGGACTGTTCAGCCGTTGCACCGGATACGGTAACGAGTTGCTTGGGCGTCAACCGGGCCTCAGCAGACGTGAATGAGGGCGTCAGCAGTAGCTTCATTTACAACCTCGGTGACTTATATCTGCCGTGGAGGTTTCCTCAATTGGATGAATAAGTGGACACTAAGTAATACTCCTCATCTTGTATTTTTTAGTGTCGGGATCACAGACTAGGTAATGGAGTTTAGCACTTTCTGTGCCCTCAAACTGACCGGATTTACATGGCTATATAGCAGAGCCTCCAAGTCGTTGAACGGATTTGCAGTACAGACTCTCGAGTATGCGATGGTTTTCATTATCGAATACAATGAACGGCCCCAGCCGACAAGAAGGTTGCTGTTCGGTTCTCCTTCTTCACACCCCTGTGTATGGTACATTATATTCAAGAGTGGAGATCGGTATAAGTTTGTAATAGGTCAGGTGTGGTACCGATAACTGTCTGCTTTGAGCATGCATGAATAGCGGACTAACCTTATGAATCTCTGAAGACGCTTAAAAAGGGTTGTTCTTCCAATAAGTGTTGATATGAATCAAATCGTTGAGGGAGTTATCTTGGGTAGCTTAGATGTTCTTTCCACTGCTAGTGTGTACTCGGTGGATCGGCACTACTAATGATTCCTAACATACATGGAACAGTTGAGCAAAAATGCTGTGGTTTTATTGGAGATTTGGGTGTTGATAGTGAATGATGAATCATTTCAAGAAATAAACTTGTAGGTTATCTATTCGGGTCACAATGGGTAATATGAAGGAATCCCTTATAACATTCGCGATTTACAAACGAAGGGAAACGTGGAGGTATTGTCCAGGAAGTAATAATTTGTGACAATCATTTCTGCAAAATGTACAAAGGAGAATCTGCGAATACATTCGACAATACGCACAGTGTAGGTAACACAGGACCCTTTAAATTGCAGTGTTCAAAAACGATACGGTAGAACCCCGTTGAATACGCCTACAAAGCGTATGGATCAATTTGGTGGTAATCTCTTATAAAATCAAGCTTAACGTATTGGTATAAGATGAGTGACGCTGGGGAGGTCACATCGTACATAATTGTCAAGATTTCTGATAAAAAACGTTCTTCCACACACACAGTAAATAGGAAAACTTTTCAATCATCTTGATCATTGGAGCTTTTAGTTGAAGGAGCTAATGGGGATAAAAGTCTATCTTTACGTAGCTCATATAAATCAGGAAAAAGGTTTTGCTTTTTCAGAGGATCTGTGATAAACGTTTCTGGAGAGCTTCGTTAGGTAAATCAGAAAGAAAGTGATGGGCGACAAATCGACCGTGTTGATCATATTGGTTATTGACTTGGCAATAAACTGACCGGCGCTGGTCACATAATCATCACGGTGGATTCCAAATCCCCCAATGGTGAATGGTGAGTTCGAATTCTGTCGGCACCGTCGATCACTATCCCACTCGAAAACCTCTGATGTTCCATGCCCCCTCCCGTAGACATTTTACCACCAATATACAGCAAACAGGAAATGAATAAAGAATAAGGAATGATAAGTTCCAAAAATCAATTTGCTTGTGCGTTTTTGTTTGTGGTTTTCTAGCCACATCGGTAAATTGCAGGAGGAAAATGACGGTAATAGGATCATGTAGAGCAGTCAGCATATAAAAATATATTCCACGTCGTGCTGATATCAAAGAAGATAACAACGTAGCAATAACATACAAGGGACTTATGTATACACTTGCACAAAACCACAATTTAGTAAGCTTATTGCATTTGCTCGAATGATGGAGACTATTGTCCCATTTTCCGTTCCCGGGATTTTTTTATTCATTGACCAGTTTCATCGATTATTGATTGTTCTGCCAGCTCATGAACTGATCTTCTTTGTTAATTCTTAGAAGTCAAAGTCGAAGAACAAGTTCAGTTGACTGAAGCTACTAGATGTAGCTTTTTCCATTTCTCTGGACTACAATGTGACAGTGAGAAAAATTCTGTGAGTTGATTTTCCCGAGGGGACTTGCAACGTACACTAGAAAGCACACATTGCCTGCATCTTTAGTAAACCTAACGCTCCACTTTGGGTGTCCCGAAGCTGCAGTAGGCCCTTTTCAGTTTCGAAGGGTCAACAAGTAGATAACAGTGGGGTTCAGATAGATAAGCTAGAACCGTAGCACGGGTAATGAGATACGGTGGACACTGGCTTACTCTACTTCATAACAGTAAGTTGAAAATGACCAACATTAATTATGATATGGGTTACAAACTGGGTGTCACTATCTGGGCCCATAGTAAGAGTACAAACTGAGGTGAACTTCATTTCAAATTCGTACTTCGTTTAAATCACTGGCTAGCGGGACTAAGTGGAATAGGAGGCCCTTTCTTGTGTGATTTCGATGTAATATGACTGAGAGTGCTCTTGTAAATTAACCGTCACAATGAGAATTAAATACTCTCAGTTCGTGTTTGGTGAAGGAGTAAATAACACTGGGGACAGTGTTTTTTACGTTGAACGTGGAGCAATATAATGAGCAGGCTGTTAGCAGCCACACTGGAGTTCGAATAATGCAATTGTAGGGTCCTGTTGTTGCACTCTTTGAGTCATTGTACCCATGAAGTTTCCTCAGTTTTTGTATTTTGAAGATGAAACACGAGCAAATCCCACGGGAGACACTGATCCTTGCATACTACTACTCTATGAAAATTCTAACAAGTTGACTTGTTATTGTAGGGCGTGTTATACTTCCTAGGCGAGGTTCAAGCGACCCTGCCATTCAATAGTTAGATAGTTTGAGAGATATGGCTAGGTGCCACGATTTGTGGGGCTCTTGCATCCACAAACGTTCTCCATCGACTTGATTCCAATAACGTGGTTATTTTCGTACTCGTTTCATACTCTTTTCTCCTCCATTATTTCCCTGTGAGATTGCCGCTACGAGATAACAATCAAAGCCACCCCACACAATGCATGGTAATGGCTATATAAACAGAACAAATCTGTATTTCATTGTATCGCATCGAGGATTCCAGTAGGCTAACAAACTCAACTATCAGCCGAAAAGGTTTAAAATTGATTTTCGCCACAGTGAGATGAATAGAGAGAAAATGCTACTGAGAAGAAAGCCAGGTTTCGTGACGTCCCTCGGTGCATTTCATTTTGTCAATCAGTAAAAGTGCGAAATTGTACATTGTAGATGCGCACTGGATATTTACACGGGATGCGATAAGTTCAAACACGAAAACTGTAGATGAAAAGGAACAGATGACGGGCGGTGATCAAGCGATCATCATAAGAGGATCCAAAACCGGAGGCTTAAAATTGAACGAAAACTGTTTTGTAAAATGTTGGCAGCATGATCTTTGGAAATGGATACACCGATGTGGGTTTTCTCTGGGGACTCTAAGACTGCAATCATCTGGGGCAACGGCAATCAGTGATCAGTAGTGGTGATATTGAAACAAACGGGAAGAAAGAAACTAAAATTTGGACAATGACTATCGGGCCATAAGCTTCTGAAAATAGTTGAATGAGTGTTGAATTTCTTGCTGTGCGAAATTAGTTTCGTCTAAAATATTACCACATCCACCAGTTGTTGATATGTCGCGATGCGCGGAATCGTGTGTGTGGAATTTTGTACCGAATATGTAAACTTTATTCCGTAGAAACAAGTACACTTTTGTGTGTTGGATGTTTTTGATTTACGTCGCTCATGGTGCTCTCTGATTGGTCAGAGAGTGACTTTTGATTGGCACACTGTAAATCGAGCAATGTGACTGGTGCAAATGACTTTATAAACCACCAAATATTTACTAATATAGAGATTTCGTTGTTGCACACTGTATCAATATACTGACTGCTTTTCACGAAGAACTGATGTTTGACATCATATAGGTTTGTACTTCAACTTTAGCTACTGGAAATGGCTGCAGCAGGCAGGTTTTGACACTTTCTATTATTAGACAAGAAAAATCGTGTTTTTCAGTCTGCTTGGTAACAAGGGCCCTGTAGATTTCTGGTTATAGAATTTTGTATTTAGTTCATGCTTGCGCATGATTGTGGTGGCAGAGGTATATATCCCATAGTCACAAAGGCCCACTCAACAATCACGGATAACCGGCAAACAGGCCCTGGGAATTGAGAGGAGTGCCTCACAAGTACCTAATAGGTCAGTCCCGGTACCGAGCAGGGCGATAGTGTAAATGCTGTCCACAAGCAGCTTTCTCGTTATTCAGCTGACTGTTGATTGTGAAATCTCATTAGTATTCGGCGGACCACAGACAACATTGCACTGCTCTCCGAGAACTGGAGTTTGTGGGTCCACCGTGTGGTATGATGGTCGACTGAGGAACCTATCGACCTGCTCTACTCATCACTCTATATTTATTTTGCATTCAGGAATAAGATGGCCGGCTGCGCTGCACAGGAATGACTCTCCCGTTGCAGCGTCTATCCGATGCGTTGCGAATGAGGCGGAATAGCTTGTTGGAATCACTAATCCCTACTTCCGTCTCCACAGTTGCAGAATGTTTGATCCATTACCGCTTTCAATCAAGCCTAACGGAGAGCTCCCAGTTGCAGTTTGTAGTTCTCACCAATTCCTGATATCTGGGCTTCGTTTGTTTGGCTGAAAACTGGGATGGCTTCCCAGAGATCCAGTCTGATAACCGTCGTTTCCTAGGACGTCTCGCGTTGACTCATCCGAGGGACTTGTGAGAGCCATCCAGTTCCGAGCGATGGACAGAATTTCACATTTCTTGATCTCATTGAATATCTCTTAGAGATTGGCGTCCAATTAATCATCGCAATCACTGTCGAGATTCTATGGAAACCCTCAAAACGCGCATAAGGAAGTCTAAGGGTAATCGGCTCCCAAGCGATCACTGCACTGTTGGATTTACTGCTAGTATCGAATGTGACATCGTGGCTCCCAAATTGTTCTGCCTTGTCGCTACGATGAAGCTAGCAAGCTGTCTCCTGTCCTGCAATATTTATGCACCGAGTGTCACAGTTAAATATGCGGACTTCTGAGAAGCAAGCCATGTAAATGTTCTAGTTTTAGTTCTACAGCGTCCTCATTGTGAGGCTGCCAACGCATGCCAGATTCCTTACATTCCATGAAGCTGCACAAGCCTGTTTCACATCGCATGTTTTCAAAATTATTCGTAGAGGTTCTCGGGAAAATTGTGCGTGGCGGTGTTTCCAGCACTGTTCAGGGATGTTGTATTACTCGATTGCCCAGTCAGCAGTAGAAATTAAATTAACGGTGACTAAACTAGCTTTTAACCAGACGATCTCCTTTTAGCCTTTGCAAATCCAAATGCAACCCAGAATGCAGCAGAGTTGTTCCACATGAGCCGGTGGCCAGTTGTGAGGCTAATTTGCCCATTCCGGAATACCAGGTTGGGTAGGTTGGATAGCTTACCTTTGTAGCCGATGTGTCGGTAGATCTCGTCCGCCCATTATAGAGTACCTGTCCTGGCATACCGAACATCGCCTCTTGCCTGGGAATTTAGGACTTATTTGCCCTTAATCTGACTAATCCCTAATGCTGAACGGTTTGCTGAGGTGTGGCTGCTTATGCGTGCTTCAAATTTTTGGGGACACAGGTGAGAGGTGGGAAACCGATGAAGACCAATTAAATGGAGGATGCCCTATGAAACACGACAGTCTACCAACACAAAGACGCTAACTATCACGCTTTAACCAGTATTCGTTTTGAAGCAGTTTATTCCCAAAATCTATTGGGCTAGAATCAAACACCACAAAAACTGAAGGTAAATAATCTTACTGATGGCCATCAGCTCAAAAGCTGTCCATCAATGACCAGTCGGTAGAGTGCGTTCCATCATTCACGTATTTAGACTCTACACTGCTTCCGATCGATCAACTATGATATGTGATGTGTTCATGAACCCGCCCTGTCGTCTGGTACGAGATAGTTGCGTGCAAGTAAAGTAAAGAAAGGATTGAGTGTATCGATGGTCTACCGTGGCGTATTGATAGAAATGAGCTTCCATTTAATCACCCAGTTGAAGACCATATTTTGTCGTTTCTCAAGATATGCCTGCTCTGGAATTTGAAACTACTCTCAAAGTACAATCATGTTATTAGCGGTCATGATAGAAAACGATAAATGACATCTATATTTCCACAAGAAGATGCCCAAGAAAAAGTGTGTTCCTTCAATTCCCTAAATTCTTAAGTTCGAACAAGTCCGGGAAGGTCCGAGTGGTATTCGACTGTGCTTCTGTTTGTGAGGGCATTTCACTCAACGAAGTCCTATCACAAGTAACTGACCCAACTGTTCATTTGTTAGGAGTACCCGTCAGGTTCCGTTGATATGCCGTTGTCCTCTCCGCTGAAATGCAATAGATATTCCAGAAAATTGGGTTTCCAAAGTGTTACAGGTGATCTGTAGGCTTCCTGTACTGACAAGATAGCGATATGAAAGGGAGTCCGATAGAGTACGGAATGAACGTTCATCCGTTTGGCACTAGTTATTCACCGTTTTGTGCCATACTGGTCTTACGAAGAGCTGCCGAGGTTAGCAACCTCGATTTTTCTTCATTAGCATTATCTGCGATGACTAATAACTTTTGTCTGGATGGTTGATTCTTGTCGCTGTCGTATGAAGAGGAAGCCTTCACAAGACGAGAGATTACTTGCGATGACTCAAACAGATACGCAACACCTAACATAATGTGTATCGTAAGGACCTAGACTAATGAGCAGAGTTGGTGCACGGTGAAAAATCGAGTAGGTGTTTCACATTTTATCAGCAGATTATCGTGGATCATATAGCATACGTTATCCAGCGGCATATTCACGGTTACTGTTTCTGCCTTCAATTCATTTCGACAAAGTTCCGATAACGACTGGGGATTTACTAAGACCTTTCGCTTCCTTTTATGATTCATTATCGTCTGTCGTGCCAATTTCATGCCTCCTCGTGGGACACTTCATGATGTTTGTCACCAAAATCTAGAGTAGGTCAATGAAGTAACTAAGACTGTCAAAATGTCAGTTCTTCGGGAGGAGTATTCAGTATAATTAGAGTATGCAACAGGGAAGTCTTGAATATTTTATCTATTTGGTAGTTCACAAAGCCTCAGATTGCTCCATTTGGAATGATCCAAACAATTATTGTCAGACTTTCACCGTTGACTGTGTTCAAAGTGCCTGAAGCCACGGGAATCGTCGTCGATTTGATTCTGACGTACAATTTCAGACGCGTTCTCAGGAAGTGCGTAATATGCCCAAGCCATAGCTCAAGTAATGACACACATGCCTGCTTGCCTATGGAAGGGTGCCAATTATTTCGGACCGTTTATATCAAGGTAGATTGAAGTGAGCACAACAGATTTGAATGTCGTGCAATACACTTGGAAATCGCATATAGTATGACTGCGAAAGTATTTTTCAAGGCAATGATACGGTTTATAACCAGACGCAGTATACTTAAGAAGACGTAAAGTGATGGTGGGTCTAACGGTGAGTCCGCAGAATGTGTATTGAAAACTGCTTTGTGTGCTAATAATCGACGAGGATATATCGACATAGATGGTGGACGTTGGACGTATCAGCAAAGTTATATCTCTAATCTCCGTGTGTCGAGACCCAGGGCACCCACACATACTTCGACTTCGGGATTCATCATTGCTTTTCTCAACACATCCCTTTGTGCAGGGAGGACCAAGCCAGTAGAAACGTGCACCAAAAATGACGTCAAGCAGAAAATCTAGATACGATGTTAAGGAAAGAATGGAGTCGTGAATATCTCCTTACACAAAGGGCTTATGGCCGAAACGGATTTGTAAAGGGACACGTGATTCCGATGACTAATGACCACACACAGAGTGAGAAATGATACATATAATTGGGTTAGATTGAAAGTCATAACAGTGAGTTCGATGGGGGGAGATCGGGGTCCTTTCGGTTGGTGCCATAACAAACAAAAAACTTGTGTCAACCGCTTTCGTAAACAAATCGCTGACTGATGCATTCTGCCGGGCATCGCCTCGGTGAATGCTCACAGCTTCAAATTACGATTGCACAACATAATTTTAGTGGATTAGGTCGGGTCAGCTTTTTAACCTGACGTATTGAAATGTTTTGCGAAAAAGAAACCGTAGACCTTACGTCTCAGTTGTTAGTCTTTTCGACTATGCACGGACCGCCAGTCCGTCACTGTGATGCCATCTATAGAGCATACATGGCAACCAGAGTATTGTTTCCCCCGACCGATGTGGTGGAGAACACGATTAATAGGATGGAAGTGGTTAGTGTGCATTGCCAGAGCGTGCGTGTAGCCTGCACGTGCAATGGTCAAATTACTACCGTGCTTGATATCGGGAGTTCGTATGAACAATAAGATGGTTAACTAATAAACGAAGCTGATTTCTGCTACCAGACTTCCGCATACGTTCCTCGGCTTACGATATTGCTCGAGAAACTTATCGGGATAGCAGTTGGCCAGCAACATTCTTTCTATAAACTCCTATTCATTTTGCACTTAATCTTTGATGCAGATATTCCACGCTCTGTTGAGGACGAGTCGAACTAAAACCATGATTGTAGGTCTTCGGTGCGAAACTGGAGAATTGCAAATAGCGACCTTCCCAAGTTACTTTGAGATGGATACTGGGTGGCAACATTTCATCCGAACATCTGATTAATATAACATTTAAAAGGAATGGACTATTGACTAGTTCTTCTTCGTGATTAGGAGAGGGATTGTGAAGAATAGAAATAATGGTGTTCTTCCAACCAGATAAGGAATCAGGCAATTTAGTTATGAAGTGGAAGGAATTCATGTACGAAAGATAGAAGACATACATTCCGACATCAAATCTTTCAAACGGGACCCTACATTGGATAACAAGATCTGGACAGAGAAACAAATGATATCAAGACATCTTCAAATTCTGTTCCTAAATGGGTTCTTATCCGGAAACACATAAAACAACTCAAATCAATTGTGAAGCAGGCCCCTGTTTTGACAGGATCACCAAACGTTCACAAGTCTGGAAATACTTTGAGGCCTATATTATACATGCAAATTCGGCATATCAGAAACTGACTCGCTATCAAGCAACGAAGTCATTTGACCGTTGCACGAGTACGCTACACTCACGCTGTCGAAATGTACGCTAATTATTTCTTTCCCAATAACCGTGTTCTCCATCTCAAGAGTCGTGGGAATCGATAATCGGATTGTCCCGTATTTTCATGTAAAACATCAAAGTGACGGACGCGTGGTACGTGCATATTCGAAAAGACTGACGAACATGTGCAATTGAGCAGAAAGCGTGGCAAGTTTAAACCGACCTTACGCATCAAATACAGTCAACATGAAGCAAGTTTCTATTGTTTTACTATCACCAGGTGACCACCGCTTTAGTGAAGAATATGTATATCTTAAGTCCGCCATAAGACAGTCACACACACAGGGAAGCAACTACTTCTGTTACTGATTACCAAAAGGTCAGGATTCAAAAGTCATTCAGACAGTCTTGCCGATCCCGATGTCTCACATGTTTTCTATCACATAGCTTACAGCTACGGTGACGCATCCACCGGCAGAACGGGTAGCTGCTTGGCTCAACCAGCGTCTGAGAACATACCCAAATGGTTGGAAAGATCGACGACACCGTGCAATTGTCAACTGTCTTTCAGAACGTGACTGGATTTCGTTACTTTGTAAACCGTTTTATCAGTTATTATTTCGTAGAGATTTGCTCATTGATGACATTACTCGTCCTGTTATATCTCTTTCCCGCATTTTTGACAATGCCAGCGAATTTAAAATGAATGTTTTAATGAAGTTATCAAAACTGCCTTTGGGAATTTCCATCAGAGAATATGAGAATAATGTGGTCATATTATGTCAATAAAGCTTCGTGAGTGAATAAAATAGCAAGTAAGGAAGAAACCTGTTTGGGGTAAAAACTGGTCTACATTGTCTACTCGGTTCACTCCCACCACTTGAATTAAGCGTGCACAGCCTTGTTACCCGTATCCAAGATTTTCGGCAAAACAATAGTTTGGATGCGGGCCTTATCTCCCTGGGAACGTTGGGTGCTTTCTACAATACAGAAAACAATACAAGATAAGGACAGCCTCTGATGTTGCAACTTACATCAAATCCAACTGATCTGGTAGATCTGAAGATGTTCTCGATTTCTTGCCATACGGCTTTGACATTCTGGCATTTTGGAGCACTGTGATCAGCAGTCAGTGTATGACTCCCATTTTTCTACCAGAGAAACATAAAACTGTTTCTTGACGTTTTCATGCATATCCCGATTCCATCGCTGCTAGAAAAAATGATAGAACGACTGGATTACGTTGCACTGACCGCGATATGCACCCGTTTACAAACCGATAATCGTAACCACTTTAATTAGTAACAGATGTCAGAAGAAACCACAATTTTCTGTTAGATATGATCCATTACTGCCGGAACGATCACTCCTATGCTTTCAAACCACAGTCACGGAGTTGGTTTTAATTCACGAAAATTACTTATACATTTATCTACTTAGTATGCATGTACTTTTTACAATCCATTACTTATCAGTCCAATCATCCATATTACTTCTCTCATGAAGGATTGAACAAAGGGTGCTGTCTTTATTTTAAAACCCAGAATAAATCTGGTGAAACATTGAGTGGAACATAGAAGAAAGCGTAATGGATGTATTTTTTCAATGATCTCTGGTGCTAGATTTTGACTTCACTGTTTTTCCTCGGTTACATACGTTTTACTAAATTGACTTTCCCGAGGTTTCCATCCACCTCACGTTTGACACATTTTCGGTTCTCACCGACTGCAGGTGTGTGGTCCGACTTTCGCTTCGTTGTTGCCCCCGTTTTCTTTCAGTGTATTTCTTGCACCGTAACTATTTCGGTCCCACGACATATGAAATACACGATCGTATTTGTCTGTGGACACCGGTCTTCTCTATTCATTCGTTTAGGTGAATTTTGTTCATAGTTCGCTTCAGGACTCGAAAGAAGACACGTTTCTGAGCCGCTAGTCGAACGTCTTCTGCATTGTGCCTTCTGGTTCGAGAGTGAACCAACTGCATGGTTTATAAATTTGTTCAAAGTGATGCGATGGTGGCCGTGATCGATGGAATGTTTCATTGAGTTTCAAGCAAAAGTCACGGTTGGCGTCGCGGGTGCTGAAAATCACACTGGTGACAACCACTTTATGGGTTCACGAAAGCTTAGGAAATGATGCGGTTTTTCGGAGAAGCTGGGAGACAAGGGGCTTCAGGATGACTGTGAGCTACTATGACACCCTTAAGAAATTTAATCAATTGAAAGAAGGCGATGAAGATAGTAATAACTAAAGTGGACATGTGGGAATTGGTGTTCCAAAACCGATAATCTCCTCATAGTGGCCATGTTTTTTAACCACAGAGAGGTACGGACTTGACTGCTGCAGCGTGTACCCGACTAATGAATGATGACCAGATTTCGTATCAAATCCACAGATGACTCAGATTGGCAAATGCCAAAGGAAACCGATATCTGTTCTCTCAGTAAAATCCAGCTGCCCATAAAACAACTTATCAACCAGGTCTATGGTTATGGTAGAATTATTTATTGCTCAATAACAGAGCGTAGTCGAGATCGTTGCTAGGTTGTCGACGTTTCGGTCACCACGGGTAACCTCTTTCAAGACTTGTTTTGCAACCGAATGAAACAGTTTTATTCTGAACAAGCCTGTCGGAGATAAAGGCCAATTGAATTACTTTCTAAAATGCTTCTCCCAACGGACTAGACAACGCTCCTGAAATCGAATCAGTGAGCCGTTCGTTTCTTTGAGCAATTCATTAAAGCCTGTCTTTCGAAGACCAGTGTTTCAGTTTAGTCGGAAAAGATTGCAGCTTCTGTCAATCACTGCAGCGTTTCCCACCTCCCTGTACTTCGAAATCCATCACTAGTGACGGCCAAACGAACATGCCTGCCGTTGTAACTTGTCTAGTTGGTAATAGGATAAATTTCGAACATATTTACACGGATTATCCGGAAATGACGGTAACAACATAATTCGTGATTTAGGGAATTTTTCAAACGTTTGATCTCACGTAAGCGGGTTGGACGCACTTGAGCAGCACAGAAATTCATAAACTGTATTCTGCATATCAAATTTAACCGATCCATAATGAATGACATGTTTCGCATCGTGGTCAACAAGTAGAGTAAATTGCGGTTACACTCATCGATGTGGCTTTAAGTCAAACGCCTCAGACTGTTCACAGTCGGTCTCAGTTTCTCTGCACGTAATCGTTTGCAATATGATATGGGATAATGACTTGCCACAACACATTCACGCAGAAAGTTCCTCCTCACCTTTTGCGTTGCGATTTCGCACTTTAGCTTGACAATTTCATTCACTTGTCTAATCACTGATGAGGGGGGAAGGGAGGGGGGAGGCGAATATGGAGAAACAAAAAAAAGCATTCCACGTTACAAATTTGAAAACAAGTCAAAACCACAGATTGCAAGAGGTATCCTGGATCATTTCGCTGCATCTTTGGAAAGTACATACTCCAGTCCAAGTGATTATTTTCATAGCAAAATAAATGAACGAAATGTTTATAACTAAAGGCAAAATCACATGACGCACACATTCATACATGTCTATCCGATAACCACACAACAATTATCCCACTTCGTTACCATGGCAATGATAGATTGATTACAAGTTCGCGTTGTTTGCACAGTTCAGGGTCGAGCACATGGATCGACAGGGCCTCCATATATATCTTAATAGTTTGGTATTGGTGGTCGAGTAGATCACTTTGAACGCTTGACTTGCGTTGACGCAATGCTTAGTCTCGTAAAGATGTCGAGCAATTGATCATCTGATTGACCTTTGCTCGGTTGATGATGCAACTGTGGTCAAATCGCTGCTCATTGTCTTCTCAAGCCACACGGGAATGTGTTCAGCCATTCGATGACGTAACTACCTTTCCGTTCTGCCTATATAGGTGGCTGAGCACTCACATTTGAATTGGTATATGGAGATTATTATGGCGTGGACAGGTAAGGGTTGTTTGATCGATGGCCTCGTTAACCGATTAGTTGTAAATATAATCACCGGATTGGTAGCATTGTAGGTGCGACTGATAGCTGATTGCAAGGGTTTTTTGGTCAACTCACATTATCACCTATGTAGGGGAGTTTTAGATATACTTTCATCTTGTATACATCTTCAGCCTCAGATGAGTTACGGTTATTTGGGGCGTACACGGAAACAACAAACAGGCATGACCGCTTCAGTCTAGTACTGTTTACATGTATATAACCATTCACCCGAATCGCAAACGGATGACTGCTCATTAGAATCCAGTCGCTCAGTGCACGCTCAGTTTTCATGCCGAGAACGGTACCAACGCCAGATTGACCACAAGCACTAGACACCGACTGACCCGACGTGCGAAGAGTGAAACGGAAAGCCAGTTTTGAGAGTAAATGGTGGACACTGAAGTTGGGTCGTGTATGTGTGTTGCGGGGACACAACGCACATACGTGGTAAAAGTCTGAAGAATTCCAGGTAGGGCAGACTGTTGCCCCGAGTGGCAATGCGTGCGGATGCTGAAAGCAGCTGAGTGAGACGAATTCTTAGGTTGGAAAATCGATTCTCTTTTTCTTGTCTCTCACTCGTTACCGGTAGCAAGATTGAGAACTTCACGATCACGACTCATTGTGGCATCTCATATCTATTCCGAATTGGGATGAGAAAGTTTAAGAGCAGAGAAATACAAATAGTGTTTCCCGAAGAAACAACGAAGATTTTTGGGCATTCAAATTGTGTCGACTGCCCACAACGCACAACGGAATTTTCTTTGGGAAACCTTACCGGATCCTCTGACTCAAAAGTCTGACCCAGAAGATAGTGGGGCGCTAACCCAACACGAGAAATTGACCGAAGCCCCCGTGGAGGAACTTCTTCTGGTCTGTCGCGTGGGGTCTGATAAATGCAAGCATTTTGTCTTGTCTCAACTGATGCTGCTCTGGTTGTCGAGGTAAAGTAGTGCAGCGTACTACTATAACAAGCAGGAGGTTCACGCATAGTAGGAAGAACTAGTGAAAGCGGATGATATGGAAACAGCTTGATGAGGTTCACACGATCCTGCACTGTCACTCTTCGGAGGTCACCAATGTGCAACTCTTTGTCACCCCCAAACTGCAGAATTTCGGTTCACAAGCGATTCAGTGAAAAACAGAGACCCTTACATTCGGTCACTCATGTCTTGGTTTTCTTTGGTAGTTCCGAAATACTGAGCGATAGCTGTGTGTATCCTAGTTTTGAGTCAATCTGATTCCCTTGCGGAAGCTAAAAAATATACATCGTTTGCTTGGAAAGATGACAAACTCGTAAATAACAGTTCAAATCAGTCAGTTTAATGCAATATGAAATGAGTATTTGAGACCGTTCTTGCTGAGAAGAATTCCACATTTATTACTGCAGAAAGTTCTAACCAAAGGAATGTTGAAGAAAGCTGATGATTTCCCATATAATATGAGTTTCAACAAAATTAGAACGAAGCGCTTGTATAAACACCAATATTTTCGAAAGAATATGGATCTATATTTTTGCAACAGCTTGGTAATCCATTGAATACTAAATGGAAGTACAAGCAATGAATAAAATAAATCGTTCATTCGCGCATTTTGAAAGCGATTCTACAGCGTAAGACGTGTTGTTGAATACTGAAGATCTCTGAAGATATTTTTGACAAGAATCACCGGTAATGCATATTGTGTGGTTCATGACTCGTCACTGTGCCACTTCAATGCCGATTATTTCATCGAACCAAAGCCGCGTGCTTCACTTGGTACTACATAATGTAGCACTCAACTACACATTGATTACCACCGAAACTCTATAATGGTTTCCAGTCAAAATGATCACACCAAGTCAGACCAGCGAGAGAGAGAGAGAGAACAAAAAAAACCGTTTCTTATAATATATGCAACACCCATGCTGATTCAATGTGTTGCAATTGCCCCAACCGAAACCACATAATCCAAAATCCTCCGTCGTTTTAACAATGTGATTGGCCACGTTGGCGGTCAAGCCAATATTCGGACCCGAGGCACAGAACTACGATTCGTTGTCGGTGACCAGTACCCGACGTGTTGCTTCTCAGCTAAGATGCTTTCGTGAAACCTGGATTACAAACAAATTGTTTGGTAAGCTGGTCAGGAATACTTCCAACCATTTGAAATGGGAGTCACTCAGTACACGGGCGTGATTTTTGTTCACGATTGAGCCAAAAAGTCTGCGTGAACCCTCTGCTTTCGGACTACGGGTTAATTGCCAAAGTGCAAGTGTCCGCATCGTGGTATGTGGAGCGTAGGTGGATTTGCACTGGGTTTGAGTTTCGGAGTTATCTCTTTGACCGGCCTAATTTGACGCGTTTGTGTGAAACGGGCTGACATGATTATTGTAGTACAGTACGGACTGTTCAACCGTCTTATCGAGTACATCAACGAATTGCTCGCGCGTCAACCGGGCCTCGGCTTATGTGAGGTAGGGTGTCAGCAGAAGTTTCATCTGCAGCCTCGGTGACATATATTGGCAGTGAGGCGTTTTCCGCAATTAGATCCTTGATTGGTCGTCAAAGGTACACTTCTGATCTTGTGTTTTTCGGGTCGGGACGAAATCACGAAGCCTCCATTGGGACCACAAACTAGTGAATGGAATTTGGCGAACGGACCGGAATTACGTTGCTGTATAACAGAGCCTACAAGTAGTTGAGCGGATTTGCAACACAAGCTCTCGGGTATGCGATATTTTTATTGGCGAATACAATGAACGGCCCCAGACATCAAGAAGATTGCAGTTCGGTTCTCTTTCTTCACATCCCTGTGTATGGTGCATAAAAATAAAGAATGGAGAACCTTAAAAGTTTGCAATAGATCAGGTGTGGTACAGAGCAAGACCTTAGTGGATAACTGTCTGTTGTGAGCAGGTTGCATCGTAGACCGCGTATATAAATGTTTTGCAACGCATGACTGTCCAGGTCCGGAATTTCTACCAATCTAAATAGTTCCTCTTCCTCTCTGTGCCATCCACGCTCCTTTGTTTTGTACGCGTATTGATCCGTAGTAAACTGACTCTATAAACGCACACACGCATACGATCCTTTGGTGTACGTGTCTGATCGTCCACATGTCGAATAAGCCCGTTTGCAGTCACACCACAGTTTAGAAAATCACCCACACGATGGCACACGCACTCAGGCAGACACACAGTTACCGGCAATGTGTGTACCAGTGGGGAGGTGAGAGTGTGGACTTGCACTAGCTAGAGATGAACTGAAATTATGGAGAAAAACAGGAAATTCCGGCAAGCACGCCTAAACACAAACGATATTCGACTGACATTATGATTATATATTTCTTTGTTCCTTTGACAGGGACAGAAAATGAAACCACAGAAAAACGAAAGTGAAGGTTATCGTTTTTATCGTTTTTGTTTAAATCTTTTTGATTTATTCACAAAGGACATGTGATGACGCCTACATTTACTGCCATTTTGGTTTGTGAATTCCAGGACGTAATTCATCGGTGAGGTGATGATGCAGATATCTTAGCCGCATTAAAAATGAACAATTACAACGTAGACGACCGCGCGAAAAACATAGCATAGCACTCCCGCTTTGATGAAATGAACAAAAACTGGACAGAAGCACACTTCGCATAGAACAATGATGGCCGCAAAATGCAAGTTGTAGGACCACGCAGACGGAGCATACCGTGAACTAACTGCCGAACTACAGAAGCTGGTAAACCATGAAGTTAGGTAAGATCAACCTCGGTAGGTCGGTTCACACATAATCTACATTATTGACTAGGAGCTATCCGTTTCCATTACTTCATCATTTTTATCTGGTTCGATAAACAAAATAGTCACACTAACAACATTAGATATATCATTACTTTGAGTTAAGCAACCTCCGAATATAACTATATTACTTAAAAACTTCCCACTATTCAGACTGTTTTACGATCTCAATAGCATTTGAGAAACATGAATTTTCTGTTACTGCTCTTGAGCCTTCCAGTTGCCGAGCTGCCTACGAGCAGCCTACTACGAATAAAGCCTAAATGTTTCATAATTTTATGTCACACTTATCCTTTTCCAAGCTTGGTTTCATGCGGAAAATATTTAGAACAATATGACGGGTTTGAAAGCATGCATAAATAACAGTCTGACCTTGCAAATCTCCTAAGACACATAGAATATGGTTGTTCTTTCAGTAAGTTTGATATGAACCATATCCTTAAGGGAGTTAGCATGGGTAGCTTAGGTGGTGTTTCCACTGCTAGTGTGAACTCGGTGGATCGGCACTACTAATGATTCCTCACATGTATGGAACAGTTGTACAGCGATGCTGGGGTTTCAATCGTGGGCTAATTGTTGATAGTGAATGATGAATCATTTCAAGAGATAAACTTGTAGGTCATCTATTCGGGTCACAGTGGATAATATGAAAGAAACTCTTATAACATTCGCGATTGACAAACGGAGGGAAACATAAAGGTCTTTTCCAGTAAGTTAAAAAATATGACGATCATTTCTGGAAAATGTATACAGGAAAATCTGCGAATACTGTCATAACTACGCATAGCGTACGTATTACGTAACCCTGGAAATTGCGGTGTTGAAAACCGAAACGGTAGAACCTGCTGAATACGCTTGCAAAAGCGTATGGAACATTTCGGTGAGAATCTCTTAAAAGAAAAAGTTAAATGTGTTGGTAGGAAATAAGTGACGCTTTCATTCATCTGGATCACTGGAGCTTTTTAGTTGGACGAGCTAGTGGGGATACAAGTCCATCTCTACGTAGCTCATATAAATTCGAAAAACGTTGTTGCCTTTACAAAGAATCTGCGATAAACGTGACTGGAGAGTTTGGTTGCGTGAATCAAAAAGTAAGTGGTGGGCGACAAATCGACCGTGTTTGTCATATTGGTTATTGACTTGACAATAAACTGACCGGCAATGGCCAATTAGTCATCACGGTGGAAAGTGAGTTTGAATCCTGTTGGTACAGTCGATCACTATCCCGTCACTTTGTAGTAAACAGGAAAATCACCATTAAAAACCATGGAATCTCTGTACAGCTGTTTCATTCTTGTTGGGAATCACCAGCAGTTTACATCCACCGAGCCCCCACGGGGACTAGAACCCGGGGTGACCGATTGTGAATCGAACACCTTAACCGCAAGGCTATCCGCGCTCGCTCCCAACGGTTTGTTCAAAATCTAAACAACACTTGATATAACACACTTCCGTCACTGGCTTTTGAACGATAACAACTCGCCTCCTACATAGCGATCGACTTATATGAAGGGGCCTAAGTACAACGAAGGCATTCCGTTATGAACAACCTACAGAGCTTGGTTACTGTTTGCAATTGAGTGAGTTGAGCGATCAAGCTGCATGAAGAATCATATTATATACAAATCTAATCTCCTACTACTCAATTGCACACATGAAATTGATAAAGAATAGGGAATGGTAAGTCCCAAAAACCAATTTGCTTATGATTTTTTGTTATGGTTTTCTCCCCACATTGGTAAACTCCAGGGGAAAAATGACGGCGAAGGGATCAAGTAGGGTAGTCGGCATATATAAAGATATTCTTCGTGGGACTGATATCAAAGAAGGTAACAGGGCAACAGTAACATAGAATGGACTTACGCACTCACTTGCACAAAACAACAATTTAGTAAGCTAAATACATTTGTTCGAATGATGGAGACTATTGTCCCATTATCCGTTCGCTGGAGTTTATTAATCATTGACCAGTTTTATCGGTTAAAGATTGTTCTGCCAGCTCATGAACTGATCTTTTTTGTTAATTCTTAGAAGTCAAAGTTGAGGAACAAGTTCAGTTGACTGAAGCTACTTTATCTAATATTATATGTAGCTTTTTCCATTTCTCTGGACTACAAGTAGACAGTGAGCAAAATCTCAATTCGTTGTTTCTTGTCAAGGTGACATTGGATGTACATTAAAAACACACTTTCCCTGCAGCTTTGGTGAACTAAGGGCTCCACTGTGAGTTACTCCGAAGCTTCAGTAGACACGTTTCGTTTTCAAAGGTCAACAATTAGATAACAGTAGGTTTGAGATAGATAAGCTTGAACATCAGCACGAGAAAGGAGATATGGTGGATACAGGTTTACTCTACTTGATACAGGCAAGTTGAAAATTAGCAACATTATTTCTGATATAGGTACCAAAGTGAGTGCGGCTAGATATGGGCCCATAGAATGAGTACAAACTGAGGTGAACTGCATTGTAAATTCGTACTTCGTTTAAATTACTGGCCAGTGTTTCTTTCGTTGAGTGGGGAGCAGTGTAGTGAGAAGGCAGTTAGAAGTCACACTGGAGTTCGAATAATGTGAGTGTAGTATCCTGTTGTTGAACTTATTGAGTCATTGTACTCATAGAGTGTTCTCTGTTTTTGTTTTTTAAAGATCGAACACAAACAACCAATCACGAAAGACACTGATCCTTGCATACTACTGCTGAATCGCAATTCTAATTGACTTGTTCTTGTAGGGTGTGTTAGACTTTGTGGGGGAGGTTCAAGCTACCTTGACACTCAATGATTAGATACTTTTGGAAATGTTGCTAGATGCCGCGATTAGTAGGGCTCTTGCCTCCACACACTTTCTACATCGACTTAATTCCATCAATGTGGTTCTCCCCTCACTCATTTTACATTCTTTTCTCCTATATTGGTCCATTTTGAGATTGCCGCTACGCGATAACTATCAAAAACACCGCATACAATGCACGGTAATGGTTATCTGAAGAGAAATAACCTGTATTTAATTGTATTGCATCGAGGTTTCCAGTGAGCTAGCAAACTCAACTATCAGACGAAATGGAGCAAAATTGCCACGGTAAGATGAATAGGGTGAAACACTACTGAGAAGGAAGCCAGGTTCCGTGAAGTTCCTCGTTGCATTTCATTTTGTCAATCAAAAATGTGCTGAATTATACATTGTAGATGCGCACTGGATAATTACACGGGATGCGATAAGTTCAAACGCGAAAACTGTAAATGAAAAGGAACAGGTGACGGGTGGTGGTCTAGCGATCATCATAAAAGTCTCCAAACCCAGAGGCTTAAAATTGAAAGAAAAACTACTTTGTACAATTTGGACATTCACTATCGGGCCAAAAACGTCTGAAAGAAGTTAGATGAGTGTTGAATTTCATGCTGTACGAAATTAGTTTTGCTGAAACTGTTATCATATCGCAGCCGACATTGTACTTCTCCGCGAGAACTGGAGTTCGTGGATCCATCGTGCGGTATGATGATCGGCTGAGCCACCTATCGACCTGCTCTACTCATCAATCGGTATTTCTTTTGTGCTCAGGTATACGATAGCCGGCTGCGCTGCAGAGGAACGATTGTCACTTGCAGCGCTTATCCGATGCGTTGCAAATGAGGTGGTAGCCTGTTGGAGTCACTAACTCATGCTGCAGTCCCCACGGTTTCAGCCACTTTGATCCAGGATTGCCTAAAATCAGGCCTAGCGGAGAGCGAAGCTCCCCGTTGCAGTATGTATTTCTCGCCACTCCCTGATATATGGGCTTCGTTTTCTTTGGTTGAGAGCTTGGACGAGTCTTCAGAGATCCATTCTGTTAAAAGTCGTTTCCTAGGATGCGTCGCGTTGACTCATCCGAAGGACTTGTGAGAGCAATCCAGTTCCAAGCGATGGACAGAATGTTACATTCCTTGATCTCATTGAATATCCTATAGAGATTGGTTTCCAACTCATCATCGCAATCACTGTCGAGGTTTCGGGGAAGCCCTCGAAAGGTGCAAAATGAAGTCTTGGGGTTTTCGGCTCCCAAGCGATCACCGTGATGTTGGATTTACTGTTAACATGGAATGTGAAATCGTTTCTCCTAAATTGGTCTGCCTTGCCGCTATGATAAAGCGAGCAAGCTGTCTCCTGTCCTGCAGTAATAATGCACCAAGTGCCACACGTATGTATGCAAACCTCTGAGAAACAAGCTATGCAGCTGTTCTAGTTTTAGTTTTACATTGTCCTCATTGCAAGGCTGCCAACGTATAATAGAATCCTTTCATTCTAACAAGCTGCACAAGCCTGTTTCCGACAGTTCAGTATTCCAGTTTGTTGTCTTGAAACCTCGACTACTGGAGCAAAGGGAGCGTCACTTGCCGGACAAGCATTGGCATGATATAATTGCATATTTCCAAAATTATTCATAGAGGTTCTCGGGAAAATTGTGCGTGGCGGTGTCTCCAGCACTGTTCCGGGATGTTGTTTTGCTCAATCGCCCAGTCCGCAGTTGAAATTGAAATAACCGTGACTAATCCAGCTTGCATCCAGAGGATCTTTTTTCAGTATTTGCACGTCCAAATGTAACCCAAAGTGCAGCAGAGTTGTTCCACATGAGCCGGTGGCCTGTTGTGAGGCTAATTTGCCCATTCCGGAATACCAGGTTGGGTAGGTTGGATAGCTTACCTTTGTAGCCGATGTGTCGGTAGATCTCGTCCGCCCATTAGGGAGTACCTGTCCTGGCATACCGAACATCGTCTCTTGCCTGGGAATTTAGGCCTCAGTTACCCTGAATCTTATTTAACCCCCTGTAGAGCGGTTGGCTGAGATGTGGCCGCTCATGCGTGCTTCAAATTTTTGGGGACAAAGGTGAGAGGTGGGAAACCGATGAAGACCAATTAAATGGAGGATGCCCTATGAAACACGACAGTCTACCAACACAAAGACGCTACCTACCACGCTTTAACTAGTATTCGTTTTGAAGCAGTTTATTCCCAAAATCTATTGGGCTAGAATCAAACACCACGAAAACTGAAGGTAAATAATCTTACTGATGGCCATCAGCTCAAAAGCTGTCCATCAATGACCAGTCGGTAGAGTGCGTTCCATCATTCACGTATTTAGACTCTACGCTGCTTCCGATCGATCAGCTATGATATGTGATACATTCGTCGTCTAGTAGGAGAACGTAGCGTGTAACTAAAGTAAGGCAAGGAATAAGTGTAATAATGGTCTACCGTGGCGTATTGATATAAATGAGCTTCCCTTTATTCACCCAGTTGTAGGCCATCGTTTGTCGTTTCTTAGGATATGCCTGCTCTGGAATTTGAAACTACTGTCGAAGTACAATCATGTTGTTCGTGGTCATGATTGAAAAGGATGAATGGCATCTATAGTTCCACAAGAAGATGCTCAAGAAAACTTGTGTTCCCGCCACCCCATAACGGCTCCAGTTCGAACAAGCCCGAAAAGTACGAGTGGTATTCGACTGTGCTTCTGTTTGTGAGGGCATTTTACTGAATAAAGTCCAATCACAAGTACCTGATCCAACTGATCTTCTGGTAGGAATACCCGTCAGGTTCCGTTGATATGTCATTGCCCTATTTCGCTGTAATCGAAGAGATGATCTAGCAATTTAGATTTCCAAAGTGTTGCTGGTGAGCTGTAGGCTTCCTGTACTGAAAATATAGCGATATGAGAGAGAGTCCGATAGAGTACGGAATGAACGTTCATCCGTTTGGCACTAGTTATTCACCGTTTTGTGCCATACTGGTCTTACGAAGAGCTGCCGAGGACAGAAACCTCGATTTCTCTTCATTAGCATTATCTGCGATGACTAATAACTTTTGTTTGGATGGTTGATTCTTGTCGCTGTCGTATGAAGAGGAAGCCTTCACATGACGAAGGTTTTCTTGCGATGACTCAAACAGATACGCAACAACTTACATAATGTGTGTCGTAAGGACCTAGACTACGGGCAGCATTGATGAACGGTGAAAAATGGAGTACATGCTTCAAATTTTATTAGCAGATCATCGTGGATCCCAGAGCATTTTGTATCCAGTGGCATATTCACGGTTACTGTTTCTGCCTTCAATCCCGTTAGGCGAAGTTCCAATAACGACTGGGGATTTACTAAGACCTTTCGCTTCCTTTTATGATTCATTATCGTCTGTCGTGCCGATTTCATGCCTCCTCGTGGGACACTTCATGATGTTTGTCACCAAAATCTAGAGTAGGTCAATGAAGTAACTAAGACTGTCAAAATGTCAGTTCTTCGGGAGGAGTATTCAGTATAATTAGAGTATGCAACAGGGAAGTCTTGAATATTTTATCTATTTGGTAGTTCACAAAGCCTCAGATTGCTCCATTTGGAATGATCCAAACAATTATTGTCAGACTTTCACCGTTGACTGTGTTCAAAGTGCCTGAAGCCACGGGAATCGTCGTCGATTTGATTCTGACGTACAATTTCAGACGCGTTCTCAGGAAGTGCGTAATATGCCCAAGCCATAGCTCAAGTAATGACACACATGCCTGCTTGCCTATGGAAGGGTGCCAATTATTTCGGACCGTTTATATCAAGGTAGATTGAAGTGAGCATAACAGATTTGTGTGTCGTGCAATATAGTATGACTGCGAAGGCAATGATACGTTTTATAACCAGAAGCAGTAGACGTAAGGTGATGTATGGTATGGTGGGTCTAACGGTGAGGCCGCAGAATGTGTATTGAAAACTGCTTTGTGTGCTAATAATCGACGAGGATATATCGACTTACATGGTGGAGGTTGGACGTATCATCAAAGTTATATCTCTAATCTCCGTGTGTCGAGACCCAGGGCACCCACACGCAATTTGACTTCGGGATTCATCATTGCTTTTCTCAACACATCCTTTTGTGCAGGGAAGACCAAGCCAGTAGAAACGTGCACCAAAAATGACGTCAAGCAGAAAATCTAGATACGATGTTAAGGAAAGAATGGAGTCGTGAATATCTCCTTACACAAAGGGCTTATGGCTGAAACAGATTTGTAAATGGAGACGTGATTCTGATGACTGATGTTAGTGCACCATGCAGCACATGGCACAAAAGAATCATTACTGAAGTGTTCTCAGCTAATGATGAGTATTTTTGCCAGATCTTGGTGGAAACCGCATCATCTATTGACGGTAGGGATATGGAATTATACTGTTTAATGGGAAGTACATGAGAACTGAAGATAAATATAAGTAACGTGATGCAAGCATTTCGTTTGTTCCCGTCCACCGCCTACGTTAAACATTTCAGTTGATGTGCTACACAGAGTGAGAAATGATACATATAATTGGGTTAGATTGAAAGTCATAACAGTGAGTTCGATGGGGGGAGATCGGGGTCCTTTCGGTTGGTGCCATAACAAACAAAAAACTTGTGTCAACCGCTTTCGTAAACAAATCGCTGACTGATGCATTCTGCCGGGCATCGCCTCGGTGAATGCTCACAGCTTCAAATTACGATTGCACAACATAATTTTAGTGGATTAGGTCGGGTCAGCTTTTTAACCTGACGTATTGAAATGTTTTGCGAAAAAGATACCGTAGACCTTACGTCTCAGTTGTTAGTCTTTTCGACTATGCACGGACCGCCAGTCCGTCACTGTGATGCCATCTATAGAGCATACATGGCAACCAGAGTATTATTTCCCACGACCCATGTGGTGGAGAACACGATTAATAGGATGGAAGTGGTTAGTGTGCATTGCCAGAGCGTGCGTGTAGCCTGCACGTGCAACGGTCAAATTACTACCGTGCTTGATATCGGGAGTTCGTATGAACAATAAGATGGTTAACTAATGAACGAAGCTGATTTCTGCTACCAGACTTCCATATACTTTCCTCGGTTTTCGATCTTGCTCGATGAACGTATCGGGATAACAGTTGGCCAGCAACGTTCTTTCTATGAAATCGCTTCCATTATGCGATATTCCACGCTCTGTTGAGGACGAGTCGAACCAAACCGTGAATGTAGGTCTTCGATGCGAAACTGGAGAATTGCAAATAGCGACCTTCCTCAATTACTTTGAGACATATAAAGCGTGGCGACAATTTACCGAACATCTGAATATTATTACATCTAAAGGGGGTAGGCTATTGACTAGTTCTTCTTCGTGAGTAACAGAGGGATTGGGAAGAATAGGAATTATGTTGTTCTTCCAACCAGATAAAGAATTAGGCAGTTTAGTTATGAAGAAGACGGAATACATGTACGAAAGTTAGAAGGCATACCTTCCGACATCAAATCTTTCAAACGGGCGATTTATTGGATAACAACATCCGGACAGAGAAACAAATGATATCAAGACATCTTCAAATTCTGTTCCTAAATGGGTTCTTATCCGAAAATACATAAAACAACTAAGATAAATTGGGTAGCAGGCGCCTTATTTGACAGGATCACCAAACCTTAACATGTCTGAAGACACTTTGTGGTTTATCACAAACTGGCTGGCTATCAAGCACGATAATCATTTGAACCTTGAACGTGTACGCTACAATCATGATCTCAAAATGCACGCAAATTATTTCCTTCCTAATAACCATGTTCTCCATCTCAAGAGTCGTGGGAATCGATAATCGATAATAAAATACGGTCAACATGAAGCAAGTTTCTATTGTTTTACTATTACCAGGTGACCTCCTTTTTTATTGAGAAATGTGTATATCCTAAGTCAGCCGCAAGATGCTCATAGACTGTGGTTCAACTACTTCAGTTACTGATTACCAACAGGTCAGAATTCAAAAGTCATTCAGACAGTCTTGCAGATCCCAATGTATCACATGTTTTCTATCAGTTTAATTGCAGCTACGGTGACGCATCCACAGGAAGAATGAATATCTGCTTGGCTCAACCAGCGTCGGAAAACATACCCAATTGGTTTGGAAAATCGATGACACCGCGCAATGCGGCCACAGAGAATGATGTCAAATCTTCGGTTCCTTCAATTGCGTAATACCTAATTGAATCAGGTCACAAAGTTGACCCGACCAAATCCCTCATGTTGATGCTGTTGATGTTGATGACGAACCTAGTAAACAATATGCCCTTACGTTTGCAGCTGCTTGAGGTTTTCAGAGATAATAACGTTATCTGAATAGGCCAGACAAAAATCTCCTAATATGAGTCCTAAGAGGGATGCTACTTGAACTCCTTATTATAATACAATCAGGCCCCCTGACATTGAAACTTGATGTTGTTTATGCATAAATATATGAGTTCTTTATGTTCATCTACTAATAATCAATTGGGTTTTTATCATTCTCCTATCTAATGTTTTTATATTTTTGATTGTTTCTTCAAAAGGCACTTGCAGGTAGAAAAGATACATTGAGTAAGTAGACCCTGTCGTTGGACGCATTTTTGTCTCCAATGACATATGCAAATGGAATGAATCCTGTGGCCTGAATCTTGTATTCTTTCATCTGGTAGATTGGATAACTTAATTTCATAAAGTTTTTACCATATGATGTAGCAAGCTGCACATGTTCAGAACTGGACTCAAACGTATCTCATCCCAATACATTTTACGCTGAGCATAAAGATGATTTAGGATTAGGTAACTGGATGGATTCATTCAACCCAATAAGTGATGTCAATTAGACCTATAAATGTATACAATCACATGTGAAATAGAATCCATATATTGTTTGCTTTTCTCAGACGCATTACAATCACATCAATCCGATGGCCCAGGTTCACATCATCATCATCATCATCATCGTACAGCGTTAAACAGTAGGGCAAGCCCCACTGACCACTGCCTTTCTCACCATGTTGCACGTTGAATTAAAAAGTATGAATATACAAGATGGACAGGGAGTGGACCTACATGGGTGGGAAAAGAAAAGAATGCCCTAGTAGCCAACACACGGAATACACAGTCTAACTGTACAAACGTACACCATCAAACATTCTGATTCGATAGAAAGTGACAACACGATCGCCACTGTTCGCGGTTCGCAGCCATATCCTTCAGTGTCTCCAGCCAACTGGTAGACGGATCTTTTGGACCCCAACCACGAAGACGTGAAGCACCTACTATTCCTAAGTCTGCTGTACATTTTCTCATTCCTCGTTGCCACGTCATCTGTTGACCTCCACGTGGTCTCTTCCACTCCCTAGGAGGGGCGGAGAATAGGACACGGTACGGTAGACGTGTGTTTGCCATACGTAACACGTGTCCCAACCAACGAAGTCGGCTAAGTTGGATACGCTGTGACAAAACGTTCTCTGAATTAGTACCCAATACTCGCTTTCTTACCTCATCGTTGCTTACTCGGCTATTCCACCCAATCCTAGCGATACTACGTAAACATCGATGGTCAAAAACCTCAAGACGACGAATATCTTCAGCACGCAGACTCCAAGTTTCGCAACCGTACAACAAAACTGAACGCACAGTGGCACGGTATACACGACCTTTCAACTTCAGTGAAATATCGGATTGGCGCCACAAGTGCTTCAGTCCAGCGTACGCTGCTCGAGCTTTGAATATACGCGTACTCACCTCTACTACTGTGCTCCCGTCCGTCGTCACGCAGCTACCGAGGTAGGTGAAGTGGTCGACAACTGACAGCACCTCCCCATCGAGCATCAAGCTCGGAATCGTTGACGTCCAGTCTTGTAACATCACCTTGCACTTTGAAGGTGCAAAGCGCATGCCGAATGGAGCTACAGCTCTTGCGAGATTATCTAGTGCACGCTGAGCATGTTCCGTGGATTCGAACAAGCAGACAACGTCGTCTGCGTAATCTAAGTCACATAGCTTTCCACTATCTCCTAGTTCGACCCCTACATCCTGAAGATTTTGCAGCCCACTCTCCATTATTTCGTCAATGACGAAGTTAAAAAAGAATGGAGACAAAGGGCATCCCTGCCGAACACCAATGGTCGTTTAGAACCGACCGGATAGTTCGCCGTAAACCCTTACGCGGCCAGAAGTATGAGAATACAATGATCTCATTAGGTTCACGAACTTCTTGGGCATACCTTTTCGATGATAAGTACTGAAAAGCGATGTTCGATCAACTGAATCGAAGGCGCCTTTCAGGTCTAAGAAAACCATTATTGTTGGTCGGCGGTGCGTGTGACACGTTTCAAGAAGTCGGCGAAGAGTAAAAATCTGGTCGATGCATCCTCGACCTGGGCGGAATCCAGCCTGCTGTTCGCGGACATTCCTCTCGCGAGCCGAGTAAGACGGTGCAGCAAAATCGAAGCTAATACTTTGGTGACGGGTGCAAACGTCTGGATCACACAAACGTTGCACGGCTAATCGGGTTTGCGGTTTGCGACGATGGCCATGGAGCTGGAGAGATAATCGCATTAAAAATAAGGCATGGTCCGACTCTACGTACGTGGACCAGTAAGATCCACAGTTCTGAACAGAACTGCGCCACCGGTAGCTTACGGCGATATGGTCAATTTGACTAAAAGTACCTGTAGAAGTAGAGCGCCATGTCGCTGTGCGACGCGAGCTGTGTCGGAAATTTGTGCTAGACAAGAACAATCGATTGTCTGCACAAAATTGGAGGAGCCTATCCCCGTTATCTGTGCGCTCAGCGGGTAAAGCACAACGCCCACCTAAACAGGCTTCTGACACGCTGAGTTTGCCAACTTGTGCATTGAAGTCACCAGCTAGCACTACAATGTCAGAACTTTTACTGCTGCGAACGAGAGTGGCGAGGGCATCATAGAACTCATCTTTCTGCAAGTCTGAGCTGCAGTCCGTTGGGGCGTACGCCGAGATCACGAACAAATTGCGCTTAACACAACTATCCTTTCGAACGCCGACTGACCCTTGGAGTCTCACAGCACACAAACGACTGTTAACAGGGATCCAGTCTAATAGGGCAGCCTCAGCCTTGTCAGTCAAGACAATTCCTACACCACGCTGACACACAGCTGTAGCTGCTTCGTCTCCTGAGGTGCGCAGAATATACCTCGATGAGATACCTGGAGCAGTTAGCTGAATTACATTGCTCGAATCCTGGATACGCGTTTCGCTTAAGCAGCAAACATCAATCTTCAGAGAGTTCATTGTGAGGGCTAGGCACGCCTGCTGACCGGCCTGCATGAGTGTACGCACGTTGAAGGAGCCGAGATTCAGAGGCTGACGGGGCTTGAGAAAATGTGAGTTACCAGTCAGAGGATTATTTCCGACACTATTTGACAGTGAATCGTTGCTAGTATCGACCGTGTTATCAATGGGAGCATTATGGGTGGATAGATGGGGCAAAGAGGGATGGTTAGGGACAGAAGACAAAGGTTGAATAACAGAGAGGGAACTCTGAGCAGTAGCACACTTATCACTACCCACCCCGCTCGATGCAATGGGCAGGGCGGTCCTGATTAGCCTGCGCGACGACCGATGCAGTATGGAATTCTTTGTAGTCGTGCAGTTCATGGGAGATGTTGGACGGGTACTGCTAGGGTGTCCAGCCACAAAGCAGGTTCACGTATTCATGAGGAAATTTTATCAAATCCATGCACACGCTACCAAAGATTGGTATTATTGAGACAGAATAGGCAATGTATACAGTGATTGGTCAATAAAGTAATTAAGATATGTTCGATAAAATATAAATAAAAGGATGAAATCACTTCTCATCCAGTATATACAGTTAATAATATCATGAAGAATTATGATAGCACACCTTGTCACCAAGTAGTCGAAAAGCATCTGTCTACCCATGAATTGCATTTAGAAGTAGCAGTGAAGCAGATATGGTAAACGAGTGAAATCAATCGCCTTTCACACACATCCGAAAACAAACATATGTATAACGTTGCTGGAATCCAAGTTTTGTTCACCTGTGGACTATTTTTCATTTTGCAAGTAGAAGGCAGAATATCCGTGCATTCTAGCTCTCAGTGTGGGACATAGGCCGAACCACAGAAAGACCGTATCAATGCATAAAGACGTATCACCCGAGTTGGTTAAACAAACGTCTAGTGAAATGCGGACAAACGACATTTACCATCATTTCGATAGAATCGGATCATTGGATGAATACTAATGGAGTCCTTCTTCCCAAATAAACTGTCAAAGTGAGGGCAACAACAAATGCCAAAGTTAAGATCTCGGCAACTGCCGATTGAGTCTCAATTCGCACAAAACAACGCCACATTATGTGCTGAGAATAAACATATCTCTCACTAAAAGCTCAACTTATCAAACTATAAATTGGGAAAAACGTTCGACGCTCATTACTCGCATTCCGTAAAAGAAGTAGAACAGTTTTGTAACTTGCCCGTCCTCTCCGGTTGGGCAGCTTTCTGGGCGCGTCTGTCGCATGATGCATCACCCTAATCACATCACCAACGCCATTTTCACCAACCAATTACGATGCTCGCATCAAACTGATGGACAAGTTCGAATATCGGTGAATATAATGGTAAAAGTCAACATGCTGATCTCCACTTGCGCTGCGTGAGCATTCAGAATCCTGTTCATGTGAGTAATCATGTTGATTGAATCAAATTTATTGCTTCATATACTTCGATGGATCATGTGATAGTGTTGCGTCTGTGATTGAAGGAATGCTTTTCAAAGTTTTCCAGTAGGGAAATCACTATGACTGCTTGACTGGCAGTGACGTAATGCCTTGTCTCTAACGATTTGGGCAGTCAGTGATCTTTCCTCGATCGATGATGCAATCGTGTTGAGTTTCTTCCACAAGCCACATTTGGATGTGTTGATTCCTTGTATGACGTGTGATCGGGGAATAACGTGAACATTATTACAGGTTCGGCAGTATATAAGATGCGCCAGTATTTTGGCTTAAAACGTTTGCTGGTTAGGTTGATCATAACGTCTCATTTGTGAGCACTTTCTAATTCCACTTCCGAGAACAGTGAAAGACTATTCTTCATCAGCTTGAGTTGATATTAAGTTGCCAGAAATTATACTGGATGTGCAGTTGACATCAGTGTTTTAATACTTCGAAATATTTCTCCCTCCAGTGGCTCTTTCGTCCAAATCTACCCTAGCCCGAGAAACGGTTTTTGCACTGTGCTTATCTTGCACTTCTCTGGAACAACTATAGTGAATTGTAGATAGTGTCCTTGTGGACAGATATTTTAATTGATCAATTTTCTCACTGTTTACTGTTGATAGGTTACCTTACATTTGAACTTAGAAAATCGTAGCTGGTCAACTGTCCTTAACAACGTAACTGGATTTCTTGACCTCATCAACCATTTTACTAGTTATTATCTAGAGCGGATTCGTTTGATGATGAGAATACTCGATCTGTTCCATCTGTTTTGTCATTCTGAGGACACATTTTATTGAAGTGACTCATGGCTAAGCGGTTCCGATTTGTAATTTGACGCTTCTTATCTATTTTGTTTTAGTTCAAGCTGTAGTGTTGTGTTAATAGAATAGATTGCACGAGTGTGTTGGTTTAATGTGATCTTGCCCAACGAATGATCCTGCGTTTCGATAATGATTCCCTGTTTGAACTGAATTTCATACAAATCCATCAAGACAAATGTCACCTTCCATCGACTGGTTCCTCTCGACCAGATAGAATTTGGCTTATCAATACTCCAATAAAAAATACTCATTCCATTTTCCTAACCATGAAATCCGTATGTACTGATCTTACTAATTCTTGTGTCAATAACCATGAAATGCTACCCGGTTCTTCAATGCTTTGCATTGTAATGAACAGCTCGTTTCCGTGCCTGCACAATGCAGATCTTGATCAATCACTCGGATATTTACCTCGTTCACCAGCCACAAACCTGGTGACACTGGTTGCGGTAATTTTCTGTCTGTCGGGTATAACTTTCAACTTACTGTTTCCTATCCGTATTAGGATTAGCAGATGGAGCGATAGGTGCAACATGGGAGCATAATCACTGACTACGCCGCATAATATACCACTAAATGACCGCAAATGCCAAATAAACTTTGAGAGACGTTTGAGCAGGGTCTGTGAAGGTGTCTTTACTCCGGTCTCACATCGAACTACCAAATAAATCTCCTCTATCGAACCAATAGAAAAGATGCTAGCCAATGGACAGATGAAACGATGTATTCTATATAACGTGGTACGGAAACAGTACCGATACGAGAAATACACGAAATGCAAACGAACTCTGCGACGAATCAGAAAGCGAACCGCAATCGTGTACAGTCGCATTTGATAAAAAAGCCGACAGAATCCTCGGAAAAATCAGTTCAGGTAAATATTGTGGCCAGATATTGGTCTTTTTCGCAACTCTATAGAGGCCACTACGAATCCTTTGAACGATTAACGACTTTTACTTTGCACATGCAAATACAGTCCAGGTTTGACCTCTGAGGTCATTTCCGTGCGCAATAGGTCAACTAATAACAAACAAATTTCAGTACGGTTAATCAAATTCTGAAACCAAATAATTTATCCCCCGAAGATGAAATTCAGTAATACCAACTGAGGTTTGGGTAGTAAATCAAATATGCAACCACAAAATGAAAGCAATGAGGTCAGCAAAATCGAAGCTCACGTCAAATAAATCGGGCTACATTTAGCTGACCAGTGGAATAGTCGGTCATGGGAAAGTTTATGAAATGAAGAGTTGCGCAGACTCGACTCCGGTAATGACGTAATCTGTCCGCCGATCCAAACAACCGAGCAGCATCTTCATTCCACATAGGCAGAGAAACCACAATTCTCGACAGCCGATCCAACCATAACTCGATGAATTATCGCTGCATACTAGTTTGCGGCAAGTTGACAGACACTATTCATCCACAAATTCGTCTTTATTATTCGATCAGCTGACTACTTGTCTAATGCAAATAAGCAACAGTCCGTCGTTTCGTTGATCAATGGGTTGTCCCCGTGTGTATTATCCGATGGCAGTTGTCAGTTCAACAATATGGAATCCATGATCAGTAATCGGTCCTGTTGTCCGGTAACTACTGCTCTATTCTACTGGTGATAAGCAGTCGCTTTGTAGTTAAATTGGGCAGCTAGATGTCCTAAAACCTGTGTTTCAGTATATTGCTGAGAGTGTTAGTCAACGCTTGTCATTATTGTGGAGTAAACCAGAAACAGAATGTGTATATCCTAAGTCAGCCACAAGATACTCATAGACTGTGGTTCAACTACTTCAGTTACTGATTACCAACAGGTCAGAATTCAAAAGTCATTCAGACAGTCTTGCAGATCCCAATGTATCACATGTTTTCTATCAGTTCAATTACAATTACGGTGACGCATCCACAGGAAGAATAAATATCTGCTCGGCTCAACCAGCGTCGGAAAACATACCCAATTGGTTGGGAAAATCGATGACACCGCGCAATGCGGCCACAGAGAATGACGTCAAATCTTCGGTTCCTTCAATTGCGTAATACCTAATTGAATCAGGTCACAAAGTTGACCCGACCAAATCCCTTATGTTGATGCTGTTGATGTTGATGACGAACCTAGTAAACAATATGCCCTTACGTTTGCAGCTGCTTGAGGTTTTCAGAGATAATAACGTTATCTGAATAGGCCAGACAAAAATCTCCTAATATGAGTCCTAAGAGGGATGCTACTTGAACTCCTTATTATAATACAATCAGGCCCCCTGACATTGAAACTTGATGTTGTTTATGCATAAATATATGAGTTCTTTATGTTCATCTACTAATAATCAATTGGGTTTTTATCATTCTCCTATCTAATGTTTTTATATTTTTGATTGTTTCTTCAAAAGGCACTTGCAGGTAGAAAAGATACATTGAGTAAGTAGACCCTGTCGTTGGACGCATTTTTGTCTCCAATGACATATGCAAATGGAATGAATCCTGTGGCCTGAATCTTGTATTCTTTCATCTGGTAGATTGGATAACTTAATTTCATAAAGTTTTTACCATATGATGTAGCAAGCTGCACATGTTCAGAACTGGACTCAAACGTATCTCATCCCAATACATTTTACGCTGAGCATAAAGATGATTTAGGATTAGGTAACTGGATGGATTCATTCAACCCAATAAGTGATGTCAATTAGACCTATAAATGTATACAATCACATGTGAAATAGAATCCATATATTGTTTGCTTTTCTCAGACGCATTACAATCACATCAATCCGATGGCCCAGGTTCACATCATCATCATCATCATCATCGTACAGCGTTAAACAGTAGGGCAAGCCCCACTGACCACTGCCTTTCTCACCATGTTGCACGTTGAATTAAAAAGTATGAATATACAAGATGGACAGGGAGTGGACCTACATGGGTGGGAAAAGAAAAGAATGCCCTAGTAGCCAACACACGGAATACACAGTCTAACTGTACAAACGTACACCATCAAACATTCTGATTCGATAGAAAGTGACAACACGATCGCCACTGTTCGCGGTTCGCAGCCATATCCTTCAGTGTCTCCAGCCAACTGGTAGACGGATCTTTTGGACCCCAACCACGAAGACGTGAAGCACCTACTATTCCTAAGTCTGCTGTACATTTTCTCATTCCTCGTTGCCACGTCATCTGTTGACCTCCACGTGGTCTCTTCCACTCCCTAGGAGGGGCGGAGAATAGGACACGGTACGGTAGACGTGTGTTTGCCATACGTAACACGTGTCCCAACCAACGAAGTCGGCTAAGTTGGATACGCTGTGACAAAACGTTCTCTGAATTAGTACCCAATACTCGCTTTCTTACCTCATCGTTGCTTACTCGGCTATTCCACCCAATCCTAGCGATACTACGTAAACATCGATGGTCAAAAACCTCAAGACGACGAATATCTTCAGCACGCAGACTCCAAGTTTCGCAACCGTACAACAAAACTGAACGCACAGTGGCACGGTATACACGACCTTTCAACTTCAGTGAAATATCGGATTGGCGCCACAAGTGCTTCAGTCCAGCGTACGCTGCTCGAGCTTTGAATATACGCGTACTCACCTCTACTACTGTGCTCCCGTCCGTCGTCACGCAGCTACCGAGGTAGGTGAAGTGGTCGACAACTGACAGCACCTCCCCATCGGGTAAATATTGTGGCCAGATATTGGTCTTTTTCGCAACTCTATAGAGGCCACTACGAATCCTTTGAACGATTAACGACTTTTACTTTGCACATGCAAATACAGTCCAGGTTTGACCTCTGAGGTCATTTCCGTGCGCAATAGGTCAACTAATAACAAACAAATTTCAGTACGGTTAATCAAATTCTGAAACCAAATAATTTATCCCCCGAAGATGAAATTCAGTAATACCAACTGAGGTTTGGGTAGTAAATCAAATATGCAACCACAAAATGAAAGCAATGAGGTCAGCAAAATCGAAGCTCACGTCAAATAAATCGGGCTACATTTAGCTGACCAGTGGAATAGTCGGTCATGGGAAAGTTTATGAAATGAAGAGTTGCGCAGACTCGACTCCGGTAATGACGTAATCTGTCCGCCGATCCAAACAACCGAGCAGCATCTTCATTCCACATAGGCAGAGAAACCACAATTCTCGACAGCCGATCCAACCATAACTCGATGAATTATCGCTGCATACTAGTTTGCGGCAAGTTGACAGACACTATTCATCCACAAATTCGTCTTTATTATTCGATCAGCTGACTACTTGTCTAATGCAAATAAGCAACAGTCCGTCGTTTCGTTGATCAATGGGTTGTCCCCGTGTGTATTATCCGATGGCAGTTGTCAGTTCAACAATATGGAATCCATGATCAGTAATCGGTCCTGTTGTCCGGTAACTACTGCTCTATTCTACTGGTGATAAGCAGTCGCTTTGTAGTTAAATTGGGCAGCTAGATGTCCTAAAACCTGTGTTTCAGTATATTGCTGAGAGTGTTAGTCAACGCTTGTCATTATTGTGGAGTAAACCAGAAACAGAATGTGTATATCCTAAGTCAGCCACAAGATAATCATAGACTGTGGTTCAACTACTTCAGTTACTGATTACCAACAGGTCAGAATTCAAAATTCATTCAGACAGTCTTGCCGATCCCAATGTATCACAGAAACAGAACGGGTTTCAAATGATTGTGTTTCTGTAGTTGATTCACATTTGAGCTAGTCCAACAAACGCCTCACTTTATTCAACCGTAGTCTAAATTAATTATATGTGAAATTCAAGGAGATTTCCTACTTAGGTTATATTCGTGTTTCCGTGTATCGACGACTGGGACCATCAGAACATCAGATTGCACATGATACAGTAATCTGCCTAGGTATTTACAACAAAGATGAATTAGAATTACATTTATCATGGTTTAGCCTTGTTTATTTGCCTCCTGCTTTCTGAACTGTGACAGCGAACAAAGGTCTCGATCATAGACTTTTCTGTATTAGTAACTGCTTGCTCGTTTACCATATAATTCAAATTCAATTTGAATTATTCCTCACTTCTCTACTCATCGTGCTTCTGTGTTGCTGATTCATGTGTGCGTCGTATGCTTTGCGCCTCTTCCGTAGTGAAACCTTTCTTTATTCATGTAGTTTGTGTCACTTGTGTCAATCATGAATTTTCTCTGTCTTTAGGCTTTTGCTCATCACTCCAGTACCGATTCGTTAATTGTTGTGTCCACAACCGGTAGCAGAACACGTAATGGTGGCGTTGCATGCATTATTGCGATTGTAAACACAAAACCCGGCCGTAGCCGGCGACTAAGCGGCAAACAAGCAAGTGAGTTGGCATAGAATATAAGCTACTTGTGCTGTCACGCGCAGCGGAGGAAGACAAATCAGTACACAGCAAAATCGATAGGTCGATGCTGCTGGCGCTAAAGCATGGTTAACGATCAAGACAAATTGGGAGTATGTTCATTCATGAGAAGAATATTGATCGGTTGTCCGCGTAGTGTGCGAGACCCTAAACAGACACAGCAGTTATTATATCAAAAATAGCTTCTAATAATTTGATTTCGAAACCTTGCGAGTTTGTCTTTCTGATCCAATACGCCAACTACGATAAAGCAACCACATGAAACAGAGCTGTGTATAAAGAATTAGACATAGAAAAGATCAAAATTTGCATGTGAACAGAAGGATATCGTTCAACATCGGTTTTTGATTGGAAATGAAACCGGAACTGTGCTTCATTCGCCAAAAAAACGGAAATTTTTAAAAGGTAATGAGCTTCTAGTGGGTGAGGACCCACCGAAAATATATATTCATATTCACATGATATTTTGTTTTTCAAGTGGTGAAAAATTGTGGAAAATTGTCCAAGCCCTTTTAAAAGACACTATTTACAGGACTACTTATCATTGGACAAAATATCGAAACATCTAAATGGGCTTTGAGCATCCGGCCTGTTGTCTAGGCCTTGTATTCTGCGCTCTGACAAAATTCACACCTGTAAAATGTACCGTACTGTCAAGCTCATTGACGGAGAGACGTCAGCATGTAGTTCGTTCTTGGATAGTCCAAAATGACTTAATCCAATTTAGAATTTAAGGAGCCAATTATACAGAATGCATTCCCACGGCCTGATCACATGCGGTAAGAGGTCAGCGTCATCAATATCATTTCCTTCTGAATGTAATGGACAAATAAAAAGTATATGATTGAGCAGCATATTGGATAGGCGAGTAGTTTCAATATTTTTGAGGTAAGGAGGCAGTGGCATCTCTGGTGTACAGAAATATCAACATCCTATATTTTGCAATTTCTGTGTTTATTGGGAGATTCGTGGTAATCATTTGTATGATCACGTGATTAGCTACCGGATAGCCCACCAAATAATGCCCTTCTTCATCCTAATTGTAAAGTGAAGACCAGAACAATGTAGAATGTTTCCTCATTAATCCTAGGAATTTCTCAAACACCACTTTCCTATAAAACCAATCCCAAAGAAAAAAAATCGGTGCTCAAAAATCAATACCTAACAGCTTGTATCTAATGGCACTTATCCTCCTGATTCCTGGGAGGAAAGCCCTTTCTGTCGGCAAGATACACCAAACTGCGATCGGTGGTGCAGATGTTCTAAACCCTCGAACGACGATCATTTTCGTGGTAGAGAGAAATCCATTGTCTCTCGGCTGGTGACCACACCTGACCTTTTGGAACCGTATGCGGTCCCCCAATCGAAGCCTGAGAGTCTGGTGTTTGGTTATTCTTAATAGTACACTGGGCTTTTTGTGGTTTAAAGACCTGATATCCCATACACTGCATTCATGAACAAGCTCGTATTTTCCTCGGGGTGAGCCATAAGTCTACCTGATAAAATGAAATCCAATGGGTTTCCCATTTCGACTGCCTCAATTTGTCTGTAAGTCCGGTCAAGGAAAGAAAACAATACTTTTGTTGAGCATGATAATAATTGTCGTTCCGGAACTGATACTGATATACCGATTTTGAGTTGGCTTTGCTTTCCATGATTGCAGATGATACGTATAGCCTCCTTAACGGGAAAGTTCGAAAGCAGTGATTGGACATCAAGTGAAGCCGTGTGTTTCTCTTTTCGAAATGATGTGGTGCAAAAGCTCTACTATTTACATACTTTCTTTGATAGTGTCTCTGGCCAATAAATCATGAACTGGCTCAAGCAATTTCAACACCCATTTCGCCAATTCGCGCTGTGATGAATTTATAATAGACAGTATTTGTCGAAATGAGAATTGTGGTTAGTGTAGTTTAGGTGGACCATGCAGATGTCGATTTTGAGTTCCATTTGGCCTCGGATGTTGAGCTGCGGTCTCACTGGTAAAATGTCCTTTTAGTAGAAAGTGTGCTTCTGCCGATACCTCTTGTTCTAGTACCTCCGGATTATCGCAGTTATCCTGCTGGGATAGTCAAGAATGGTCTCCATTTTCTCATATTCACTTCAATGAGTCAGCACGGGTCCGGATTCATTGTTAGGGTGTACAATTACCAAGCCAGTTTGCAACTGTAGATTTTCAATAATACAATGCACTCAGACGTGGTGAGTGATTGATGTCTGGACGATCTTACCAGTTACTTCGGTTCGAAGTCAACCAGCTCCACTTGGAACCAAGTCTGCGCATCTTTTTAAGTGGGTTTGAATATTTTCAGTTGTTTGAATAGATATTCAAATTGTGCTAGTGTCTCTGTGCTGTTTATACTCTTCGGTAGTGTAGAGAAACCTAGATCTCAAGAGACAGCAAGTTTGGGAAAATTCGGATCGGCTAACTTGTGGAAGTCAGCAAGATCTCGGAATGTTCAGAGCTTTATAAAAGATACGTTGACGATATTCCTATCATCAAAAAGTCTAGAATAGAAGACGTGGATTATGGATGAACTTAATATTGTGCATCCAAGTACACGAACTAGGATGGGCGCAGATGTGCACAATACACTTCTCTTTCTTGAGATTATTATGACTAGGAGGAATGACGGAACAATCACCAAATCTGATTTCATAGAAAGGAAACTTGGACAAGTCTATACTTGCAATTTGTGGAATATAAATTTAGCCTTATCCGAAAACTATTTCAGAGAGCGAGACGTATTTGTACAAGAAACGTGATGGACGACAAACTTGAACAGCTGAAAGTCGACTCGACCGTAAACGCCTCATCCGATGCGTTTGACACCGCAAGCCTCTATTCACCAGATAAACAATTTTATTTCGGTGGAGGAAGTACTAGACACACTTTGTCTTCTTTTCAATTACACGATGTCAATCGCTTGCTCAAACGGCGACTTGATTCAGCGACTGTTCGAATATAATATGCAGCTGACTTCAAAATTGTTCATCGAACGATTTGGATCCCTAAACCCTCAGTGGAAATACCGTCTATCTCTGTACACCAACTCAAACCTGACACAGTAATTTTGGTGTATTTGCGGAGCAACCTACGTGAGTGGAGCAGAGCGACTGTTGTCTAACCGAGAAATTGAACACATTCCAAATTGGACTCAATGTATTGTGATGCAATCATTGTCAGATCAAACGTATATTGACAATGTTAGAAACCAAACGTTCCCGCCGTTTGCCGTCGCTTGTCATCTTCAGATGACGCAACATCCAGCTGACGAAAACACTGTGTTTCGGGTCATATACGTGATAAACAATACCATGCTATTGCGGTTTGCCGAAGCCGTAGCCATACATCGATAAAAACCCATATTGTGTCAGTAGAAACAGTTGTTTGATAATGTGTCTTTACCACGGTGATAATTGTAATTCCCCTTATATTTGTCACACAATACTGTTTTACATGAACTTCTGTGAACTGTTGAGATGCAGTAAAATCGTCGCAAAAATGAACCTTGTCTTTCAGCAACTCTGGCTTTTATCAGTCGTAAAACATGTGGCTCCCTTGTATGATCCCTTGGGTTTGGTCCCTCATGTTGCCGCCAGCATGGCAAATCTTTCGCGGTTTATGCAACCAGTGTCTGGCTTGGCATCGTGAGTCCAATGAACGTTCGCGACACAGATGGACGAAATGGTGAAATAACATACAATCTGCAACTCTCATTCGCGTCGACAGATGTCTGGTAACTAAACACTATTTTGAACGACATTACTGATGAGCTACAAATACATATAGATCGTCTTGTTCCATGTCCGGATTCCGTTACTGTTTTGCAGTAAATTATTATTGTCAGTGCCATTCGCAACGTTGTGGTCAATAAAATTGGACTCAAAGAAAACCGTTCATTAGACTGCAGGTGGCGATATGCGCCGACCGATGAGAATCCAGTGGATGTTGCATCTAGTGGCGCAGTCAGGGAACTGTTGCCTGAAATACAGTGTCAAAGAATTGCGCTTTGTCATTTCCATACTATATATTCCTGACAAATTCACCAACTGTTCGACTTTTACCCTGTTTGTCATTGTCCAATTTTGGCCCCTGAAACAAAATTATGAACCACAGTAGACGAATGCCAACACGTGAGTGTGTGTAATAGTGTTACGTTCAGCGTTCGTAGTAGCTGATTGGGCCTAATTGGTTCTACATGGAAAGCGAAAGTGATAACAAAAATACTCAGTGAAAAATCTTAACGCAAACCTTTGACATTTGATTAGCCAAGCCCTTTCCATGGGTTCCCCTCAAATGAGATTTTTTGGTAAACTGAACCATTAGGCGGATCGGACAAAAAACTGACCCACAACGATGAAGATGACGGTTTGGGGGATTCCTTCAGAATCTCTAAGATATACTTCAACTGAACAATGTGGGTCAGAGGATATCCCGGTACCGATGTTAAGCAAAAGTGCGAAACATATCATCCAGGGTGCTTAATGTCGATTGAATTAGTTCATTCTGGTTTGCAAGTGGAACATAAATTTTGGAGTTAGCCATCGAGCGCAGATTTGGGGTCAGCGATTGACAGCTACTGTTTTTCTATTTTCACTTCATGAGCGTTTTCACAAGTGTAATTTTTTGAATATTCTTTGTAATCGAACTGGATATTTACATACTAGTCATGAAAACCACAACGCTATTTTCAGGCAGCCATATGCAGAATTTCAGTTCTTCATTGCCAATTTGCCCAACCGGTTTGACAATTCCATCCCCGTTGGTTGATTCCATAATTTTCAGCCACAGCGCATGAAATTGTAATTCTTGCTGTTCCCTACTATACCTCGATGTGAATTCAATCTCTGGGAGAAAAACGAGCAAAAAAGAAAACAAAGGGTCATCGGTTCGCACAACTAAAATCTTAGAGAAGGTAAATACGATCATAACGCTCACCGCATTTACCACACATCTCAACTGCCAATCGATTGTGATAAACCTATACATATCCAAGCAACTGCATGTAGCTGGTTATTACAGATTTCTTTATTATTTGGTTTTGATACTGTCCAGCCATCATGGCTTGAATCATACTTGTCCATGGAACGCGGTGCAAATCTCACTTCTAGTTTGAATTCAGCATGAATGAGATCACTTGCGTTGCACTCAATGTAAAGCCACCTTTTCCAAATTCCTTTCAACATCTTGTCCTTTGCACTGCTTATGTTTTACTAGATACCCCCACTAATGATATCAGTCAGTTATTTGACAACCTTTCCAACTATTTCAATACGGATCTCAATCAGTCCTTGTTCATAAAAGCAGGTGATTTCAATGAACTGGACTTATCCTTTTCACTAACAATAGATTTTTTCCAATCCTGCCCGTTTTCTAACTGCTTCGATACCCTTAGGAATTCAGTATCAGTGAAATATGAAAGTATTTTCACAGTTTTTCAAGGTTCTCCCACTAGTTTTTCTGATCACTCTACTTCACTCCTTTACCCTCACGTTTGTTGCATAGGAAAATCTTTGAAAAACTGCTTGTATCCATAGCGCACTCTCCTCCGAACAGCTTGCACTTTGGAGAATCTCAACAATTTTGGAGCATTGGTTCCCTTCACTAATTTTATCATTTGTTTACACAAGGCTTCCTCAATCTGTAACCACCAACTGACTGCCCTAATTCCATGATTTGTGTAGCCATTTGGAAATATTTTATGTTCAACACGAAACGGTTCCCTCTCCTCGCGTGATGAGCCTCAGTGGAGCTAAGGGAAAGGTACAAACATCTAGCTGGGATCAAGCCGTATAAGATTACTCCACCTCATCAAGACTGAAGTACGAAATCTGAATCACTTGCAAGTAGACACAGTAGAGGGTAACGAGAAATGCCGTATGATGTGAAAGGCCCTTCCACTGTTCTGCTGTACCAGACTCAAAGTGACGTTATACGTCGTAGATTCAAATCACCAGTTTACTGTTAACTTCGACACATCCTCACTTCCTCATCCATATAATTTAAATCCCATAAACTCAACTTCCTCACAACTATATCTTTCCTTATAGTTCTTGGACAATCCTAGTGCCGTTTGGTGGCCCCGACTAATTAACACGAACGTTTCTAACAGTTTGCTCTTTCGAGCACATACCCCATCTGAATGACCTATATATTCGTCGTATTATTTCCATCATATTATTCTTTGTCCCATCAACTGTACTCGCCCCAATACTTCATATACTTTGGCTAACATATTTTGGAGCTATATTTCAACCATCTGTCACCGGTAGCCGGACATTTTGGTCTTCTGCAAAAGCAGTCTCCCGCGAACTTGCCCTTTTAATTTTCTTCACATCTGTAATTCCTCTGCCGATCTTGTTCGTGAACCACATGAGGATGTTCACAATTCGCCTTCTGATTTGTCACTGAATCCATCTTACTAACATATTCTACTCCTCCGTTTCTTTCTTTTCCCTCTGCCTCCCGTTTCCAATATCATATTAGCACTGGGACGATACGCAAAATGCTGCATTCTCTGGAATTATGCAAACCACCTGGTCAAAACAGAAGTGAACTTACCGGTATTCCCAGTAATTTCAACAGCTTCCGTTTCATCCGTACTAAGTCACTTACTGAGTATTTGACAATTCATTATTCAGAATAAACGTTGATTTGATGGTTGCTGACGTAATTTGATTTACTTTCGCATATACATTTTTCAGATAAGGACGTTTGTATTCAAGTGGCTATCGGACTGGTTTGCTTTTTCAAATTAATTTACTCAAATATCCGATAAGACATGTTTAAGACGCCTGACTGGCAATCACCCATAAACAAGGACTCCTTCATCACATTTTTACGGACACCGGGTATTCTCAAAATTTCAACCACTTCTAATTGCTATCGGTATGTCCCGGTAATTTTCCAACCGTTGTTGATGGTTTCTCATTTTGTGTTGACGGAACACGTTTGATATCATTTTTGTACAAAAATGTGAAGATAGTTCCTTATTCTGTACGACATTCTGTGGTAACCGACGGATTATCTTTGAAGGAATCAACTTTTGATCCGAAAAATGTACCTCCGGTGAGTCCAAGCTCCATGTGACTCCAATGGGATTACAGCTGTAACCCAACTGTAGAGTGTTTTTAACTCGTGAAGGAAATTCTTGGGACTTGCCTAAGCCCATTCAAACCACTTTCAGCACCGGGCTAACTTATGGTTGTCACTTGGCCAATAACCGAAAAATCCTCTAAGGATGTGAGGGTCGCCCTGATTGCCTAGGCCGTACATTTGCATGCTGGCAAAATTCTCACCAGTAAAGGTTGTCCAGCAGAATGCATGCAAACGGTGTCACCGTTTTTGTGGTGCGTGTGCGTGTGAGCACGCATATGCGGATCGATGAGATATTCTCTTAATTGCCAGCTTAACCCGTATCACATGTGACCCCCAGCGAGAGTGAGTAGCATTAGATGTGTGGAATCATGTACTAGTGCGATTGGTCGAAACATCTGTTGCGGAGGTCTGGCGATCAGAAAAACAGAGCAGATTGGCCTTGTGTGAAAGCTGGGTTGACTTATTAGACCCATTGTTGTGCGTGCGCACGTGGGCACAAGCTGAGAAAAGCGGGACGTGTCAGCGATGGTGACTGACGTACGTGTAAACAGCGCAGTGATGTGCAGACCCAGGTTGAGCTGCATGCACGTTGATGAAAGCACCACCACCAAACCACACACGCGCCAATCAATTTCAGACAAGTAATTCTTCTGCTGCGTTCAGGATAGGAAGCATCCGTCGAAGAAAATCATGTAACCAATTTCGCTGCTGCGTTTCCATTGTGCATGAGTGTGGACGAGTGTGCACGAACAGAGAAACGCCTAACCAGTCACTCAGCTTTCAACCAAGCCATGTCTACTCCGTGGTCCTTTTGACCATCAGGTTGGCAACATCAATAAAGTTGCGTTTCGATAACAGACGGAGCTGAGCATGCTATCCGTGGTTTGTCTCGGTCGCTGTCGCACATATACGTCCCGCATGACATGTTGGCGATGTGTGTATGGCATGCACTTTTCGAGCGTGAGAGCTGAGGAATAGAAACACAGCATCATGAAAAGACTATTGCAACTATATTCATTCAATCTGAAGCTAGTACTTTGGTAATTCAACTGAGTCATATGAAACTCCGCATGAAGACATCATGTTTTATTGTATATTAGGCTACAAATACCGTGTGCTTGCTGGCGTAAAATTTCGAATTGGTAGATATACGATTAACTACATTGATACCTTGAACTCTGCACTGATACCATGCAAAATGTTACGAAGACGAAATTGAGTAATTTATTGCCAAAATCCGCTGAAAAACAAAAAACGAAGTGAGTTTCGATTAACTGCAGAATTTACTGAAAATAATCCAAATATCTGAACAGTCGGTGGGGAACAAAATCGTTCTCGGTGCTTCACAAAAGACGGAATATAGGCATTTTATTAGCACTTCAGTCAAGATGATAGAAAAGAGAGCAGTAAGCTAGGTATTCATGGAGAGCCAACAAACGACAGTTTCATGTCTACATAGTTACAGTATTATCGGTGTCACGAGCGAAAGTGTGTGTTGATACTCTTAATTCAGAACTGCTTGAGCTATCGAATTTGTAAGATACGTCATAGCAATTCGAGCACACAACTGAAAATATGAGGATATCAGTGCTCAACATCATTCCTTTGTACTAAAGAGACTCGAATCTGTGTAGTTGAATGGTACATGGTGTATTCTCACCATTCGGGAAGACTAGGGGAGATTAGGTGAATATACACCCAGAATACTACGAAGGGTTAGAAAGGATCACTTTGCTCATTAAAACTCACAATATCTTGTGAATTATCAGACTGTTCATTTAGTTAACACTGAAATACCAGTGATGGAACAACACTAGAGCCGGATAGCTTGGTCGTTAGGTGTTCAACTCGTGATCGTCTATTCACGGGACTGAGTCACAATAACGACTCGACTGATGTGCAGTGGTGATAATTTCCAAGTAACCTACATGATTTATTATCTATGCATTTCCTTATGTAAAGTCAGCATTTAAGGTGAGGGATATATTCCAAGTAAAATGTATAGAATGAGAGAGATTTGGTCCGCTTGTCTTTTGTTCATCATTTCTTAACGGCAGATATTTCAATTTCTGTTATCACTTTCAACAAGCTTACATATAAAAATAGCCAATACATGTTTGAAAAGCAGATGTTTCAGGATGAGACTCAAATTTACCCAATATACACACTGTGTGAAATTGTTTTCTTCGAATTCGCCATACATTCACACGATCCGAGCCTTATCCGGATTTGAACAATTTGCTAGCATGACTTCAGCTTTGGTAAAAATAGACTTGAAATAGTTACTCAGAAGTGCGTTTAAATCTTAATTTCCCTATTGACGATCATTTTAGGCCTCTCACCAAAAGAATCGCTCCAATAGTTCTCTTCGGCTTGTTCATATTTTTCCGTTAGATTTATATTCTAACACGTTATGGCTATGAGGAAACTGTGGACTGAATGTTTATTCAACTAAAAGTGTATTTTAAAAATGATACCAATCTCGTCATTATTGCAGTGGTAGGTAATCTTAACTTAAAACTAAATACACCTATTAAAATTATGTATAAAAGCACTGTTTAAAAATTCAGATCCCAAGTATTTAAGGGATAAATATGAACCATTCAAATACTTCCAGTTTATTATTTTCAATCTAAACTGATGTTGTGGATTTGGCATGCTGTAAGCCGAAAATTCATTCAGAGGTTTTCCATAAGAACGCTGTTGAATTCTGATTTATTAGGTTCATCATGCATGAGTATCCGGTTATAATCTCGATCAAAATACGACCATTCACCCGGACTTAATTCGAAAAAATCATCCAGGTAATATTCGTACCGCAATGTCCATCATCACATGAGCAGTTCGGTTGCATTTCCTTGTGTCCAGTGGGTGAGGTTCCGGTAAACTACGCTGTCACACCTAATGAGTAAAAAACACACCATTCATTTACGTCCAGATATGAAACTAATCTGATCAAATTCAACAGTTTGGGAAAAATCTTTCTTATTTAAGCAGAAGAAACAACACTGAACAAAACCCACAGGTCTGAGGTGATTCGATCCCTCAAGTCACCCATGTTATGAAATCACGTGAAAGAAGTAATTTGAGCTGGAACGGTAAGTGATCGACCTCCGAATTTTGAAGTAAGATTACAATCCAACTTCCAGTTCCAAACATTTATATAGAAGTGGTATGATATAACTCGACTCCAACTCAATTACTCAATCAAATGTTGATAATCGAGAGTACCCATTATTACTGAGTCCATAAAATTAGTTTCACAAAATCTAGTCTAGACAGTCCTAGGTGGTTCTAAATTGTATTCCTTTATATGCGTACGAAGTTACACAGCATTTAAGGAAGATAAGCACTTGGAGATATCATATATCAGTAACCGGGAGCAGAGCGATCAATGTCCGCACTTTGCCGCACTGAACATCACTAATTCGGTATGGCTTTTGCAGCGCATTCATGTATATATTGGTACGTTTTCACTCAGTATGAAGTACTGTTTTCGACTCCAGAAATTCCTGAATGCTTGAATACTTCTTTTTTCGTGTTTCATCTTAGCAGACCTCTTTGTTCACACTCACTACGTGCATATTCAGTCATCATTCTTCTCACATTTTGGCATAAGCCTGCATCTTATTGATAGGTAATTTTGCTTCAGCCCGGGTAGGGTTGACTTATCTATCTAGCTATGTAACGATAAAATTGACTCAGAATGAACACGTGAACGTTCCTTGAAAGTGTCTGCAAATCCGCCTCATTTTGACTTGGCCTCTTGAACGCTCAGCATTCAAAATGTGTTTCGTGCAAGAATTCTCGAAATACTCACGCTACAGACAGGATTTTCAAATTCTCAATATATCAGAAAACACCATCAAGAGTGGCTTCACATTGTTCTATCGAATTTTCACTTAAGAAATCTGACAATGTTTTGGAAATACCAAAGATTTTTTGTTCAGTTTTAGTTTGGGTATACCCAAGGAAGGGCACCTATAGATCTGTTTTGCCGTCCTGACTAAAAAAACAAACACAAGCCATTACGATTATTGAAGTAACCTACTTGGAAGCTGAATCGTTCTGCTGAAATGAAATGTTGTACGCGTGAAGAAGCCTCAGTAGTGCATGCGTGAATTGACTCTGTAAGTTTTGCAAAAGATGTTCACCGGTTAGTCCATAGCCAGCAAGATTACCAGCCTCTCGGTTTTTGGACTGAATAAAAATATTTCTTCTGTCGGAGTACTCACGTGTCTGTGTGTGTGTGTGATTAAGCTCTCACTGTGAAAGAGAAGGACACGGAATATTCAAGAATTGCTCGGTACATCGATTTCAGTTGCTCATGTCGCTGAATCAAATGATTTCATCAGGCTGACAAGTTTTATTGCACGTGCGATCGACGCTTGCGGCTTCTGTTACTCTAACAGGGGAGCAACAAAATACAAGTTTGTTGATTGTAACTACTATCGTATGACTTTTATGGGGATCGTCTGTAATAAGTGACATGGATGGAACGCTTGCGAATCAGCCTGAATATCGAAATTATATAGTGGAGTATTCACACGATTTCCTGCTGGGTTTTCTCTCTGGAAACTAGGTTGGTATATACTTCATTTAGATGAGTCATTCAAATGTTGGCAGTGAATTCCACGACGTTGAATTATTTAGCCCCAAAACACATTCATTGCAAAACTGTATTGCTCTGTCCAACAAGATTAATCTCTATTCCATTCTCACAATTTGAAGATATGTTTGTAGCCATTACGGTTTTGTGCTACATCCAGTGATCGCCTCGCTATTTGTTCTTTCACTGTGGTCTTTTCAACCTAGAAATACGTAAGCTGTTTTGCCCTTATATGTGTGATAGTTCGTCAATTTACCACAAGCACCAAGTCCAATCGTTCCTCTGACTGGCTGAAATTGAAGCATAACACTGAACAAACCCGACTCTGATTCAGTAAAATATTTTTGCTTCCAGTAAAATTGGTGTTTACTGAGTAGGCAATGACCTTACTTCATTCTATAGTCTGTGTACTCCTTGGTAAAACCAAATCGAAATGTCGTATCGTAAAATAAATGACAAACATTGACGTGATCATTAGTTGTGACCACCCAGCAAAAAGACCGGAACAACAGTAGGAGTGCCGTTTAGGTAGCCGATAATTCCAGTATATTTGGATTCCCCGGAATGTCAGAATACAAAAACATTTCTGCATGGATAACCTCTACGTGATAAACAGCTTCATCAGAATTGTTTCCGGATGAAATTAGCAAGTATAAAATTAGGTTTGCTATTGTCATATCAAGTGCATGTCCATATCTTCATTAGAAAAACCTCACAAACTGATTTTGTCTATTCAGATCTGGCAACCATAAAAAGTGGTGCTTCATTTTTGCCTTCTGGACCGGCTGTTGATTTTTTGCTGTCACCCTGTTGATCAGATTGAGATACAGTATTTACTATCACACAAACCTTTCATGTATATCATCAAGTATTGTGTGCTGGTTACAAACCTTTCTTTATACCAACCATGACCAGGGATGTAATTCGTAAAGTAAGTAGCCGGGATTGGAGTTCCGTTTTGGTGTGTGTACCTTTCCTTTGCAACATCAAGCAACAGAATATATAGTAAGTGATATGCAGTGAGTCATCAAATGATATCAGTAAGATTGTTCCCTTTAGTATACTAATGAACCACATGATGTTTATTGCGAGATCAACATGATTAACCCACGAAGGCACTCCGCGTGCAGCTGTTATACCCCGTTTGTTTTAAATCACTTACGATATGCACACACACATTGTTTTTGATGAAAATCTAACTGATAGCAGCACACTCGTGTAATTCACCGATGGTGAGCGTGTGGCCACAAAAAATGGTTCTAGATGAATAAGCACACGTTACCAATCTTATACCCTTTTGCGTTGCACACTAACCGACTTTCTAGTCGGACGTCTTTGCACTGGTAACGTAAATGAAAGGGAAGCAAGAAGATCAGTCTTGAGGATATTTCATCAATTACCTTGCAGGGGACTACGTTTCCTCACTGAATCAATTAACAGATATGAATCTTCGGTCTAAACATTTTATTGTGTGTGGATACCACGCATTTTCGATTTCCCACCCGAACGCTTTGCTATGTAGCATGTGAATGCAACCTTGCTTTTCTCACGGACCATACATGTGAGGCAAACAAACCTCTAGTGTTACCTACCTGTTACCTCTAGTGAACAGATCGTTGACGCAATGTAATTGTCTTTGTTCTCAAGTGTATAAGTCAACGATGATAAACCCTCCAAGATGTCTATTAAAGTGCCATCTACAGGTATTTGAACAGGCAAGAAAAAACAAAGTGGAACCTGGCATAAACCTATATCATGGGAAAACCCCTGATTAGCAGTTTACAGAAATTATGACAATACGACATGAACTGCCTGTTAGGCTTATGTGTTGGAAGCAGCCCCAACGAAAGTCACGTCGATGAAAGGCCCTGAACAATTCCAACAGCGCAGAGATTGGGTGTACACATGATCACAGGGATTACCTAATTGGTTGAGAAAAACAGACTGTCGTGGAAGAGAAAAACGTTGTCCATCCAATTGTGAGGTGTTGTGAGTATCAGGTGATCGACAGTGTCCGAATCCAGGCGTTTTGCTTCAGAACCAGTAGTGAAACATTTATACGATTCAACGAACTATGGCACTCGCTTAAGTCAATTAGAATTCAATGTGAAACATTTAACCCATTTCACTTAAGCCAATGGAAAACATAACGATATTCTCTTATACTGTCAACACTTCGTTTTTTGATGCAATGTGCCCACACTGAACAGAATAACCAACGACGTTAGATAGAGTCACTTGGATAGTCCTCGTTTGTAGGTAAACTATACTACTTGAATCTATTTAGGTAGCAGAATGAAGGCAGATTTATTATATCACAAAATCCGTAATTTTAATGCTCAACATTATCGATGTTGTCAGTACAATCGTGATCACTGCTGCTACCATAGCAGAACTCACAGGTTTCGTCCGTGCGAATTTTCCTATGGGGAATAGAATATACAATTTCTGAGAGCGCTGCAAACTACTGCACATTCGAGATTTTCACTGAGATTTTTTGATCCGCATAAACATAAAATCACGAAAATCCTGACGAAATAGCATTTCATATGCCCGCATCGGTTTTCTAACATAATATCGAGTGTCAAGAGACTAGAGTTTATTGCACATCTCCGGAAGCTCGTCACGCACGAAACCAACAGAAAATATTCCCAATGGTTTGACCGAGAAATAATTGTAAAGCTGTTCGGCCGACGGCCTGAAAATAACACTCGTTCGATCGTGTAAAGATTCACCAAGATGCTGTTGAATACCATACATGAGATGCAGTGGGAGTTTGTACCGAGCATATGAAGTTCCGCTCATGAGTCCATCTTTGCAAACGTGACGTTCTAAGGTCAGCAACGAAGAGATACGATGGCCATGAGGTAGTAATGCGTCATCTGTTAACACCCTTTTCTCTTGCTGGTCGCCTCTGATTGACTACAAAATAGTGCATCACAAATACCTGGCTTTGCTCACTTCGGTCCTTGCATAATGAACCAAACATGATTGTTTTATTATGTATTTCACTAATCACCATGATATCAACCAAACCATTTTTGGGTATGAAAATCCTATAACTGAACAGGGCTTACTTTTGAAATGAAAATGGTCGATTGTAACTTGAAATTACACCGAATATCAAATATGCCTAGTCCCTGAGCTACTTTTGAATAAAAGCAACTGACTATTCTAACGCTACTGTGGAGGAGCACAACTGAATTTGGAGAATATGCTCGATCCATTAGGGTCGCATGTGATTAACAAAGTTAGGTCGAAACTGAACGTTTGCGACATTTTGAAACGGTAGGACTAAAATTCTGCGATACCGCATACTTTCAGCATTGGCAACCAGTAGACAGAAATAAAGAGAGCTCAACAAATTGCCTAAACATGAATTTTATTTCTTGATTTTTCCAGTACTTCCCAGGAAACAGTATTCCTGAGGTAGAAAGTAAAACTGTGATTTGCTGATTCCATACGCGATTTCGGACTCCAAGCGAGACCAAACAACCACATCGTCCACTGGCCCCAGTAATTTTACCTTTCGCCGTTGCACGCAGTTTGACAGGTTACCAAAGTCTACTGCTAACACTACTTCAATTTTAGTTAATTTGGTGTTTGAGGGCGGAACATTCGAGCAGGTGGGTATGGAAATTGTTATTTCCCATGTGTTTGAAACAGGGCATAGCACCGTTCTAATATATGGTTCCATAAAGTCAAAATGTGTAAGACTGGTGAAAAGACATTTTGGCCAAAACTTCGCTGGGACATTCCTGTAGTGCTAGGGTGAATTTTTATATCAGGCTAGATAGTAAGTTTTAAGTAATGCACACATTTTTCCTTCAATTATATGTTATTCGTTTCGAATGAATTTAGGCTTATGCATATAATCAAGCACACAAAAATAATTATGAACCCATCTCGTTTCATATAAAAATCTATCATGCCGTCGAAATCATCGTGCTTGTTTATACTGACAACATCAACAACTTGGAGTGGATGATAAAAATTTCAACGAATACAGCTCTAGCTTCACCGAGGTTAAGGAGGCCGACAATCTTTGACATTATAGGGAATGCCCGTACTTTACAACAAATACAATCTGATTTACCATTTAGGTTTGAAGCAAATATCACGTGTGGAAAACGGCCGAAATGAATTATTTGCAATTGAGTAGTGGGAAATTAGATTGGTTTATAATACGATTCATCATGCAGCTTGAACGCTCAACTCACCATTGAAAACCATGGAATTTCTGTACAGCTGTTTCATTCTTGTTGGGAATCATCAGCAGTGTACATCCACCGAGCCCCCACGGGGACCAGAACCCGGGGTGACCGATTGTGAATCGAACACCTTAACCGCAAGGCTATATCGGGATGGCTCTCAACCGTTAGTTTAACATCCAAACAACACTTGATATAGCACTCTTCCATCACTGGTTTTCGAACGATAACAACCCGCCTCCCACACAGCGATCGACTTCTATGATGGATGATTTCCCTGCATGTGCCTAAGTACAGTGAAGGCATTCCGTTATGAACAACATACAGAAGCTTGGTTACTAATCTCCTACTACTCAATTGCAAATAATCATCCATCATCGCTTTGTGGGAAGCGGGCTGTTATCGTTCAAAAGCCAGTGACGGAAGGGTGCTATATCATGTGTTGTGAAGATGTTCAACAATCGATTGAGAGCCATCCCGATATATCCTCGCAGTTAAGGTTTTCGATTCACAATCGTTCACCCCGGGATCGAGTCCCCGTGGGGGCTCGGTAAAAATGACTTATATTTGTGTCTGTATTACGTATTACTATCAGAGAGTGAAAAAATTCCCTGAAGCAAGGTAATTATCCGTCTTTACCCAGTCAACTAATCGGAACGCTTTCACACACGCATGCCACTGAATAACCCGAGTGAACAATAACTATATACCTGTCCGACAAAACTAGACAACAAAACTCAATCTGGTGTAAGTGTGGGTACGATGGCCCATTCTGCGGACAAGACCTGATAAGGTGGAAGTAATTCCCTTGGAATTAACGGAACAGATACCGTGTCTCTCCTCGAAGCTATCAGCCGTTGTTTGGTATCATAGATGACATCTAAACAAAATTTATTCCGGTGGTTCGGACCAATCCCGAGGGAAGCTGGGTAATGCAGTGGTAATAAACATACCTCTGAGGTGAAAAGGCCAGGGTTTATAACCTGTCTAAGACAGGGAGTATAAATAAACTCAAGTAGAAGCGAAGCTCGAGTCTGGTGCTTCCCAGTGCAGGGTTGGCCGGAAAGATGAAATCCAAATGACAATCAACCAAGCAAAGTACCACTTATCCTCACGTACAACTCGCAAGTAGTTGTGAGTCATACACAAAACTCAATCAGTCATGCCCACCAATAGAGCAAAACCATCGGAATAGCGCGCTCAAGATTTTTGCTTTAACCAGCAAATCGTTCTGCCATAAAACACACACGTTTTACCGTGCTGTGCTGTCGTTTTCAATTTCTCATTAGGGGTTTAAATGATGAGATTTGCGAGCACAAGTCACGTGTGACGACGTCGTAGCAGAACGCGACTGCGTATACGAACGCATAATTCAAAGAGAATATAGTTACACGGGAGAATTCGGCAAGTAGAACAAGAGAGGTATATCAAATGGCAAAGCAATTAGGTGAAAACGAATAATTTATTTAAGGGCAGTGTTTATGTATATGCGAAAGAAAAGTAAAGTTGCTATCATTAAGAGGTTTCTCAAGTCATTGAGTTTTATCTCCTCCCCTTTGGACGTGACTTGAAGCAGACAAGGTTTGAAATTTTGTATGGAATCATTCTAGGTGGGAGGTCCCAGAAAACAGATATAATGCATAAATGGGAGCGACAACTTACGTCTGTGTGTACCGGATGAGTATGACCCTGATATTTCATGTTGGTTAGAGATTTAACATAATTTATTATGATGACCAGTGAGTAAGATCAAAAGTGCACCTATCATAGATGAAGTACGGCTTCTAATTTCCAAGCCACGGAGTAGTGTGCTAAGGTCCAGGTTCCGAAATACGAGGATAATTGAAGGGAAAGTGAAATAGTATAAGAAAACATTGGAAGTTGAATTTGGAATTCACTGTCTGAAATGATGGAAACTGTCTGAGAAGATGGACACCTCAGTTTTCAACGACAGAAGTAACGAAAACATAAACTATTGGAATGAATGAGCGAAAATTCGTGAACTAACATTCAGGGTGCTTGAATACATTAGTTTTTAAACCCTCTCGGCTTGGAAGATTCTCTAAACGAGATAGATTTTCATGAAGTAGGCCGGAAATTTCCTGACAAGAACAATATTGTCGGCTTATTTGAACGCCTCCAGTAGGAAAATACACGAAGCTTACCGATTCCAGTGGAATATAGAAGAGGAAGGACACAGAACCATGGAATAATCCATAATTGTTTGAATTTGTCTCAGAAAACTAGTATCCTTTTTCGGATTTCTGCACTGCGTGGTGAAAACAGCCAGTACAAGCGACTGGTCGACTCGACCATGAACAGTATGAACGTAACCCGCACTCCCTTCCCACTGTCTCTGTTTTATTTTGAGTTATTCGTGCCTCTTCTCTACGGAACGAAGCAATACAGTGGATGTTTTACTTGCAATCTTGCTTTATTGACCTTCAGCCCTTTTCAACATTGAAGTTTGCATCAACTTTCTCCCTTGATTTGCAAGCAATTGAGAATAAATTTACTGCTTCGGACAATATTAATCCACGGAAGATCATGTTTGGAGTTTACATTGTATTTCTTCAATCACAGAACTGTAGCTGAGTGAATTCTAGTTCACTTTGGGGCTGTCATATGCATGACCTACCGACAGCTCTGTGTTCGTTATGGATAGAGAGCCATGTAATTATTTTCAGGGGTCTTGGAAAGCTTCAGGATTTTCAAAATTTAGGAAGAGATCTGTGTGCTGAATCAGAGGCTGAAGAATATTCATGAAGTACACAACGGACAGATCGGGCGAGTCTGTATTAGGACGGGGAAATGTGGTGCTTTTGAGGAATCTTTACTACCAACTGGGGACCTCCTAGGTCTGCGGGCAAACTGACAATGACGGAAGGTGTGTTTGAAGACAACAATAAATGAGTTTCTCACTTGCTTCAGTTCTTCTAGTAAAAGACTGCTCGATGAGCGCGTTTGTCTGTGTTAGTTGCGTCGAACAATTCACCAAAGGGTTCACTGGACAAAGCTGACATGGGTTCCGCAATCTGTAGTTCTACTGTAACCATCAATTTCAGGGCTTAGCCCATCCGGACTAGAGTAAAAATCAGAATATTTCGGCTCGTGAATACTTAGAAAAATGTCAGATTGATACAAGGTTGTAAAGTCTTCAATGGGTCAATATGAAAGAGGACGGTCACAAGAAGCGAGCATTACAGTAGAATTGGGTTGATCCACAATATCATCATCCGTGCACGATTTAGTTTTTCTGACTACCCCGAAGCTTTGTGACGTACATTAGGAATTTGAAATTCTTAGATCTGGAAGATTTTACAACAAATGACATATTCTAGCATTTTATCTGTCTCGACTGGTGCAAGTTTAGTTCGATTTGGTTTGATTTTTCATTTATTTCTTCCATGTCACGCACTGGCCATCTTTACTCATACTCTCCACCCGTAGTGGCCATGTTTCTTACCCACAGGGAAGAAGGGTTTGACTGCACCACCGTATAATTGAGACATAATTGATGACCAGATTTAGTAACAAAGCCAAGCGGAATTTGTTTATACACAATGAGACCTGAACCGATCACTCCTATGTTATTAAACCACAGTCACGGAGTTGGTTTTATTTCACGAAAATTACTTATACATTTATCTACTTAGTATGCATGTACTTTTTACAATCCATTACTTATCAGTGCAATCATCCATAATACTTCTCTCATGAAGGATTGAACAAAGGGTGCTGTCCTTATTTTAAAACCCAGAATAAATCTGGTGAAGCATTGAGAGGAACACAGTAGAAAGCGTAATGGATGTATTTTTCCAATGATTTATGGTGCTTGATTTTGACTTCACTGTTTTCCCTCGGTTGCATACTTTTTACTAAATTGACTTTCCCGAGGTTTCTGTATACTCAATGACACCTGAACCGATATCTGTTCTCTCAGTAAAATCCAGCTGCCCATTAAACAACTTATCAACCAAGTCCATGGTTCTCCAGATAGTGAAAGATTTAGTGTTGGATCAACCCAATCCTGCAATGGCATATTGAAAAACGCAAACCAATCATTGGTACACAGTTATTCATGTTACTCATATAAGCTTGCAACTTACCTGAATCTTATTAAAAGAAGAAGTATGTTACTCACATATTCAAGTTCTAAGACCTTTCAACTATGGAAAAGTTTGATACCATCATCATAACCTGACAAACGTGCATAACCGGGGACCGTATCAATCGGGAAGGTAAAGAGAAAGGGAGAGAGGGGTAACCTCGATGCACACCATTTCTAGTGGTGAACTCGGGTGAAAGAGAATCGTAAAACTTAACACGACCTAGGCTGTTCACATACAGGGGCTTTATGGTGGAACGGAATTTCTCTGGTACACTCTTCAACAGGAGGCAAAGTCAGATAACTTTGTGTTCAACTGAGTCTAAGATCGTTTAAGGATCAAGAAAAAGGAGTCTATTTGGCCCACTAAATGTGTGCCTGTGTTCGAACGTTTGTCTGAGAGTAAATATATGATCCACAAAATATCCATCAATTCCAAACCCATCTTGGATCTCGCTCGGGCGCTGTTCTCGAGTGATTGATGAGTAGTGAGAATTGCAATTTGCAAGCATTATAGATGTGATGCTAACCGAACGGGTGGTTTTGACAACATGAGCCGATATCCTTCTTCAAAATGAGCACAATGACAATATCACTACAACACTTTGGAATTTGTTCCCCGTGAGCTACTGAATCGACTCCAATACCAATTATGATCCATCATCCTCGAAACTAGACGGCGGAAACTCATCCGGTCAAGCAGTCTCATGTCATTTAGGTGGCATAGCTCACAAAGAACCTCCGTTTCTGACAAAGAACTGGTATCTACAACCACAGTTGAAGCTATGACGCTTCTTACCAAGACTGTCGGAGATGAAGGCCAATTGAAATGCTTCTTAAAATGCTTCTCCCAACTAACTAGACGACGCTCCTGAGTTTGAGTCAGTGAGCCGTTTGTCTCTTAAAGCAGTTCAATGAAGCCTGTCTTTCGAAGACCAGTGTTCCAGTTTAGTCGGATAAGATTGCAGCTGCTGTCAATCACTGCAGCGTTTTACACCTCACTGTATTTCGCAATCCACCACTACTGAAGGCCGTTTCTCAGGCTTCGAATCAATTAGCGTTCAAGGCACCTCTGTGTTCCATCATATCTGGAATCCGGCGGAATCTTTCTGCGAGCATCTAACAGCCCAACTGAGGATGCAGATATCCATCGCTTCATTGAGTAGCTAATTGTTGTTGAGCGATATCATGTACGGTACCATTGTATACTACAAAAGAGAGAATACAGTGAATTAAAACAGAATGAGAATCATGAATTTCACAATATTTCTGCTTGGAGGCACATTCTTTGATATCGCCATAAAGCTGCCACCGAGGACGTTTTGCGTTGGGGTCACTCATGCCACCGACGAGAGGTAAACTTAAATTTACAAGAACAACTGTGTAATCATCGTCAAGAGCCGTGGACCAAAATGATCAGCAGTTTTGAGTTGATCTGCGTTAGCGGTAACCAACAGCAATATGGTCTATCTGAGTCCAAAGCTGTGAAGACGCAGCCGAGTGCCAGGTTACTCGGTGGCGCTTTTCGTTCGATAACTTTCTACTCGCTAGGAAAAGTCCATAGCCAAAACATGGTTGAATGAGTCGGTCACCGTTATCGGTTCGGTCTACTGAAATGTCAAATAAGTTTCCTTTATTTCTCTCCGTCTCGTCTAGACTTTCAACTTAAACATTGAATTCCCCAACAACAACCATGATGTCTGTTGAACGCACGCTCCGAAGCAATTGATACAAAACATGTTAGTATACATCTTTAGCATCAGATGAGTTACAGTCTTTTGCAGCATACATGGAAACACCCGCAGTCTAATGGTCGTGCAGATAACTTTGAATGAAATTTGTTTTGTGATTCCCAATACATTTTTCGAACCAGGTCATGCCATTGACAATCCATTAGATATCACAACTGTTCACCGAGTTATCGACGCCCAGGATCCAACTGAGCAGTAGACAAACGTCCAGTGGGTCCCATTTGAGGCTGTGACGGTTGATCAAGATCCAACAACCAGCTACCCACAGAAGCAATGGATATTTGCATCCTCAGTTGAGCTGTTAGATGCTCACAGAATGATTCCTCCCGATTCCAGATATGATGGTAGAAAGAGGTGCCCTAAACGCAAATTGATTCTGAGCCTGAGAAACGGCCGTGAATAGTAGTGGATTGAGGAGGTGGAAAAAACTGCAGCGATGAGCAGCACCTACAGCGATTGGCAGCAGTTGCGATCTTATCCGTCCAAGCGAAAACACCAGTTCTCGAACGTCAGGCGTTATTGAACTGTTCTAAGAGACAAAGGGCTCACTGATTCGAACTCAGAAGCCTCGTACAGAATGTTGGGAGAAGCATTTTAAGGAGCATCTCAATTGGCCTTTATCCCCGACAGGCCTGTTAGGAATCGTCATGGCTCCAACTGTGGTTGTAGATACCAGTACTATTGTAACAAGAACGTCAACGCACGGCAGGATACTTGTATTCCCACGGTCACACAAGTCAAGTCATGGAACACATACAGTCAATTATATAGGCCTTTTTCCAGACTGCGCAGCACCAAGATTGCTATTGCCGCTGCTTGAGCGATTCGGTTGCGTTCTGTCCAGTTGCCTGTGGCCGATGGCTTGCTTCTCTTGACCGTCATTTCCCTTCGGTTGGTCCGACTGTCTCAGTTGACGGCTCAATCGGCAGCCCTTCACTTGAGCTATCTTGCTGGTTGCCGGAGATCCCGCTGCTTCCTCTCTGGTCGTCGGTATGCCTCCTTTTGCCTGCTTCGGGACGCCTCCGACATATTCGCCACCTGTTCTTTTGTCTGTGGCCCTCGTTTGGTTCGTTCGTTCGCCTTGATGTTTACGCCGTTCCCTCGCCCCAGCATTCCCTGTTACACTCGCCCTTCCTTTAAAACATTCGGTCCGGACGTGCCAGGGTGCCAAGTCGCATCCGTTAACCCATTTGCCTTGTGGTCCTTGATCGATTTTGAAACTGGAATTCTTCCTCTCCAATACGGTGTAGGGTCCACTCCATCGTTTGTGGAACTTGCTAGCCCCCGGACCGGCCACTGCGGGTCTGTTACGATTCCTTACTTTTACCAGCTGTCCGGACATGAACGGATCCCATTTCTGTGTTTGGTTCCGTCTATCGTACCTTGCCTTGTTACGACTCTGAGCAATTCTTGTCTGTTGTACGGCCACTTTCTCTAGATGCCTCCGCTCGCGGGTTGTCAGAGGTTTATCATTCTTCATGTTGAGCCACACATCCAGTCGCGTTCTAGGTTCCTGCTCAAAAACCAGTTCAAACGGTGTCGTCCCCGTTGTTGAATGGTTCGTTGCGCGGTAACTGAGTAATATCTCCGACAGTCCTTCTTGCCAATCACTTCCATGGTTATTTAGCCACTCCTTCAGCGTTCTGTTGAATCTTTCCGTCATTCCGTTTGCCTGGGGGTGGTAAGGCGACGTTCGTATTCGCCGGATCCTCCATTGTTCCAACATGTCTCGAAATTTCTTTGATTCGAAGCAGGGACCCTGGTCAGTGATGACCGTTTCTGGTACACCAAATAGCGCCACCACATTATCGACAAACACTCGAGAGACCGTATCGCCTGTTTGATCCGGTATCGGGATTGCTTCCACCCAGCGAGACACGTGGTCAACCATTTTCATGATGTACCGGTTTCCAGTGACACTCACCGGTGAAGGACCAAAAATGTCCAAACCCCAGCTTTGAAAGACTCGTTGTGCCTCTATGGGCTGCATTGGCGGTGTAGCTGTTGCGTGCTCCCGGTTCCGTTGACAATCAGGGCAAGTTCGTATGTAGTCGTCAACGTCGTGCCGCATCGTGGGCCAAAAGACTCTGCGCCGCAACAATTCGAAGACTCGTTGTTGTCCTATGTGAGCACTGTCGTGCGCTAGCTGTATTGCCTCCTCACGTACGGCCTCGGGAACAAAAGGCAGTCGTCTGGGTCGCAGACCCTGTCGCACATCAACGTCAACGAACAGCTTGCCATCTTCCGCATGCAATCGCTCTCAAATTTTCAGTAGGTCGCGCAGTGCAGGTGAGCTCCCTTCTGGTCTTGTTTTGGCTTGAAGATGTGAACAAACCGTCCGCACCAGACTGTCATTTCTTTGGTGGCTGAAAACACCCTCATTTGACATTAGCCGATTCATTGGGATCGCCTCCGCCGGCAGTTGGTCGTCTGGGATCGGGCGGGATAATGCGTCAGGTATTTCGTTTTCTCGTCCGTTAACATGCTCGATTGTAAAGGTGAATTCCTGCAGGCAGTATGCCCACCGCGCCAACCTCCCTCTTGGATCTCTTGTTGTCATCATCCACGTCAATGGCTTGTGATCTGTTTTGATACAGAAGTTCGTAGCAATCAGATATGTTCTCCACTTTTCCAGTGCCCACACGATTGCTAAGCATTCCCTTTCCGTGGTGGAGTATTTCCTCTCGGCACTTGTGAGTAGTCGGCTGGCGAACTCGATCACTCCAGACGGTTGTGACAATACTGCGCCAATTCCGAGGTCACTGGCATCCACAGCTACGGTGAATTTCTCATGCGGCTTTGGTATTGTCAAACAGTTTCGAGGGTTTGTTGCACTTTCCTTGAGTTTCCTGAACGCCGCCTCCGTATCTGACGTCCACTCGAATTTCTTATCCTTCCTCAGTGGTTGAAACAAGACACCAGCTTTCTGGGCAAAATTTGGCACAAACTTGGAGTCATAGCCGACCAAGCCAAGGAAGGATCTCAGTTGGCGCTTTGATTTGGCGAGGGGAAGCCCCTAATTGTCTCCGCTTTCTCGGGTAGGGGTTGCAGTTTTCCTCCTCCAACAATATGTCCCAAACAAACGATTTTGTCACGCGCTATCTGGCACTTCTTCGCACTCAACTTCAAGCCCGCCGATTTGATTCTCTCTAGGACTGCGCCTAATCTGGACACATGCCCGTCAATTGTCCTTGAAAATACCACAATATCATCCCCATACACCACAACACCATCCAGGTTCTCCAGTACCTGGAGCAGCAAACGCCTGAAAGTAGCCGGTGCGTTACACAACCCAAAAGGCATCCGCAGGAACTCATACTGCTTCCCGTTGACACAGAACGCTGTTTTCTCTCTGTCGCTCACGAGCACCGGCAGCTGCCAATAGCCCGACCTCAAGTCGATTACCGACAGCACCTTCGCGTCATGAAGCTGCTCAAATATCTCCTCGGTTAGTGGCATTGGGAACGCATCCTTGATTGTGACGCGATTGAGTTCCCGGAAGTCAACGCAAAATCAATACGTCCCATCCGATTTCTGCGTTAACAACACTGGTGAGGAATACGGGCTAGTGCTTTCCTGAATTATTCCCTTCGACAGCATGTCACGAACCTGCTTCTCAACTTCCGGTACGACTTTCCGCGGCAGCCTCCGATACACTGGTTTGCACACCGCACCCGGCACCAAATTGATCCTGTGTTCTTGCCAATCGCAAAAGCCGTACTCATCATCTGGTGTCGAAAACTACTCCGCATACCTCTCGAGACACTGTCTGACACACGGCACTGGACAACCTGGAACCGAGGAAGTTTTTACGATACCAACGCGGTTCAGCCGGCCCCAACGGGATTGCAGCTCGACATCCTTCTCCCCAACCCGCATTCGATGAGCTTCGAAATCAATTTTTGCTCCTACGCGTTCCAACAGATCAACCCCTACGATTGTCTCCGCGACCCCTTCAACCAGTAACATCTCATGCGTCACACGAACGTCGCCGATCTGAACCGTTAGCTGCTGCTTTACCGCTACTCTCAGAGCCTCTCCTCCGACTGCACGCACTCGTATTTCGCATGGCCTCACTACGATTCCCTCAACGCGAGGTGTCACCGATACCCCAGCCCCCGTATCTACGACTGCCATTTTACGTTCGCCCCCAATTCTGATCTCAACCATAGGCACCCCCTCGACTTGAATGTGGATAAAGAAAGGCAAGACGAGAAGCGTTTTTCTGGACAAAATCGGGCGAAATGTCCTACCTTGCCACATGCAAAACACCTCCTTCGTGTTCCATGCGTCATTGCGTCATTATTGCGTTGTGTTTGTCGATTGAGTTCCAGTTTTAATTGTGCAATTTCCTGGCTCATCTTCTGCAACGTGGACTCCAAATCCGATTGCTCTAATCGGGAAACTGTCACTTCTTCGTGGGCTGCACGAACAATCATAAACAGGCGTTCTGTATCATTCACGCCGCACGCAATCGCCATTCTCAACCTGCCTTAGACATCCGGGGCCATGCTTTGAACGAAACGATCACGAACAAGGCGTGCCCTAGTTACGCCACTTGCCCCGGGCAGCCAGATCGATAGTTGGCGCAACAGGTACCGATAATGAACGACTGGGTCTTGGGTGCTGTCATAACGGGCCGTATTGAATCGGTCCATTGCTTTCTGCCGATCACCTTCCTGTGTGAACTCCTTCACCAGCCCCGCACGGACCTCCCGATAAGTGGGGCTTGTTTTTCCCCCCATCTTCAGATCATAGACTGCCTTCGCACGCCCAGTCAGCAGTGCCCCAAGCTCCGCCAACAAAAGTGTGTCTCATTTTACTCCGTTGCATGCCGCTATCCTTTCAAAATCCGTGATCCATTCCTCCACATCCCCATCCGCGAACGCAACAGGCCAGGGAAACTTCATCACGTGAGCTTGGTCACGGCACCAATGTAACAAGAACGACAACGCACGGCAGGATACTTGTATTCCCACGGTCACACAAGTCAAGTCATGGAACACATACAGTCAATTATATAGGCCTTTTTCCAGACTGCGCAGCACCAAGATTGCTATTGCCGCTGCTTGAGCGATTCGGTTGCGTTCTGTCCAGTTGCCTGTGGCCGATGGCTTGCTTCTCTTGACCGTCATTTCCCTTCGGTTGGTCCGACTGTCTCAGTTGACGGCTCAATCGGCAGCCCTTCACTTGAGCTATCTTGCTGGTTGCCGGAGATCCCGCTGCTTCCTCTCTGGTCGTCGGTATGCCTCCTTTTGCCTGCTTCGGGACGCCTCCGACATATTCGCCACCTGTTCTTTTGTCTGTGGCCCTCGTTTGGTTCGTTCGTTCGCCTTGATGTTTACGCCGTTCCCTCGCCCCAGCATTCCCTGTTACACTATGTCAGAAACGGAGGTTTCTTTTGAGCTATGCCACCTAAATGACATGAGACTGCTTGACCGGATGAGTTGCCTCCGTCTAATTTCAAGTATGATGGCTAAATATTGTTATTGGAGTTGACAAAACTCCTCGCTTTGGTAGGTCAAAAGGGAACAAGATCCAAAGAGTTGGAAATGCTCTGTGATTGTTCCAATATACAGGAACGATAGGGATTCTTTTTGTCAAAACCTCCCGAGAATAAGTTCGGTTAGCATCACATTAATATGCTGGCTTTTATAATTTACCACCACTCATTGTTCGGCTGCGAACGGTGCCCGAGCAAGAATCAAGATGGATTTGGAATTGATGAATATTTTGTTGATCATATATTTACTCTCAGACAAACGTTCGAACACAGGCACACCTTTGTTAGGTCCTCCGTTTTCTTGTTCACTAAACGATCTTAGACTCAGTTGACCACAAAGTTCTCTGACTTTGCCTCCTGTTGAAGAGTGTACCAGAGAAATTCCGTTCCACCATAAAGCCCCTGTATGTGAACAGCCTAGGTCGTGTTAAGTTTTACGATTCTCTTTCACCCGAGTTCACCACTAGAAATGGTGTGCATCGAGGTTACCCCTCTCTCCCTTTCTCTTTACCTTCCCGATTGATACGGTCCCCGGTTATGCACGTTTGTCAGGTTATGATGATGGTATCAAACTTTTCCATAGTTGAAAGGTCTTAGAACTTGAATATGTGAGTAACACACTTCTTCTTTTAATAAGATGCAGGTACGTTGCAAGCTTATATGAGTAACATGAATAACTGTGTACCAATGATTGGTTTGCGTTTTTCAATATGCCATTGCAGGATTGGGTTGATCCAACACTAAATCTTTCACTATCTGGAGAACCATGGACTTGGTTGATAAGTTGTTTAATGGGCAGCTGGATTTTACTGAGAGAACAGTTATCGGTTCAGGTGTCATTGTGTATACAGAAACCTCGGGAAAACAGTGAAGTCAAAATCAAGCACCATAAATCATTGGAAAAATACATCCATTACGCTTTCTACTGTGTTCCTCTCAATGCTTCACCAGGTTTATTCATGAGAGAAGTATTATGGATGATTGCACTGATAAGTAATGGATTGTAAAAAGTACATGCATACTAAGTAGATAAATGTATAAGTAGTTTTCGTGAATTAAAACCAACTCCGTGACTGAGGTTTGAATGCATAGGAGTGATCGTTACGGCAGTAATGGATCATATCTAACAGAAAATGGTGGTATCTTCTAACATCTGTTACTAATTTAAGTGGTTAAGATTATCGGTTTGTAAACGGGTGCATATCGCGGTCAGTGCAACTTAATCCAGTCGTTCTATCATTTTTTCTAGCAGCGATTGAATCGGGATATGCATGAAAACGTCAAGAAACAGGTTTATGTTTCTATGGTAGAAAATGGGAGCCATACACTGACTGCTGATCACAGTGCTCGAAAATTCCAGAATCTCAAAGCCTTCTGGCAAGAAATCGAGAACATCTTCAGATCTACCAGATCAGTTGGATTTGATGTAAGTTGCAACATCAGAGGCTGTCCTTATCTTGTATTGTTTTCTGTATTGTAGAAAGCACCCAACGTTCCCAGGGAGATAAGGCCCGCATCCAAACTATTGTTTTACCGAAAATCTTGGATACGGATAACAAGGCTGTCCACGCTAAATTCGAGTTGTGGGAGTAAACCGACTAGACGATGTAGACCAGTTTTTACCCCAAACAGGTTTCTTCCTTACTTGCTATTTTATTCACTCACGAAGCTTTATTGACATAATATGACCACATTTTTATCATATTTTCTGATGGAAACTCCCAACGGCAGTTTTGATAACTTCATTAAAACATTCCTTTTAAAATCGCTCTCTTTGTCAAAAATACGAGAAAGAGATATAACAGGACGAGTAATGTCATCAATGAGCAAATCTCTACAAAATAATAACTGATAAAATGGTTTACAAAGTTACGAAATCCAGTCACGTTCTGAAAGACAGTTGACCATCTACAATAATCTTTGTTCAAATATGACCTTACCTGCCCCCGCGAATTTTGAGAAAATGGTTCAATTGAACGATCTGTCTTCCGGTATGAAACCTGACCGATGCACTCTCTACACTGCACTGAAATTGTTCCAGAGAAGTACAAGATAAACACAGTGCAAACATTATTTCTCCTCATAGAGATAATTTCGACGACATATACACTGGATGGATAAATCAATCAGATTTGTGAACGCTGATATCAACTGCGTATCCAGCATTATTCCTGGCAAAGTATTATCATATAAAGCTGATAAAGAATAATCGTCCGCTGTACTTGGAAGCTAATTTTGAAATTCCTCACAAACGAGATGATATGATCAACCTAACCATTACACGTCTGAAACTCAATTCAGGCGTACCTACTATACTACCGAACCTGTTATTGTGTTCACATAATTCCCGGTTCAAACCTCTATAATAAAGGATCCACCGTCTATTCACATCAAGTTCAGCTGCACATTCCAAGTAAAATATTGGATCTCAACTACCTACACTGGCCGTACCAATTCTTAGTTACGTCATACAATGAATCAACACATTCAAGTGTAACTTGAGAATAAAACTCAACGCGACTGCATCATCAATCGATGAAAGAATAGTGACTGCCTCAAGTCGTTCTGAGACATAGCATTACGTCACCACCAATGATCTTCCCCAATAGAGAAACTAGAAGCACATGGTATCATGAACAACGCGAAACCATCACGTGATCCAACCATGTATCCAAACCGATAGACTTGATTCAATCATCATGATTACTCATTTTGCTGTCGCAGCAAATCTCGCATGAGAAAGGTCATGTGTGCTCACGCTGAGCAGGTGGATATCAGGTTGTTGACTGTTACCATTATATCCAACGATATTCGAACTAGTCGATCAAATTGCCTCGAACATCGTAATTGATTACGTGACATAATTTCGTGTGGGTGAGTAAGATAGATCCAAAAATCAAAAATGTTGCTTCTGAACACATCATGTGGTGTTGTTTCGTGCTGATTGAGACTCAATCGGCAGTTGCCGAGATCTTAACTTTGACATTTGTTGTTGCCCTCACTTTGACAGTTTGTTTGGGAAGAGGGACTCCATTAGTATTCATCCAATTATCCTACTCTATCGAAGTGATGGTGAATGTCGTTTGTCCGCATTTCACTAGACGTTTGTTTAACCAACTCGGATGATACGTCTTTATGCATTGATACGGTCTTTCTGTGGTTCGGCCTATGTCACCTGTCCCACACTGAGAGCTAGAATGCACGGATATTCTGCCGTCCACTTGCAAAATGAAAAATAGTCCACAGGTGAACAAAACTTGGATTCCAGCAACGTTATACATATTTCTGTTTTCGGATTTGTGTAACAGGCGATTGATTTCACTCGTTTACCATATCTGCTTCACTGCTACTTCTAAATGCAATTCATGGGTAGACAGATGCTTTTCGACTACTTGGTGACACGGTGTGCTATCGTCATATTTCGTGATATTATTGATTGTAAATACTGGATGAGAAATGATTTCATCTTTTTATTCATATTTTATCGAACATATCTTAGTTACTTTATTGGTGAGTCACTGCCTTTATAATTAGGTGATCGTCTTGGTAAGCCATCGGATTGATTATGTATACCAAGTAAGAAGTAAAAAGAATTGATTTTCATTTATTTCATTTTGCCTTTTTATTACCTCAGTATGTTTTTACATGCAGTATTTGGCCAGCTGATTGGGTAACTAAATTGTTTTACTACTCTGTCCAACAATTATTCACTGGTTTCTTGGTGGGAGATTGGAAACTCGGGATTTCGAGTCAATACTAAGCAAGATGACCGTCGAATGTTTTTTGCACAACAGTTTCGCCTAATATGGTGCAAATTCGTCACTAACTTCACATGTGTATTGGTGATGCACATAATGGTCCCTTTCCGTGCAATATTGCTAATCGCTGGGTGTAAGAATTGGCGGATGGAATACCGAAACGTGTGGGATTGATCATTGGAAAAGCGGTGGAAACGTGAACCGTAGTTTTATGTTGCACTTATTTAGTTAATGCACTTTTACTGTTTCATCCAAACTAGTCCGATACTGTTGAGTGAACAGTCATTCTAAATAGCATTGTTTTTTCTATCATTCACCAATCTCATTGTACGTGTGGCGTTGTTCAAGGTGTCTTCCTAGTTGACTTATGACCTCACGACCCAAGGTTGGAATTATGCCATCTCCGGAAACAATGACCTCCTCGGTAGCTTACTATTGGTCTTGTGCCAATTTCGGAATCATTTGTTGTTCTATTTTTGTATTAAAAGACAAAATGTAAAATGCGCAGAACGGGTAAGCGATGCTGAAGGTGATAGTTTGGTAGGGAAAGGAGTTTGTATGTAAAACGTACTTGCTGGATTTCAGTATTCTTCCTTTGCCTTAGCAAACAAACTTTGGTATCAATAAGTGTAATACAGTGATCAGAAACTCCAATGGGATCACGTGCAAATACTGTAGAAATACTTCAATAATTCACTAATGCTGAATGCAAAAAAGGGCATCGAAGCAGGAAGAAAGTGTACAAGACTCAAGAAGATGCAAGGTGATTAGAAAGGATAAGTCAAGTCTACTGAAATTAGCTGCCATTCTGCACAAGGACTGACTAAGACCTGTATTGAAATAGTTGGGAACGCTGGTAACCATCTGATTGATATCATTAGCGGGAGTATCTGGTAAAACATAAGAAATACCAGATATATGAGGTTGAAATGATTTAAGAGGAAGTGGCTTTCTATGCACTCGATCTATATCACGCTCAACTTGAGTGAGATGTGATAAGATTTGCACCACGTTCGAACCATGATTTCTGGATAATGTGTGGACATATATTGTGCCAATATTCTACTTTTTTCAGGTGACACTATGAAGATAGCTGTTATAACTATTCACATACAGTTAATTGGTTATATATAGATATATCACAATCAGTAGGCAATAAATAAATCATGCCGATCAATTGACAATTGAGGCATGTGGTAAATGTGGTAAGCAGTGTGATCATTTGTAACTGCTCTAAGCTTCAGGTTGTGCGAATCAATGAATCTAAGATCCCCGTTTTGTTCCCAGAGATTGGATTCTCAGCGAGGTGTAGTAATAAATAGCAAGAAAATATGATTTATTGTGCTGTGCTGCGAAAAAAATGGCATCAACCAAAAGAGATCGGATTCTTAAACTGACTACTGTGATACCACCTGGTAGGCGAAATGGTAGTGAATAACTTTAATTTCGTTTATGACTGTGTGGGAGTGGTTTTGTTTCTACGCTGGCTTTTTGTCCAGACCACGGGTAACCAGTTGCGGGGTGTCTTTATGACAAGTAGGGTGGTTGACCGTAAGGGAGTGTCCACTGTAGGTAACTATTCAGTTGGACTAAAAAGCTACACAAGGACAGAGATATGCAGAATCACACTGGTTAAATATAGTTCATGAAGGGGAAGTAGAAATACCGTGTATGTGAACGGCTGAACGTGAAATCAGACTTTTCTATACAATGGGCATATTTCAACAAACGTACGCATAAGGAACATGATTTTGGGAGTGCTCTGAACTAATAATACCATTATTTCCTAACAAATGGAAGTCATGAGAAGATAGCAGGTAATATAAACCTCTTGTTATTTTCATGATAGTTTCCGATCTGGATTTAGCCGTCAACGCTATCTTATTGTTACAACATAACGGTTCGATGAATGAATATGCACGCGACCTACGGGCACGTTTTACAAAATGGATCGATAAAAGAATGAGCATTTGTTTGGCAAATAACCGGTGAGTACATACAACTATTCGTCTGTGCATTCAAGGGCGTGTATCTGCATATGCACATGGTGTTCATTTTCATACCGATCGGTTTCATTTCGTGTATTTCTTGTATCGGTACTGTTTCCGTAAAACTTTATATAGAATACATTGTCGCATCTGTCAATCGGCTAGCATCTTCTCTATTTGTTCAATAGAGGTGATGTCGTTGGTAGTGTGCTGAGACCGGAATAAGGACACGTTTATAGGGCTCGGTTAAACGTTTCCCAAAGTTTATTTCAGCATTTGCGGTCATTTAGTGTTATATTATGTGGCGAAGTCAGTGATAATGCTCACATGTTGCATCTACCGCTCCATCTGCTAATCCAAATCCGGACGGGAAACAATAAGTTGAAAGTCATACTCGACAGACAGAAAATTACCGCAACCAGTGTCACCAGGTTTGTGGCTGGTGAACGAGATGAACATCCAAGTGGTCTATCACGATCCGCAATGTGTTGGCACGGAAACGAGCTGTTCATTACAATGCAACCCATTGGAGAAGCGGATATCAGTTCGTGGTTATCTTACACCAGAAATAGTCAGATCAATTCCTAAGGAATTCCTGCGAATAAAATGAAATGAGTCGATTTAATTGGAGTGTTGAGGCGCTAGTATTTACCTGGTCAAGATCAACGAGGCGATGTGAATTTAAATTGTCTTGATGGATTTGTATGAAATTTACTTCGACAGGGAATCACTATTGAAAAACAAGATCGTTCGTTTGGCAAGAGCACATGAAACAAACACATTCATGCAATCGTGTACCGGGTTTCTTTTTTCACCGCAATACAGCTAGATCAAATTCTAACCTGCCAGTTAACTTCTTAATTGATCATACATACAAATCATTTCTGGAATAAAATAATCAAGCTTTTCGGCAGCCTGAGCATTCCTGCCTATTAGGATTAGGTGGTTTCGGTTGAGAACTATTCAAACACACCCTATCAGGTTGTGCATTGCGAATATTACAGGAAGAATTATCTCTCCATCTAACTTGTCTGACTGGCTCGCGACGTCCGACTTTTCGATGTCAATCCAAGTGCATTTTCCCTTACATACAATTCAGGCTCCTCGTGCCCACGACAATCTCTCGGAATAACCATTAGGACTGAAAATCATAACAGAGGTTTAGTGATCATCAATATGTAGTTGAGTTCTACATGATGCAGTATCGTGTGAAGCATGCGGCTTTGGTTCAATGAAATAATCTGCATTGAAGTAGTACAGTGTCTAGTCATGAACCACATATTATGCATTGCCGGTGATTCTTGTCAAGACGTATCTTCAGAGGTCTTCAGTATTCAACAACAAGTCTTACGCTGTTTAAACAGCTTCCAAAATGCGAGAATTTACGATTGAATTTTCGATTGGTTGTTCTTCTATTTATTATTTAGTAAATTTCCAAGCTATTCAAATGCATAAGTCCATATTCGTCTGTATTTCTCGCACGAACATTGATGTTTAAACAAGTGCTTTGTTCTAACTTTTTGAAACTCATATTATGTGGAAAATCACCAGCTTTCTTCAACATTCCTGTGGTCAAAACTCTCTGTAGGATTAAGTGTGGAGTTCTTTTCAGCAAGAACAGTATCAATTACTCATTTCATATTGCATTCAACTGACTGATTATAACTGTTATGTACTAGTTTTTATTCTTCCCAATCAAACGATGTACTATTGGCCAGCTTATGCAAGGGGATCAGATTGACTCAAAACAAGGATACACACAGCTTTCGCTCAGTAATTTGAAACTGCCAGCTTTCAAAGAAAACCAAAACATGTTTCAGCGCACCTTAGTGTAACTGTGTTTCACTGAATCGCTATTAAACCGAAATTCTGTATTTTGGGGGTTACAATGAGTTGCACATTGGTGACCTCCGAAGAGGGACAGTGCAAGGTCGGGTGAACCTCATCAAGCTGTTTCCATGTCATCCGTTTTCACAAGGCCTTCGAACAATGCGTGGACCACCTGTCTGTTATAGTAGTAGGCTGCACTACGTTACCTCGACAACCATAGGAGCATCAGTTGAGACAAGACAGAATACTTGCAACCAAAGGACCTCACGCAACAGACCAGAAGAATTTCCCTCACGGGTGCTTCGGTCAGTTTCCCGTGTTGGGTTAGCGCCCCACTATATCCTAGGTCAGACTTCTGAGTCAGTGGATACGGAAAGAGTATCCAAGAAAATGTCTGTTGTGCGTTGTGGGCAGTCGACAAGAATGATATGCCCAAAAATATCCATCTTTCCTTCGGGAAACACAGTTCGTATTTCCCTGCTCCTTACCTCTCTGATCCCAATTCTGAATATATACGAGAGACCAAAATGAGTCGTGACCGTGAACTTCCAACTCCCGGTAACGGTAGCAAATAAGAGACAAGAAAAATGAGAATCGATTCTCCAGCCTAAGCATCCGTCTCACTAAGCTGCTTTCAGCATCGGCACACCTCGTCAAACGAGGTGACAGTCTGCCATACCTGGAATACCTCAGACGTTTACCATGGATGTGAGCTGTGTCCAGGAAACAGGGATACAAGACCCAACTTCAGTATTACCACTTTGCTCCCCAGCTACAAACTGGGTTTCCCGTTTCACTGTTCGCATGCCGGTTGATTCGGTGTCTAGTGCTTGTGGTAAGGCTGGCATCATTCTCGGCAAGAAAATTCAGCGTGTACTGTTCGACTGGATTCCAGTGACTAATCGTCTATGTGCGATTCGTGTGAACGGTTCTATACATGTTAACAGCACTAGACTGAAGAGCCCATGTGACTGTGGACCTTTTTAACTTTTCATGGTGGGAAAACCTCAATTTGCACCGTGCACATTTCTCACCATACCGCGACGTGAATTAGTTGCGGTTGTTCTTGGAACACTGTTTTGAACGACATTACTCACGAGATACAAATGCATATAGATCGTGTTATTCCATGGACGGATTCCACCATTGTTTTGCAGTGAATATATAATGTCCGTGCCATTCGTTTCCATTCGTTGTGGCCAATAGAATTGCTTTCATAGGGAACTGTACATCACACCGCAGGTGGCGATATGTTCCCACCGTTTGGAATCCAGCGGATTTTTCATTTAGAGGCGCAGTCAGGAAACTGATGCCCGAAAGGAACGTTTGGATTCAAGGTCCAAGTTGTTAAGCAATTTTGATGTTTAGTCAAAGACGCGAATATATCTGTTTGCAATGTCTGATAAAAAATATCAGAAGTGGAGAAAAATCGTTTTGTTACTCATCCATGGAGAAACCACTCTTAATAAACGGTATACGAAGTTTCGATTTCTGGTGCACACCACTTCTCGTGGTGAACTCGGGTGAAGGAGAACCGTCAACCTTAACACGACGAAGGTTGTTCACATAATAGGACTTTATGGTGGAACGGAATTTCTCTGATACACTCTTTACCTGGAGGCAACTCCAGTTAAGTATGTGGTCAACTGAGTTTAAGATCGACTGAAAGATCAAGAAAAAAGATGGAAGTTGGCCTAATAAGGGTGTGCTTATGTCCTTAAATGTGTCAAAGAGTAAAGATATGATCAACACAACCGAGATCAAATAAAAAGCCATCTTGATGTTCGCTAAGGCACTGTTCCCGAGTGATGGTAAATGATAAAAGCAAGCATTTGAGATGTGAAGCTAACCGAACTTATTCACGAGTGGTTACCACAAGAGGGGCCGTCATCCTTCTTGTAAATTGGCACATTCACAGATTATTTCCATTTCGTTGGAACCTGTTCCGTGTTACCTACCAAATCGAGGAGTTTTGTCAACTCCAATAACAATATTTAGCCATCATACTTGAAATTAGACGGAAGCAACTCATCCGGGCAAGCAGTCTCATGTCATTTAAGTGGCATAGCTCACAAGAAACCTCCGTTTCTGACATAGTACTGGTATCTACAACCACAGTTGGAGCCATGACGATTCCTAACAGGCCTGTCGGGGATAAAGGCCAATTGAGCTGCTCCTTAAATTGCTTCTCCCAACATTCTGTACGAGGCTCCTGAGTTCGAATCAGTGAGCCCTTTGTCTCTTAGAACAGTTCAATAACGCCTGACGTTCGAGAACTGGTGTTTTCGCTTGGACGGATAAGATCGCAACTGCTGCCAATCGCTGTAGGTGCTGCTCATCGCTGCAGTTTTTTCCACCTCCTCAATCCACTACTATTCACGGCCGTTTCTCAGGCTCAGAATCAATTTGCGTTTAGGGCACCGCTTTCTACCATCATACCTGGAATCGGGAGGAATCATTCTGTGAGCATCTAACAGCTCAACTGAGGATGCAAATATCCATTGCTTCTGTGGGTAGCTGGTTGTTGGATCTTGATCAGCCGTCACAGCCTCAAATGGGACCCACTGGACGTTTGTCTACTACTCAGTTGGATACTGGGCGTCGATAACTCGGTGAACAGTTGTGATATCTAATGGATTGTCAATGACAAGACCGGGAATCACAAAACAAATTTCATTCAAATTATCTGCTAGACCACTAGACTGCGGGTGACGAAGAGCAGTGTGTTTTACTTTTCAACCCAGGTCTTACAGCCAATTATCCAAGATGTAAGCAGCTAAATTGGTGCAACTGTCAGTAACTGGCACAAACGGAATTCCTCCTCTGTTTAATCTTTTTCTGAGCGTAGTCTGTGTGAATTCAGCAGTAGATCAAGTTGTTCAATATACCTTTGTTCAGCGGGGGAAAGCATGAATGATCACAGGATAATAGCCTGTATATAACGTCTGCCACGCGTCGCAAATCAATGGTCAAGGAAGCCAATTCGAAAGTTCCAAACGTACCTAATGTAAATGCTGTTTGCAATATTCAACTGTACGCTCTACGTCGGCCCAGTTAGACGACTCCACTGAGCTTGTAAGTCCGCGATCACAAAGACTACATTGCTTGACGGACAAAATCTCTCAAACTAAAATGAATTATAGTACGCTTTATTGAATGGGGATCGTCAGATATCTCGAACCCCAATCCAGGAATGTTAATCCCACCAGAAACCTGAGAACATTTTAAGACAAGCTGTTGTATATCCAATGAATCGGGTGAAGCGGTTAGGAGAGTGACATCAATGTGCAACTCATGAACAAATTTAAAAGCAAGAAGTGGAAGCCCAGAATCAGAAACCAAAAACTTACATTCAATAGGATCAGAGTCACGTAGGTGAATTGGAACCATACAAGAACCGACATATGGGAGCTTGTATTCAGTAATCCCTGGAATAGCCACACCAGTAGGATTATTCTTATCGATGGGATAAACGCAATGTATAGCTTTTGGTGAAGTGATTGATTCTACTCTCCCAGTATTAATAATAAAAGTGTGTCGACTACACTCTTGAGTATGCAATTCCTGGTAACATGTTGAACCTTCTCTGACGAAAGGGCTAATTCAAGTGTCGAAAACCTGCTAGGAGGTAAAGAAGTGTCAGATGATGCTGAGGGGATCGTCTGTCGATGGGCTACTTCTACAAGCACTATCAATATGACTAAACTTACCACAGGCAAAACACATGGCTCGTCGACGAGTATATGTGAAACAACGATGTAACTGACCTTATGAGATACACTTGCCCAAATCGAAATTGTTATGTTAAGATTTCGAATGAATCGATCGCTCAAGTGGGGCTGATTGCCACGATAACTTATCGGCTTGGTAAAATGAGGCAAATTTTGAGTGTGCCGAACTACTTGATTTTTGGAAGAATTGAACACTATGGACTCCGAAACAGCATTTACTTCCCAATACTTTTCACGTATTCGGCTAACTGGATGAATGGTCTGATCAGTTGCAGGCAACAGCCTCTGTTCCAAACTGGAAGGTTGATTCTTACAATCAAGCGATTGCACAGTTGATGCTCCCATGTTGGACCGTAGTCGCATTTCGTTGCCTTTGTCTCCAGCTGAAGAATGAATTCACGAACGGATCCGTTTTCAAGTCTTGTGAGGCTGTTTTAATTGGCTCTCTCAGCAGCAGTGAAATTGCCCGACTTGAAATGCCAATAAATGATGATTCTTAAATTGTCGTGTAGTAGACTGCTGGTAGAATCCGGAAAAGTCGACGTTCTCATGGGTGTGTATGCATTTCTGCAAATGGAATGAACAAGAAGCAGTGTTTTTTTAAACATCCAAATGGTTTCGGGCCAAATACGAAATACTGAAACATTCCATGTAGTCGTCAACGGGTTGAGATGTAGAACTTACATCAAGAGGTTTCATTCCAGATGCAATCATGGTTTGAATCGTTTGCGCGACACCAAATGTGAAATCGAATGGATTGAATAGGCTGAACGGCGCACACAACCAATGCGAAGTAAGAACATCAAGAATGCATAGAACGTAGCTCCATTTTTCATCCGGGCAGTATCATGTACGGTACGATTATGTACTATATCAAAGAGAATATAGTGAAATAAAGCAGAAAGTGTCAATCTTGAATTTAACAATAATTCTTCTTGGAGGCACATTCTTTGATATCGTCAAGAGTCGCCGACGAGGATTTTTGTCTATGATGTATTGTCGGCCACCGACGATAAGTATGCTCCGATTCACACAGACAATTGTGTGATCATTGGCAATAGACGGGGACAAATATGATTAGCAGTTTAGAGTTGACACGTACCAGCGGTAATCAAGAACATTATGGTCAATCTGAGTCCAAAGCTGTGAAGACGCAGCAGAGAGCTATGTTACTCGGTGGAGCTTATTGTGCCAGAAATTTGTACGCGCTAGGAATAGTCCATGGTCGGGACATGGTTGAATGCGTCGGTCACTGTGATCGATTCCATCGGTTGAAATGCCGAAGTGGTTTCCTTTATTTCTCTCCAACTCTTCCAGGCTTCCAATTTGAACACTGAATTCACCAACAACATCCATGATGTCCGTTGAACGCATGCTACGGAGCAATTGATAAAATCATGGCAGTATTTGCTTGAGCCTCAAGAGAATTCCAGTCATTTTTTGGGCATACACTGAAATGACAAACAGGCATGGACTCTTCAGTCTAGTGCTGTTTACATGTATAGAACCGTTCACACGAATCGCACATAGACGATTAGTCACTGGAATCCAGTCGAACAGTACACGCTGAATTTTCTTGCCGAGAATGATGCCAGCCTTACCACAAGCACTAGACACCGAATCAACCGGCATGCGAACAGTGAAACGGGTAACCCAGTTTGTAGCTGGGGAGCAAAGTGGTGATACTGAAGTTGGGTCTTGTATCCCTGTTTCCTGGACACAGCTCACATCCATGGTAAACGTCTGAGGTATTCCAGGTATGGCAGACTGTCACCTCGTTTGACGAGGTGTGCCGATGCTGAAAGCAGCTTAGTGAGACGGATGCTTAGGCTGGAGAATCGATTCTCATTTTTCTTGTCTCTTATTTGCTACCGTTACCGGGAGTTGGAAGTTCACGGTCACGACTCATTTTGGTCTCTCGTATATATTCAGAATTGGGATCAGAGAGGTAAGGAGCAGGGAAATACGAACTGTGTTTCCCGAAGGAAAGATGGATATTTTTGGGCATATCATTCTTGTCGACTGCCCACAACGCACAACAGACATTTTCTTGGATACTCTTTCCGTATCCACTGACTCAGAAGTCTGACCTAGGATATAGTGGGGCGCTAACCCAACACGGGAAACTGACCGAAGCACCCGTGAGGGAAATTCTTCTGGTCTGTTGCGTGAGGTCCTTTGGTTGCAAGTATTCTGTCTTGTCTCAACTGATGCTCCTATGGTTGTCGAGGTAACGTAGTGCAGCCTACTACTATAACAGACAGGTGGTCCACGCATTGTTCGAAGGCCTTGTGAAAGCGGATGACATGGAAACAGCTTGATGAGGTTCACCCGACCTTGCACTGTCCCTCTTCGGAGGTCACCAATGTGCAACTCATTGTAACCCCCAAAATACAGAATTTCGGTTTAATAGCGATTCAGTGAAACACAGTTACACTAAGGTGCGCTGAAACATGTTTTGGTTTTCTTTGAAAGCTGGCAGTTTCAAATTACTGAGCGAAAGCTGTGTGTATCCTTGTTTTGAGTCAATCTGATCCCCTTGCATAAGCTGGCCAATAGTACATCGTTTGATTGGGAAGAATAAAAACTAGTACATAACAGTTATAATCAGTCAGTTGAATGCAATATGAAATGAGTAATTGATACTGTTCTTGCTGAAAAGAACTCCACACTTAATCCTACAGAGAGTTTTGACCACAGGAATGTTGAAGAAAGCTGGTGATTTTCCACATAATATGAGTTTCAAAAAGTTAGAACAAAGCACTTGTTTAAACATCAATGTTCGTGCGAGAAATACAGACGAATATGGACTTATGCATTTGAATAGCTTGGAAATTTACTAAATAATAAATAGAAGAACAACCAATCGAAAATTCAATCGTAAATTCTCGCATTTTGGAAGCTGTTTAAACAGCGTAAGACGTGTTGTTGAATAATGAAAACCTCTGAAGATACGTCTTGACAAGAATCACCGGCAATGCATAATATGTGGTTCATGACTAGACACTGTACTACTTCAATGCAGATTATTTCATTGAACCAAAGCCGCATGCTTCACACGATACTGCATCATGTAGAACTCAACTACATATTGATGATCACTAAACCTCTGTTATGATTTTCAGTCCTAATGGTTATTCCGAGAGATTGTCGTGGGCACGAGGAGCCTGAATTGTATGTAAGGGAAAATGCACTTGGATTGACATCGAAAAGTCGGACGTCGCGAGCCAGTCAGACAAGTTAGATGGAGAGATAATTCTTCCTGTAATATTCGCAATGCACAACCTGATAGGATGTGTTTGAATAGCTCTCACCCAAAACCATCTAACCTAAATAGGCAAAAATGCCCAGAATGCGGAAAAGCACGATCATTTCATCTTAGAAATGACTTGTTTTAATGATAAATGCAAGAATGTACCTGGCAGGTTAGGATTTGATCATTCAACATCGGCTTTAGCTGTCCCCGTCTGCGGCTATCCTTATTGGTTGACGATCCTTTGCGAGCGTAGCTATGAAAATGAAGTTGGTATTATCACGTGTCGCTTGCTGAATCATCCAATTTGTCCTCTTTCAAATACTTCTAGTTGTTTTGGCTTTCTTCCGCCGATGTGGTCGTCGTTTCGGTTGGAGAAATAATTGGATTCCTGTCATCAACACGGTCACCATTTGGATCCTCGGTCGTCTCAGCAGTGTTATCAGCGATGTTCGCGGTCAAGCCAATTTTTTGATCCGAAGCACAGAACTACGATCCGTTGTCGGTCACCAGCACGCGACGGGCTGCTTCTTGGTAGAGGTGCTTCCGTAAAACTTGGATTAAGAACAAGTTGGTTGGTGAACTCGTGAGGAACACTTCGGGCTATTTGACACAAGAGTCAGTCAGTACCCGGGCATGAGTTTTGTTCACGAATAAGCCACAGAAATCAGCGTGAAATCTCTGCTTTCGGACAACGTGTTCTTTGTCATGGTGATAATGGTCGTATCCGATTCCGGCAACCAACATATCTGTCAAGCCAGTGGCTTCATCTTGTTCACACCCATGTGGCCCAAATGCAGTTCAACCAAAACCGAAATGCGCTATGTAAAATATTTAAAGACGGTCACCCTGGAACTGGACTCGGTCGGGTTGAATATCGAATTCCTCTCGCAGTAGGAAAAACTGTAGGAACTTCCGCTTCACATCGGGTTACCATTTCTTTCTGATGGATAAAGTCATCGATGATTAACATCGTTTCGTCTGCTCCCTTAATTATTACGGCTACCCAGGGGCGGCCGCAGTAATTACATGGTATTGTTCTGACACTGCGAATCATGAGTATCGGGGTAAGAAATCCGCCTTCATCATGGTTTTGCCTCCTCGATACAGGACCTCGCAGCTTTAGTCAGCTCAGGTAATGCCTCACCGTTGGATCACAGCAGCCGTGGATTTGTAGGCGGATCTATCTGCAATTCATGAGAACCGATAAGCTTCGTGGTAGGTGACGATCGTACCATTTTAATAAGCGTACCGCCAGTGAAACGACCAAAGCTTTCTTCTACTTCTGAGAATAACTCCTCCCCGCAGCATTGAGAAAACGCTAGATGCAGATCATTCGACATTCCACTGTTACAGAACTGCTCTTTTCTCCACTTTGGACACGTCAGTAATCCGTTTCGTCCGCTCACACGGCGCGAATGAGGTTAGTATCGGTCATCAACGATCTTTTGAATAAGACAACATTGCTTGTTCCACTGCTCTGCATCGGATGACTGGGCCAGGAAAAAAGGTTGGACTCGTGTCAAAAAGCTGGGATTTAATCTGGGGTAGCACTGCGTGTATCAAAGAATTGATCATAAGTTCGCCTGATTTATCGGTGACTGGATGACAATCACTGATTTAAAACTATCTGGATCGGGTCGATAATCGTTTGAATTGACTGTGAAGCCTAGGAAATCTGGTTTATTGAAACCGAATTTAGGCTTTTTCGATACGTTTTATTCCATAAGTCTCCCCAGCAGCTGTCACAATCTACAGTAGTGATGGTTTTTCGCGGATTCAAGTATAAGCACAACATCCTGATATTTTATCATTCCATTATTAATACAGATCACCTCGTCCGTTATGGCCTGAAATATCCCGTCTGACAGGTGCATACCGAACGGCAAGCAATTATATTGGAGCATGCTCCATGGATTGTTCATGGTTGGTAAAAGTTGATATTCCGAGTGCAGCGGAATTTCTGAACATGCATCAGCCAGATCAACTTATGAGAAACACTTTCTGCCAAGCATGCATTTCTGGCAAATCAGCGGTTTCATCGTGGTTGCCGCGCGTCTTTTTGAACGTGAATTCAAGAACAGTCGAAGATTACTGCAAATTGGAAGTGTCTGTCCATCACTTATCATCGCCACCACAAACGGAGTCACCCTAGTGGATGGAGACACGCACAAAATGACACCGTCTTGTTTCACTTTGGATAGCATCTTCAAAACACCTTTGGTCTGACCATACGACAAAACTCAGTGCTTCAAGAGCTCCACATCATCACCCAATCCCAAGTTTACGGGCTCAACTGCCATGCCGCTTTCGTCATTCGAGCATTGTGCGATCAACTGCTGCAGAACAACTTGATCCACCGGAATAGTGGATGCCTTTCGGATTATGGACTATTGCTCCAATGTACGCGGGGCCTTCCAACGTAAAATCAAGGGACTGTCTATGGAACTCTAGAAGCGTACCAGAATATATTCACTTTCCAAACAAACCATCAATGTAGTCTCGCGCAACAGTGGAATTCGACGATGAGTAACATCGTGGATGCGCACATCTGTGTGTTGTATGAGTACACTGGGCAGAATCAAATCGAATACGGATTTCCGAATAATGAACAAGGAGCTCGTGATATCCAACATGAATGAAAGTCCCAAGTCACAGTGGAACTGGACTGATCTGTACACGAAATGGTTGGATTCACTCACAATCTCTTTATGTATACCGGATTGTCATCATTTTCCGGATACTGATAGGTGGCATTCATGACAGCTTATTTGGACTGGTGATATGTCTTGCAAATATGACCATTCTTACCAAAAGAACAGCATCCTGCATGACGGATCCTACTGGGACCACAGACCAGTGAATGAAATTTGGCACTTTCTGTGACCGCAAACTGATCGGAATTACGTGGCTATATAGCAGAGCCTCCAAGTCGTTGAAGGGATTTGCAGTTCAGACTCTCGGGTATGCGATGTTTTTCATTAGCGAATACAATGAACGGCCCCAGCCGACAGGAATATTGCAGTTCGGTTCTCCTTCTTCACATCCTTGTGTATGGTACATTATAATGAAGAGTGGAGATCGTAATAAGTTTGCAATAGGTCAGGTGTGGTACCGATAACTGTCTGCTTTGACAGGGTGGTATCGCAGACCGCGTATAGAATTTGTGTGTAACGAATGACTGTCTAGGTCCGGAATTTCTACCAATCTGAATATTTCCTCTTCCTCACTGTGCCATCCACTCTCGTTTGTTTTGTACTCGGTACTATATTGATGCACACGCCCATACGGTCCTTGGATGTACGTGCCTGTTCTCTTACATTTCTAATAGGTGCGTTTGCAGTCGGACCACGTCATCCTCTTTACCACAGATCAGCAAGTCACACACACAGACACACGCAGTGAGGAAGGTACCTAGTTACTGGCAATGTATGTGCCAGTAATGAGGCAAGAGTGTGGACTTGCACTAGTTAGTGATAGAATGACTATATGAAGAAGAACAGGAAATTCGCGCAATCGATCCCAAATAAGGAGGGTATTTGTTTGATATTAGCATTGTATATCTCTTCGTTCCGATTTCAGTGACGGTAAATGAAACCACAGGGAAACGAGGTTGAACGTTAGCATTTTTATCGTCCTAGTCGAATCTTTAAAGTTTTAATCACACAAAACACGTGATAACGCCTACATTTAATGCCATTTTGGTTTGTGAATTTCAGGACGTAATTCCCCGATGAGGTGATGATGCATATATTTTAGCCGCAATACGAGTGGGAAGTCACAACGCAGACGGTTTCAGGAAAATAGAATAACAGCTTCGGCCGAGACGAGACGTCCACTTCTCCTTCGACGAACTCAACCGAAACTGGACAGAAGCCCACTTCTCACGGACCAACGACGGCCGTAAAATGCAAGTCACGGGATCACGCAGAGTTGCGCAACCTTTGGTTTTAACTTTATGACTTAAAACATGTTTACTACTCAGACTGATTTTCGATCTCATTTGTATTTGAGAAACATGAATTTTCTGTTACTGCTCTTGAGCTTTCCAAAGAACGAGCTGTCTACGAGCAGCCCAGCATGAGTAACGCCTAACTGTTTTCGCAAATTTATGTCAATGTTTTCATAGCTCCCATGAAATCCTTGACCTATTCAAAGGTCTGCCTCATGCGAAAAACATATTTAGAACAATTCCATGGGTTTAAAAAACGCATGCATGAATAACAGTCTAACCGTACGAATCTCCGAAGACGCACACAAAAGGGTTGTTCTTTCAATAAATGTTGATATGAATCAAATCTTTGAGGGGGTTATCTTGAGTAGCTTAGATGTTATTTCCACTGCTAGTGTGAACTCGGTGAATCGGCACTACTAATGATTTCTAACATTGATGGAACAGTTGGGTGTTGATAGTGAATGATGAATCATTTCAAGAAATAAACTTGTAGGTCATCTATTCGGGTCACAATGGATAATATGAAGGAACCCCTTATAACATTCGCGATTTGCAAACGAAGGGAAACATGGAGGTATTGCCCAGGAAGTAATAATTTATGACGATAATTTCTGCAAAATGTATAGAGGAAAATCTGCGAATACATTCGACATTACGCATAATGTAGTTGACACAGGACCCTTAAAATTGTAGTGTTCAAAAACGATACGGTAGAACCCCGTAGAATACGCCTACAAAAGCGTATGGAACAATTTGGTGGTAATCTGATAAAATCAAGCTTAACGTATTGGTATGAGATGAGTGACGCTGGGAAGGTTACATCGTACATAATTGTCAAGATTTCTGATGAAACGTTCTTCCACACACACAGCAAATTTGAAGACTTTTCAATCATCCTGGTCATTGAAGCTTTTTAGTTGGAGGAGCTAATGGGGATGAAAGTCTATCTCTACGTAGCTCATATAAATCAGGAAAAAGTTGTTGACTTTTCAAAGGACCTGTGATAAACGTTACAGGAGAGTTTGCTTAGGTAAATCAGAAAGAAAGTGATGGGCGACAAATCGACCGTGTTGATCATATTGGTTATTGACTTGGCATTAAACTGGCCGGCGCTGGTCAAATAATCATCAAGGTGGATTCCAAATCACCCCATGGTGAATGGTGGGTTCGAGTCCTGTCGGCTACGTCGATTATTACCCCACTCGAGAACCTCTAATTTTCAGTGCCTCCCTTAGATATTTTATCAATATTATTTAACCACAGGAAGTGAATAAATAATAAGGAATGATAAGTTTCAAAAACCAATTTTCTTATGCGTTTTTGTTATGGTTTTTTCGTCACATTTGTAAACTCCAGGAGGAAATTGACGGTGATAGGATCATGTAGGGCAGTCAGCATGTATGAATATATTGCACGTCGGACTGATATCAAAGAAGATAACAATGCAGAAATAACATTGAAGGGACGTATGCATACAATCGCACAAAACAACAATTTAGTAAGCTGAATGCATTTGCTCGAATGATGGAGACTATTGTCCCATTATTCGTTCCCTGGAGTTTGTTACTCATTGACCAGTTCTATCGGTTTAGGATTGTTCTACCAGCTCATGAACTGATCTTCTTTGTTAATTCTTAGAAGTCAAAGTCGAGGAACAAGTTCAGTTGACTGAAGCTACTTTATCTAATATTAGATGTAGCTTTTTCCATTTCTCTGGACTACAAGCAGACGGTGAGCAATATTCAGTGAGTAATTTTTCCGAGGGGACGTGCCACGTAGATAAGAAAGCACACATTTACTGAATCTTTGGTAAACTAAACGCTCCACTGTGAGTGTCCGGAAGCTGCAGTACGCCCATTTCGCATTCAACAAGTAGATGACAGTGGGGTTGAGATAGATAAGCTAGAACCGTAGCACGGGTAATGAGATACGGTGGACACTGGCTTACTCTACTTCATACGAGTAAGTTGAGTATGACCAACATTACATTTGTTATAGGTTACAACCTGGGTGTGACTATCTGGACCCATAGTAATAGTACAAACTGAGGTGAACTGCATTTGAAATTTGAACTTAGTTTAAATCACTGGCTGGCGGTCAAAGTGGAATGGGAGGTCTTTTGATTGTGTGATTTCGATGCAATATGACCGAGAGTGGTTTTGCAAAATGACCTTCACAATGAGAATCAAATACTCTCAGTTCGTGTTTGGTGAAGGAGTAAATAACACCGACACATTGTTTTTTTACGTTGAAAGGGGAACAGTTTGGTGAGCAGGCTGTTAGCAGTCACACTGGTGTTCGAGTTATGCAATTTTGGGGTCCTGTTGTTGCACTCATTGAGTCATTGTACTCATTAAGTTCCCTCCATTTTTGTATTTTGAAGATTGAACACGAAACACCACTCACGGAAAACCCTGATCCTTGCATAATACTACTCTATGGAAGGTGTAACTAGACTACTTGGTACTGTAGGGCATGTAGGACTTTCTGGGTGAGGTTCAAGCGACCCTGCCACTCAATGTTTAGATACTTTGAGAAATATGGCTAGATGCCGTGATTAGTGGGGCTCTTGCATTCAAAAACTTTCTCCATCTACTTAATTCCAATGAGGTGGTTCTCTTCTTACTAATTTCTCATTCTTTTCTCCCATTTTGGTCCCTTTTGAGATTGTCACTACGAGATAACTATCAAAGCCTCCACACGCAATGCATGGTAATGGTTATCTGAACAGAAACAACCTGTATTTCATTGTATTGCATGGAGGATTTCAGTAGGCTAACAAACTCAATTATCAGCCGAACAGGAGCACAATTGATTTATAGAGGGAAAAAACTACTGAGAAGAAAGCCAGGTTCCGTTGAGTTCATCGGTGCATTTCATTTTGTCAATCAGAAAAGTTCTAAATTATGCATTGTAGATGCGCTTTGGATATTTACACGGGATGCGATAAATTAAAACACGAAAACGGTAAATGAAAAGGAACAGGTGACAGGCGGTGATCAAGCGATCATCATAGAAAGGCTCGAAACCCAGAGGCTGAAAATTGAACGAAAAACTGTTTTGTAAAATGTTGGGAGCATGATTTTTGGAAATAGGTACACCGAGGCCGGCATTCTCTGGGTACTCTGGGTACACTTAAGTTATCGGGAGCAACGGCAAACAGTGATCAGTAGTGCTGACAATGAAACAAACGGGAAAACACAAAACTAAAATGTGGACATCGACTATCGGCCCATAAGCTTCTCAACCAGGTTAGATCAGTGTTGAATCTCATGCTGTACGAAAATAGTTTCGTCGAAAATATAACCATATCCACCAGTTTTTCATATTTCGCGATGCGCTGATTCGTGTGTGCCTAATGTTTGTACTGATTATGTACACTTTATTCCGTAGAAACTAGTTCCTTCTTGTGTGTTGATGTTTCTCATTTACCTCGTTCATGGTGCTCAATGATTGGTCAGAGAGTGACTTTTGATTGGCACACTGTAAATCAAGCAATGTGACTGGTGCAAGCAACTTTATAAATCACCGAATAATTATCAATATCGAGATTACTTTGTTTGACACTGTAACAATATACCGACTACATTTCACGGAGAACTAATTTTTGACATCATAGCGGTGTGCAATTGAACTTTAGCTACTGAAAATGGCTGCAGCAGACACGTTTCGACATTTTCTATTTTCATTATTTATTACGATGGTCTCAAAGGCCCACTCAACAATCACGGATAACCGGCATACAGACCCTGAGAATTGGGAGGAGAGCCACACAAGTTCCATATAGGTCAGTTCCGGTACCGAGCAGGGCGATAGTGTAAATGCTGTCCACAAGCGGCTTTCTCGTTATTCAGCTGACTGTCGATTGTGAAGTCTCAATAGTATTCGGCGGATCACAGCCGACATTGTACTGCCCTCCGAGAACTGGAGTTTGTGGGTCCATCGTGTGGTTTGATGGTCGGCTGAGGAACCTATCGACCTGCTCTACTCATCACGCTATTTTTATTTTGTGCTCAGCTATAAGATGGCCGGCTGCGCTGCACAGGAATGACTCTCCCATTGCAGCGCCTATCCGATGCGTTGCGAATGAGGCGGAATAAATTGTTGGAGTCACTAATCCCTACTTCAGTCTCCACAGTTTCAAAATGTTTGATCCATTACAGCTTTCAATCCAGCCTAACGGAGAACAAAGCTTCCCGTTGCATTATGTAGTTCTCGCTACTTCCTGATATATGGGCTTCGTTTGTTTAGCTGACATCTAAAAGGGCGTCGTGACCTAGGACGTCTCGCGTTGACCCATCCGAAGGACTTGTGAGAGCCATCTAGTTCCAAGCGATGGGCAGAATGTCACATTCCTTGATCTCATTCAATATCTTTTAGAAATTGGCGTCCAATTATTCATCGCATACACTCTCGAGATTCTGTGGAAGCCTCCGAAGCGTTCAAAAGGAAGTCTCGGGGATATCGGCTCCCAAGCGATCACTGAACTTTTGGATTTACTGCTAGTATCGAATGTGACATCGTGGCTCCCAAAGTGTTCTGCCTTGTCGCTACGATGAAGCTAGCCAACTATCTCCTGTCCTGGATTATTTATGCACCGAGTGCCACAGTTAAGTACGCGGAACTCTGAGAAACAAGCCATGTAGACGTTTTAGTTTTAGTTATAGAGCGTCCTCCTTGTAAGGTTGCCAACGTATGGTAGAGTCCTTACAGTCCAACAAGCTGCACAAGCCTGTTTCCGGCAGTTCATCATTACAGTTTGTTGTCTTGACACATTGCACCATTGGAGCACAAGGAGCGTCACTAGCCGGACAAGCCTTTGCATGATCAGATCGAATATTTACAAAATTATTCGTAGATGCTTTCGAAAAATTGTGCGGGGCGGTGTTTCCAGCACTGTTCAGGGATGTTGTATTACTCGGTTTGCCAGTCAGCAACGGAAATTTAAATAACAGTGACTAATCTAGCATTCATGCAAATGCAACCAAAAAGCGCAGCCGAGTTGTTCCACATGAGCCGATGGCCCGTTGTGAGGCTAATTTGCGGTTTTCCTAAGTGTGGCTTTTTATGCGTGCTTCAAATTTTTGGGGCCACAGTTGAGAGACGGATAACTGATGGAGATCAATGAAATGGAGGATGCCCTAAGAAACACGACAGTCTATCAACACACAGACCCTACCTCCCACGCTTTAACCAGTATTCGTTTTGAGGCAGTTTATTCCCAAAATCTATCGGACAATAATCAAAAACCTACTAAAGGCCATCAGCTCAAAAACTGTCCATCAAGGACCAGCCGGTAGAGTGCGTTCCATCATTCACGTATTTAGACTCTGCATTGCTTCCCGTCGATCAGCTATGATATGTGATGTATTCATGAAGCCACTTCGTCGTCTAGTAGGAGATAGTTGTGTGCAAGTAAAGTGATGAAAGGAATAAGTGCATCGAAGGTCTACCATGGCGTATTGATAGAAATGAGCTTCCCTTTATTCGCCCAGTTAAAGACCATCGTTTGTCGTTTCTCAAGATATGCCTGCTCTGGATTTCGAATTTACTTTCAAAGTACAATCTTGTTATTCGCGGTCATGATTGAAAAGGATGAATCACATCTATAGTTCCACAAGAAGATGTCCAAGAAAACGTGTGTTCCTGCAACCGCATAACGGCTTCAGTTCGAACAAGCCCGGGAAGGTCCGAGTGGTATTCGACTATGCGGCTGTTCGTGAGAGCATTTCACTCAACGAAGTCCTAACACAAGTACCTCATCCAATTGATCATTTGTTAGTAGTACCCGTCAGGTTCCATTGATATGCCCTTTTTGTTGAAATTGAATAGATATTCCAGCAAATTAGGGTTCCAAAGTGTTACAGGTGATCTGTAGGCTTCTTTTACTGGTCAGACTACGACGTGAGAAGTAGTGCGATTGTTTGCGAAAGGAAACATCTTCCGTTTGGCACTACTTATTCAGCGTTTTTTGCCAAACTGTCCTTGGGAAGAGCTGCCTAGGACAGCAACATTGACTTTTTTCAATAATATTATATGCGATGACTAATAACTTATGTCTGGACGTTGTTTGTTGTCACTGTAGTAGGAGGATTTATTGCGATAATTCAAACAGATAGGCAACACTTACTTGAAGGTGTGTCGTAAAGACCTAGAATGCGAGCAGAATTATTGAACGGAAAAAATTGAGTACGTACTTCAAATGTTATCAGCAGATCATCGTGGGCTATAAAGCATTAGTTTTCAAGTGGGATATTCAGTTTGACTGTTCTCTGCTTTCAATTAATTTTTATCCGAGGTTCCAATAACGACTAGGGATTTACTAGGATTTTTTGCTTCATTTTTTGATCCACTATCGCTTGTAGTGCCCATTTTATTGCATTATCAAAGGAAACTTGATGATGTTTGTCACCAGAATCTGGAGTAGGTCGCTGAAAGAACATGGACTGTCAAAATGTCGAACAATACACGTGGAAATCGCATATAATATGACTGCGAATATATTCCTCCTGGCAATGATACGGTTTATAGCCAGACGCAGTATATCTAAGGTGATGTAAAATGATGGTGGGTTTAACGTTGAGGCCGCAGAATGTGCAACGAAAACTGCATCGTTTGCTGTGATGATCGTGAACTAATTCAACAGGGTACGTTACTCTAATAAATCGATTGACACACTCAGCCACCAGGTGCAAGCTATATAGAGGCTAGACTGATATTGTCGGCAGTCAGTTCACATCAACCATTGAATGTCAAGGAAACATCGACATACATGGTAGAGGTTGGACGTATCATCAAACATGGATGTGAAGTCTCCGTGTGGGGAGACCCAGGGCTCCCACACGCACTTTGACCTAGTGATTTGTCGTTACTTCCCTCAACACATCCTTTTATGCAGGGAAGACCAAGCCAGTAAAAACTTGCACCAAAATTGACGTCAAGCAGAACATCTAGATGCGATGATTAGGTAAAGTTGGAGTCATGAATATCTCCCAACATAAAGGGCATACAGATGAATCGGATTTATAAGGGGAGACGTGATTCTGATTACTGATAAAACTGCGGCATGCAGCATATGGCACAAAATAATATATACTGAAATGTTTTCGGCTAATGATGACTATGTTCGCCAGATCAAGTGTGGGAACCGCATCATTTAATGACGGTGGGGATATAGAATAATTCTGTTTCTTGAGAAGTACATGAGAACTGAAGGAAAATATAAGTAACGTGATGCAATCATTTCGCTTGCTCTCGCCCACCGCCTACGTAAAACACTTCAGTTTATGTATCGCACAACGATGAAAATGATACAATTAAATGAGTCAGATTTAAAGATACAACTTGGAGTTCGATAGGGGAAGAACGAGGTCCTTTCGGTTGGTGCCATAAGAAGCAAACACCTGTGTCAACCATTTGTTGTTCACAAATCGCTGACGGATGCATTCTGACGGACTTCGCTTCGGTGAATGCTCACAGCTCCAAATTGGGATTGCGCAACACAATTTTAAGGGATTAGGTCGGGTCAGCTTTCTGACCTGATGCAAATAAACGTTGCACAATAAAATAATCGGAAGATGTGACGTTTTAGTTGCATGTGCTCGTTAGTCTTTTCGACTATGCACGGACCGCCAGTCCGTCACTGTGATGCCTCGCACAAAGCCGACATGGCAACCAGAATATTGTTTCCCTCGACCCATGAGATGGAGAACACGATTGATAGGGAGTAAGTAAACAGCATGCACGTGCAACAGTCAAATTGCTACCGTGCATCATAGCAAGAATTCGTATAAACAATAGTATGTTGAACAAGATTTCCGCTTGCTTTCTTCGGTTTTCGAAGTTGCTCGATCAACTCATAGGGATAGCAATTGGCTAGCAGCGTTCTTACTATGAAATCTCCCTCATTGTGCACTTAATCTTTGATGCAGATATTCCACGTTCTGTTGAGGAGGAGTCGAACCAAACCATGATTGTAGGTCTTCGGTGCGAAACTGGAGAATTGTAAATAGCGACCTTCCCAAGTTACTTTGAGATGGATACTGCGTGGCTACATTTCATCCGAATATCTGAATATTATAACATCTAAACTAGGGTAGGCTATTGACTAGTTCTTATTTGTGAGTAATAGAGGGATTAGGTAGAATAGAACTAATGGTGTCCCTCCAAACAGATACTGAATCAGGCAGTGCAATCATGAAAAAGATATGCACACATGAAATATGGAAGACATACGTTCGGACATAAAATCTTTCAAACGGGACACTACATTTGATAACAACATCCCGACACAGAAACAAATGATGTCAAAGACATCTTCGATTTCTGAACTTACATGGAATCTTATCCGAAAACATAACAAACAACTCAAACCATTTGGGAAACTGGCGCCTTATTAGACAGGATCACCAGAAGTTCAAAAGTATCGAATTTCTTTGAAGCCTTCACTATGCATATCACAAACTGGCTCGTTCTCAAGCAAGGTAGTCATTTGACCGTTGCACGTTTACTCTACAATCACGATCTCGCAATGCACGCTAATTATTTCCTCCTTTATAACAGTGTTCTACATCTCATGAGTCGCGGGAAGCGATAATCGGGTTGTCGCGTCATTTTCATGCGGAGCATCAAAGTGACGGACGCGTGGTCCGTGCATAGCCGAAAAGAGTGATGAACACATGCAATTGAGCAGAAAGCGTTGTAAGTTACATCAGACGGTACACATCAAACACAGTCAACAAGAAACACGTTTCTATCGTTTTAGTATTCGAAGGTGACCACCTCTTTGTTGAAAAATATATGTATACCTTAGGTCAACCATAGGACGCTCGTAGACATGTTTTCTATCAGTTCACTTACAGCTACGGTGATGCATCAATAGGCAGAACGGATTGCTGCTTGGCTCAACCAGCGTCAGAGAACATACCCAAATATTTGGAAAAATCGATGACACCGCTCAATGCGGCCACAGAGAATGACGTCAAATCTTCGGTTTTCCTCAATTGCGAAATACCTAATTGAATCAGGTCGCAAAGTTGACCCGACCAAATCCCTTACGTTGATGATTCTCATGTTGATGATGAGCATAGGACATAAAAACGCCATTACATTTGCATCTGCTTGAGTTATTTAGAGATAATACCGTTCTCTAAATAGGCCATACAAATATCTCCTAATTTAGGTCTTGAGAAGGATAGAATTTAAACTTTTTTTATGATGCGATCAGACTCCGTGAAATTGAAGCTGGATGTTGTTTATACATGAGCAGAAGGGTTCTTTGGTTTATCTCCCATCAATCTGCTGGGTTTTTTCATTGTTCTATCTAATGTCCTCATATTTTTGATAGTTTCTTCGAAAAACACTCACTGGTAGAGAAGATACCTTGAGTGAGTAGACCCTCTTGTTGGACGCATTTGCGTGTTCAGTGAAAAACATGCAGCCTAAATATGGTGACCTTCAATAGGCTAGATTGGATACTTTCATTTCATCACTTTTCTATCACATGATGTAGCAATGTGTTCATGTCGAGAACTGGACTTAAACACATCCTTTCCCGATACATTTTAGGTAAAGCACCAATAGGATTTAGGACTTGGTAACTGGATGTATTCATTCAACCTGAAACGTGAATTCAATTAGGCCTGTAAAGGTTTAAAATCACGTTGGAAACAGAATCCACATATTTGTCGCTTTTCTCGGACGCATTACATTCACATCAATCCGATGACTTACTAGGACGTTCACTTATTTATAAGGAAATTTTATCAAGTCCATGCACACGCTACCGCAGATTTGTATTATTGAGACGGAAAAAGCAACTTCTATAGTGATCGACTACTAATGTAATTAAGATATGATCTGTAAAGAGAACGTAGAAGGGTGAAATCATTTTTAATTCCGAATATACACTTCGGGTGCTTCATCAATAATGGTACGAAGAATTTCGATAGCACACCTTGTCATCAAGCAGTCGAAAAGCAATCTGTCTACCCATGAGTTCAATTTGGAAGGGACAGTAAAGCAGATGTAGTAAACAGTCGATCTCAATCGCGTGTTAGCCATTTCCGAAGTGACAATGATGAATTACGCTGCCGGAATCCATGTTCTGTTCACCTCTCGACTATTTCTGATTTTACGAATGAAACGCAGAATATCCCTACATTTCCAGCTCCCATTGTGGGCAAATGACGTATGTCGAACTACAGGAAGACCGTCTTGACACGTGAAGGCTTATCACCCAAGTCGGTTAAACATAATACAAGTGAAGAGCGGACAAACGACAAATACCATCACTTCGCTGGAATCGGATCAGTCGATCAATACCAGTGGAGCCCCTTTGAACATTTAAACTTTCAAATTAAGCTCAGCAAGGAATGCCAAAGGCCAGATCTCGGCAACCGCCGATTGAGTCACAATCCGCACGAAACAACACCACATTATGTACTCAGAAGAAACACACAAAATAATGTTTCGAATCACTCACCGCACGCATCTGATAGCTATCAACACAACATCCGTCGTAACACTGATAACACCGCTACTGTATGGACACGAAATTGTAATTGGTGTAATCTTTCTGATTTTCTATCATTCAGTGTGCAAAATCTTTCAAGCGTGTAATGTTTTATGACAGGTGAAACACTGACAACTAGTTGTTTTGATACCGAGTTTTCTGATGTCTTGATCGAGTGTACTCACTCAACTGTATTTGCAAAATCAGATGAATATTCATTAAATGCAGGCGAATATTGTTCAAATATAACCATGAACCCGAACAAACATGTCAGTACAACACTGGTTACCATTACTTCAAGTTTGATTTCACATATGAACGACGTTCCTCTAATTTATCTTTCACCTTGTAATAGAAAGTAAATAATGAACATGGGCCTATTTCTCACTGAAAGCTCACCTTCTCAAAATAAAAATTGGGAAAAATGTTTGACGATCATTACTCGCATTTCATAAACGTAATCGAATTGTTTTGTAACTTGGCTGTCTTCTCTGGTTGGGCAGCTTTCTGGGCGCGTCTGTCGCATGAAGCATCACCACAATCACATCACCCTCACCACTATCACCAATCAATTATGATGCTCGCGTCAAACCGATAGACAAGTTCGAATATCGGTGAATATAATGACAGCAGTCAAAAAGCTGATCTCCACTTGCGCTGCGTCAGCATACATAACCTGGTTCATGCGAGATTTGTTGCGACAGCCGAATGAGTAATCATGTTGACGAATCAAATTTATTATTTTATATGGTTCGTTGGACCACTAGATGGTGTCGCGCTGCTTATTGAAGAAATGTTTTACTAGTTTTTCCAGTAGGGAAATCACTACGACTGTCTGACTGGCAGTGACATAATGGTCTGTCTCCCAACAATTTGTGGCAGTCAGTTATCTTTCATCGATCGATGACGCAATCGTGTTGAGTTTTTTCCTCAAGCCACATTTGTATGTGTTGATTCATTGTATGACGTGTGACCGGGGAATAACGTGGACATAATTACAGGTTCGGCAATATAGTAAATTCGCTGGAAGTTGGCTTCAAACGTTAGCTGATTTGGTTGATCATAACGTCTCATTTATGAGCTATTTATGATTTTATTTCCAAGCACAGTGGAAGACTTTTATTTATCAGCTTGATTTTAATAATAATTTGCCGAGAATCATGCTGGATACGCAGTTGACATCAGCGTTTCAATAATTTGATTCATTTCTCCCTCCAGTGGCTCTGTCGTCTAAATCTAATCTAGCCCGAGAAACAGTGTTTGCACTGTGCTTATCTTGCACTTCTCTGGAACAATTTCAATGTAATGTAGATAGTCTACTTGTAAACAAATCTTCTTATTGATCCATTTTCTCAGTGTTCGCTGTGGATGGGTAACCTTATATTTGAACGGAGATTATTCCAGATGGTCAACTGTCCTTCACAACGTAACAGGATTTCGGAACCTAAGCCACCGTTTTATTAATTTCTATATGACGGAGATCGGTCATTGACAAGACTACTCGCTCTGTCGCGTCTGTTTTGTCGTTTCGACAACACGTTTTATTGTAAATATCAACAGACCCTTGGGAAGTTTCTATCAGAGGACATCCGAAAAACAGCTGATAAAGTATTCACGCCGCGTTCTTTGCCAGTTCCCGAATTTCCAAATCCTTTTTCTCGATTTTTTTCTATGAATTTATTATTAAGCTGACTTGCGCATGTTTAACTGAACATATGAATAAAGTCTTCGTACGTCAAAAATTGTTGACGGTTCAAATCATTCTTCATCCTTGAACAGTCCGCTTTGGTATTTCTGACAAATGAAGTGGATGATGTTATATGCTGATCGCATATGCCCAGAAACAAGATCGATTTTGTACAGGCCTCTACCAACAGTGATGTAGTCTCTTTTCAACAGACTGAAATAAATACGCAGGACAATATGGAAACATGGGAAACATACACTTATGTATGAATGAAGAAATAACAGATTGCGAAGCAACGCACTGTTGGACTTCAGGAATTTGAAATGCCAATCGATGAACTTTTCAGACAGCAATGCGTGTATGTAAAGATCGAATGCAAGTTCTCTAAAACCGATATATATCACATGGTTTACACTCGTAAGAAGAGTTTATTTTTACAGTGGAGCTGTCTTCTAGAATACGTGATCTAACAGTGAAAAGAATGCAATCTATACATTTTGAGTATTTACCACATGACTAGACTGCTCGGAAATGTTTGTTCTTGTGAATTATTTTCATCGGCGTACTTGAAGAAACGAGCTGAGTGGGTGACAGCTGTGATTCATGGCTAAGATGTTCCCATTTGTACTTTGATGCTTCTGTTCCATTCTGTTATATTTCAAGCTCCGTTACGGTGTGAGTAGAAACTCGTTACACGATTGCACGAATGTGTTGGTTTCATGTGATCTTGCCGAACGAGCGATCCTGTGTTTCGATGATGATTCTCTGTGCAATGCAATTTCGTACCAATCCATCAAGACAAATGTAAATTCACATAGCCTAGTTGCTCTCGATCAAATATATACTGGCGTATCAATACTACAATACAATATACTCATCTCATTTTCTATGCATGATTTCCTTAGTAATTGACCTGACTATTTCTCGTGTGAAATAACCACGAAATAATACCAGCTTCTCCAATGGTTTGCATTATAATGAACAGCTTTTTCCCGTGCCTGCAGAATGTGATTCGTGATCGATCACTTGGATGTTTATCTCGTTCACCAGCCACAAACCTGGTAACACTGGTTGCGTTCATTTTCTGTTTATCGAGTATAACTTCCAACTTATTGTTTCGTATTCTCATAAGGATTAGCAGATTGAGCGTCAGATTCAGCATGGGAGCATTACCACTGACTACGCTGCATATTTTACCACTAAATGACTTAAAAAGCTAAACATCATCTTTCGGGGAGACGTTTGAGCATGGCTTATGAACGTGTCCTTATTCCGGTCTCACATCGAAATTCCAACGTAATCCTCTCTGTTGAACGAATAGAGAAGATGCATGCCATGGGAAAGATGTGACAATGTATACTGTTCAACGTGGAACCGAAACAGAAAGCGAAACGCGAAACCGAGTACTGTCGGATTTGATAATGAGGTCGACGGAAACAGAAATGTCAGTTCAGGTAAATATCGCGGCCAGATGACGGTCTTTTCCTCAACTCTATCGCGGCCACTATGAATCCCTTGAACAACTAAAGCCTTTTACTTTGCACATGCAAATACAGTCTAGGTTTGACCTTCGCACGCTGTAGGTCATCTTATAACAAACCAATTTCAGTTCGGTCAATCAAATTCTGAAACCAAATAATTTGTCCGTCGAAGAAAAAATTCAGTAATACCAACTGAGGGTTGGGTAAATAAATCAAATGTACAACCACAGAATGAAAGTAATGAGGTCAGCAAAATCGAGCTGACGTCAAATAAATCGGACAACAATTAGCTGACTAGCGGAATAGTCGATTATGGGAAGGTTTACCAAATAGAGAGTTGAGCAGACTCGACTCAGCTAATGCCGTAATCTGTCCACCGATCCAAACGAGCGCGCAGCAATTTCATTCCAAATAGGCATGTGAACCTCAACGCTCGACAGCCAATCCAACTATAACTCGGTCAAATTTTGCAGCATACTAATTTATGGCAAGGTTACAGCCACTGTTCATCTACAAATTCGTCTCCGCTTTTTGATGAGCGGACTACGTGTTTAACGCAAATGTGCAACAGTCCTACGTTTCATTAATCAATGCGTTGTCCACGTGTGTATTGTTCGATGGAAGTTGACAGTTCAATCAGATGCATATAACAGGCAGTAATCAGTCCTGTTTTTCCAATATTTAGTGCGTTATCTGACTGGTGATACGCAATTGCTTTGTGAGTGAGATAAGCAGCAAAATTTCACAACAGTTTTGATTCAGTATATTGCTGACGATGACACCAGAAACTGAGAGGGTTATGACATTACTTGATGGAATTCAATTTCATCAGCTGGCAATGCAGTGATCTTATGTCTGAGCATTGGACATGGTCGACAGAGGCATATACGAACAGACTTTTCAGCTCACCAGTTGGAAGGTGTACAGCGCATTGAAGTCCACACTTATTCGATCACAGCTGACGCTCAGTTACCGCTCGTGGTAATTCGGACTGGCTTTCCGGGGTAGGCCGATTCGGTTGCTGTGACCACAGAAGAAGCAATATTTTCGTAAACGTCCTTAAAGATCATTCGTGCCTTCGTACGAAAAAAACCTCGGCCACGGCGACATGACAAACGATGATCAACTAAAGCACCAAAGTTGTTTTCGTGTAGGTCCTATACTATCTCATACATTATGCAGGTCAGATGCCACAAGTATGGGTTTGCCCTGCTCACCACACCACCAATCAACTGCGCCAGTAGATATAAGCACACAAACGAAAGAATTTCAGTGGTCTGATGTCATATTCAACCTTCTTTTGTTATCAGAAGAACGGTACGCAAGACATGGAAGACGGAGAGCCGCTCACTCAAACCAGGAAGAAGAGCGGTTCGGCAACCTGCCGTCTACCACGGACACTAGATACACACTTCACTTGGCACGTCATCGTTTCCTATTACTATTCAGGAACACTATTTCCTTTTTCCTCATTAGTGTTTTGCGGTAGTCGATCCACATTCGAGCTAGTCCAACAAACGCCTCACTTCATTCAATCATAGTTTAAATGAATTATATGTGAAATTCAAGCAGCTTTCCTACTCAGATTATTTTCGTAGTTCCGTGTATCGATGACTGGGACAATTGGGGCATTCGGTTACTCACGATACAGTAAACTGACTACGGATTTACAACATTGATGAATTACAATTCCATTACTCAGTGTTTACCCGTGTTTTATTTGCCTCCTGCATTCTGAACTGTGACAACGAACAAAGGTCTCGATCATAGACTATTCTGTATTGTTTACAGCTTGCTCGGTTACCCCATAAATCAAATGCAATTTGAATTATTCTTTTATCCTCTACTCTTATCACCCTTCTGTTTTGTTGATTCACGTGTGCGTCGGGTGTTTTGCCCCTCTTCCATAATCATGCCGTACTATATCCATGTAGTTTGTTTAACCTGTGTCAATCATAATTTTGCTCTTTCTTTAGGCTTGTACCCATGGTTGACGGAAAAACATCAGCATATTGTCCATTCTTCGACGGTCTAAAATGAATTAGTCTTATATACAATTTATGAAGCCAATGATCCAGCTTGCATTTTTACGACCTGATCAAAGGCGGTAAAACGTTTGCGTCATCAATACCATTTTCTCTGAATATAAAGGACATATATTACGGATATAATTGAGCATATAAATGAGTAGGCAAACCGTTTCAGGAATTCGAAAATTCGTACGGCCGTGGCATCTCTGGCGTACAGAGAGATCAACATCCTGTATTTTTGGAATTCCCGTGTTGATTAGGAGATTCGCGGTTATCAAATGTATGATCATGTGATTTGCTATCGGACAGCCCAAAATATTTCCCATCCTCATCCAAGCTCTACACTGAGGACCAGAACACATTGTGTGAGATTTTCTCAATAATCCCAGGAAATCCTCTAACTCCCTTTTGTATAAAATTGATTTTATATAATAAATGTACTTGAAAATCAATACGAATTTGCTTCTTTCTGATGGCACTCATCCTCCTGTTTCCTGGCAAGAAGGCCTTTTCCAGCGGCGAGATACACCAAACTGCGATCGGTGGCGCAGAGCTTCCACTTGACACTTCGGAGGTCAGAAATTCTGAATCCTCGTACGACGATTTTTTCGTGGTAGGAGGAAATCCAGTGTGAATCGGCTGGTGACCACATCTTACATATTGGGACCTTATGCTGTCCCCCAATTCAAGCTTAGGAGTCTGGTTCCCGGTTATCTTTATTAGGGCAGTGAGCCTTTGTGGACATGGGACCTTATATCGCTTACACTGCATTCATGAACAAGCTCGTGTTTTCCCCAAAGTGAGCGAAAATATTTCCCAATAAAATGAATCCAATGAGCTCCGTAATGCGATTGCGTCAATTTCTCGGTTGGCCTGGCCGAGGGAAGAACACGATACGACTGTTGAGCATGGTAGTAATTGTCGTTCCTGAAATGAGACTCGTATACCGATTTTGAGTTGGTTTTGCTCGACATGGTCGCAGATGATACGTATGGCCTCCCTAAGGGGAAGTTCGTGAACAGTGATTGGATATAAAATGAAGCCGTGTGTTTCCTTTTCACAATGGTCTGGCCCAAAGATCTCTACTATTTCGGAATTTTCTCTGGCCAATAAATCATAAACTGGCTCAAGCAATTTCAACACCCATTTCGCCAATTTGCGCTGTGATGAATTTATCATCTATGGTATTTGTCTAAGTAAAATTTCTGGTTTGTGTAGTTTCGGTGGACCATGCAGATGTGGATTTTCAGTTCCATTTGGCTTAAGATGTTGAGCTGTGATCACATTGGTAAACTGTCTTTCTAGTTGAAAGTGTTTCTCTGCCGATAACTCTTGTTCTAGTTCATCAGGTTCATCGCAGTTATCTCGGCGCACAAACTTGCTGGGATAGTCAAAATCGGTCTCCATTTTCTCATTTTCATTCCAATGAGACAGCACGGGTCCGGAATCATTGTTTGGGAGTAAAATTACCAAGCCAGTTTGCAACTGTAGATTTTTATTATTAAAAATGCACTCAGATGTGGTGAGTGTTTGATGTCTGGACGATCTTCCCAGTTACTTTGGTTCGAAGTCAACCAGCTCAACTTGGAACCAAGTCTGCGCATCTTTTTAAGTGGGTTTGAATATTTTCAGTTGTTTGAATAGATATTCAAATTGTGCTAGTGTCTCTGTGCTGTTTATATTCTTCGGTAGTGTAGAGAAACCCAGATCTCAAGAGACAGCCCGCAGTTGTAGTTCATTCAGTGCAATCATTGATAGATTATCCACTACAGTTACCGATTGTTTCGGAACATTAGATTCGGCCAACTTGTGAAGACGAGCAAAATTGTGGAAAGCAGAGGGCTTTACAAAAGATACGTTGATGATATTTCTATCATCACGAAAGTCTAGAATAGACGACGTGGATTATGGATGAACTCAATCTTGTGCATCCAAGTATACGAACAACGATGGGCGCAGATGTGGAAGATACACTTCCCTTCTTTGAGACCATTATGACTAGGAGGAATGACGGAACAATCGGCAAATCTGATTTCATAAAAAAGAAACTTGGACAAGCCTATACTTGCACACTAACAGCTTTGTGCCTGTGGAATATATTCGTAGCCGTGTCGGAACACCATTTCGGAGAGTAGGACGAATTTACACGGAAACATGATGGACAGCGAACTACGACATCTGACATAGGCGTCGACCGAAAACTCTCATCCCCATACATTTATCAAAAGGCACAGCAGGCCTATAGTTAGCAGATAAAATACTTGTTCAGTAGAGAAATAATGAGTCAATCTCTGTCTTCCATTCAAATGTGCTGACGTCAATGCCTGCTCAAACGTCAACTTGGTTCAGCGATTCATAGAACGTACTGTGCAGCAGACCTCAGGATTGTTCATCGAACGGTTGGGGCCTTAACTTCCTCGGTTAAAATAACGTCTACCTCTCTTCACCAAATCTAATCTGATTTACGAATTTGCGGAGAAACCTACGTGGGTGGAACAGAACGGCAGTTGTCTAACCGAGGATTTGAACACATTCCAAATTGGGCACAACGTCTTTTGATGCACACAAGTTCAGATCAAACGCATATTCAAGACGTTCGAAATCAAAAGTTCTGGTCGTCTGCCATCGCTCGTCATCTTCAGATGACGCAACATCCAGCTGACCGAAACACTGCGTTTCGGGTCATATACGTGATAAGGATTGCAAGGCTATTGAGGTTTGCCGAAGCCGTAGCCATACATCGTTGAAAACCCATTCTGTGTCAGCAGAAACAGCTGTTTGGAAATGTGTCTTTACCATGGTGAAATTTTTTGTAATTCCCCCTATATTTGTCACACAATACTGTTTTACATTAACTTATTTGTTATAGATCGTTCTGCAGTATATACCATTTTGAGACGCAGCGAGATCGTCGCGAAAATAAATCGTGCCTCTTAGCAACTTTTGCTTTTCGTCTGTCGTAAAACATGTGGCTACATTGTATGATCCCGTGGGTCTGGTCTCTCTTATGTTGCCGCCAGCAAGGCAGATCGTTCGCGGTGTATGCAACCAGTGTCTGGATTGGGACCGTCAGTCCGATGAACGTGAGCGAGACAGATGGATGAAATGGTCGAAGAACATACAATCTATGACTCCCATTCGCGTCGATAGATGTCTGGTAACGAAATGCCCACCTTATGGGACAGTAGAGCTGCACATCTTCAGTGCCGCAACAACTGCTTATGGTCCAGTTGTGTATTTGCGGCTCCAAACTGACTGTGGATCTACTTGCCGTTTCATAGTGGAAGAACTCCCTTGAATTGGTTGCGGCTGTTCTTGGAACACTGTTTTGAATGACATCACTCACGAGTTACAAATGCATATGGACCATCTTGGTTCATGGATGGATTGCACCAATGTTTTTCAGTGAATTAGTGATGTCAGTGCCATTGGTCTCCTTTGTGGACAATAGAATTGCACTCATAGGAAATCGTCCATCACACCGTGAGTAGCGATATGTTCCAACTGATGAGAATCCAGAGGATGTTTCATCATGGAACTTTTGCCTGAAATTTAGTGTCAAATAATTTCTCTTTATCATTTTCGTACTGAATCGTTCTGACAAACTCATCAGCTCTTCGACAGTTCCACTGTTTGTCATCGTCACATTTTGGCGATTGAAGCGTGACTGGTGCCTATTGAAGCGTATTGACCGTCACAGCAGATGCTCAAAAACGCCACCAACTTGAGCCAGGGAGATCGTCAGCCGTCGAATCAAAAATCTGTTGAACTGTTTCCAGCATTCATGTTGGAATCGCATCCCATACGGATTGGATCCGATTTTCCAACTCATTCAGATTCTCCGTCTTCAGTTCGTGGAATTTCATCTCAACATAACAGCCCAGGAAATATGCCTTTGGACTAATATCCAGAGATCTTTGACACCAGGGTACAGGTCCCTTTCGTCCAATCCTGTGCAAACGGAACTTCCAGTCGAGCCATTGAGCATAGTCCGTAGAAAACATACGTTTGTAGCGAAATCAAGCGTTCTTCATGTGTCTCACGCACTAACTTATCCGAAAGCTTGTTTGCCAGCCCGATATCCAACTGACCGTTGCAAGTGAACCTCACTCCAATTTTCCAAATGATCTTTCAACCCCACGTACGACCGAACTACACAGATTGGAATTTCTTTAATGCAGTAGAGGGAATATGAAGACTGACTTCAACTGAATTCCTAATCGTGTCATTTTAGGGCGCAATTTGCATATCTTTGAAGAAATATTTTCATCTAAATCGTGTTTTCGGGGCAATCATGCCCTCTAATCGAGATACAATACCATACTAATCACAGAGTTGCCTCATCATTCGAATTCGAAACCTCAAAGATCTCGTGTTAGATCAACAATGAGGTTTTCTTTCTTCCTCCTTGCCTGTTTTCATCCTTTCTCTCAACGGTTGTTCTGTCTTCTAATAACGTAGGAATTTCGTTTGACTTTGAGTTATCCGTTGCCATGAGTTGTGTATTTTCAACTGCATCTTCACCAAATATGTGACTTGCTCCTCTATTTCCATGAAAACCTTTTCGGCTACACTTGAGGTGACAGCGACTAACGTTCTGGGTAAAAAGGTATAGTTACCTTTATCGTGGTATGATGCTGTGGTTTCATTCAGATACCCTATGGAGCAGTGGACCATCTACTACTCATCACCACACACTAAATAATAGTTGATTTTTCTAGATTTCTCCAATATTAACGAGTCAAATCCCCATTTTTCCGATGTTCCTGTTCTCGCCACTCACTGCTCATCGGGCAATGCAGCAGGAACTAACAATGCAGTCAGTACGAGGAATATTACCGTTTGACCACGACATGTCTTCTGTTGATACTCCCACGTGCTGTGGTGCCTTAGATTTACCATGGACAGTAACATGCAAGCCGAGTTTAATCGATTATTCCTGGAATATCCCACCTATCGGTAAGTTGTGGTCAATCCACACATAATCCCAAACATTCACACCGATGAGCAACGTGCTCTCATTGTTGCGTCAGTCTGAGGCTAGTTTTAGTCATGCATTCTGGTAAAACGGGCTTACAAAAATATTCATATAAAAGCAGCCTAATTATTGACGTTGGTTCGTTCATTTTCCTCTTTCTATGGTTCTTTTCATATGAGGATCAGTGACCTTTCACGTAATCATTATGTAACTGAAATTCACGTTTGCAGATGAATAACATGCACAACGTCAAGCATATAAACGGATACGAGCAGACCACGAGGAGTAGAAAAGATTGACTAAATGAAAACGATTTGAGTTCAGACATCAAAGAGAAGAAACAAGTCAGCTCAACAATAATGATGAGTATCATACAAGGATTATTTGCCGCATATACAGAGCAAGAAATGGTAGAGCAGTCATGCAAGTGGCCGGGCCGCTCATCTTCTTTGAAAGCTGTCGTGTATAGGAGATTGTGCTCATATATTTGATTCAGTGCAGATAACTACTCTCTCTGCTTTTAGCCTTCATAATGCTGCGAAAACCTACTTATTGTTTGCTACCAATATAGGCGGCGACCATTTATATTAGGAAATCCTACAACGTTCCGTGCCAAAATAATTACATTCCGTCGAAATGAGCTTGATTTCAGTAGTTTATTGAACATACACTCATGAAACATTTTTCCGTAAATGTAAATTTTCATCATTCTGAATGTGAATACTCAACTATTTGAGATTTATTTAGGAATTACTGTGACCCTGGACGGCGACACGAAGACAACTGTCGTCCTCTACGAGATATTTGAAATTCAGCCAGCACTCTAAAGCAGACGTTAGTTTACTGGTATGGGAATTCTTATAAATTCGCCTTTACTCGTAATATGTACAATTCCCCGAATCGAATGATTCCTCTTGGATATTGAAACTTAATGAAACACCCCGACAAAACCAGGAAAAATTTCGTTAATGTTAGTTCAAATGCCAATTCTCGAGAATGGCCGATCATTAAACTAAGCAGTTCAAGTGGTTAAAATATAGCAGGTTAATTCTATCGTCTTCCTACTTCCAAATACATTTATTTAAAACAAATGTTTGATTTTTACAAAAACGGAAAGTTTCCGCTTGAGATCAGGTAAAATTCTGCGCAGACGGACACAATCAAGAATCCTCACATATGCGCTTGATCATGGTTCATATGACGACGTCTGATTCGATGAATGCGTGGGTTGCAATGAAATTTTGTTATATCACGCGAAGATACACTTGACAAGGAATGTCTCAATTCACTAAGATTCGATAAAATATCTATTTGGCATCGGTATGCCACACACAGTGGAAGCACACGGCCTATTGGACCCACAACACAATCAAAAGACACGGTGCCCAATGAATACTCTGCAACGAACACAGGGCACTAAGCCAAGGAAACTCACAAAACTGAACACAACTGAAAGAGTGCTCTGATGTTGCCCGACTAACTACTACGCCTGATCTATTGAGGTTTTATGTGGTTCGCCAATTTGGATTTCAGGATGACGATTGCTGGTTTCCTTTACACTACAAATCATGAAAATACACAACCACACACGTAGTCGCCGTCTTGCTCGCTCTCCCCACTCGGAAGATGGGCACAAACTTGTCAATCTAACTGGCATTCGCGGAGTGATATATAACATCCACTCGACTTGGTGTGAGGCAATTAGAATCCTCAAGTCACCCATGTTATGAAATCACGTGAAAAAACTATTTTGACCTAGAACGTCAAATAATCGACCTCCGAATTTCGAAGTAGTATTACAATCCAACTTCCAGTTCCAAACATCCACATTTATATAGAAGTGGTAGGATAAAATTCGACTCCATCCCAATTACTCAATGAAATGTTGATATTTGGAAGTATCCATTATTGCTGAGTCCATAACATAAGTGTCACTAATGTCTAGTCTAGACAGTCCTGGGTGGTTCCAAATTGTATTCCTTTCTCTCCGTACGAAGTAAAATAGCTTTTTAGGAAGGTACGCACTTGGAGATATCATGTTTCAGTAACCGGGAGAAGAGTGATCAATGTCCGCACTTTGCCGCACTGAACATCACTAATTCAATCTGGCTTTTGCAGCGAATTCATGTATATATTGGTACGTTTTCACTCAGTTTGATGCACTGCTTTCGACTCCAGAAAGTCGTGAATGCTGGATTACAACTTTTATCGTGTTTCATCTTAGCAAACCTATTTGTTCACATTCACTACGTGCACATTCAGTCATCATTCTTCTCACATTTTGGCATAAGCCTGCATCTTATTGATAGGTAATTTTGCTTCAGCCCGGGTAGTGTTGACTTATCTATCTAGCTATGCAACGATAAAGTTTACTCAGAATAAACACGTGAACTTTCCATGAACGCGCCCGCAAATCCGCCTTATTTTGACTTGGCCTCTTGAAAGCTCAGCATTCAAAATGTGATTCGAGCAGGAATTCTCGAAATACTCACGCTACAGAAAGGAATTTCAAATGCCTAATATATCAGAAATTACCATCTTGTGAAGATCTTCAACAACGATTCGGTTTCCCTTACATAAATATATAATTGGAACCTAAATAGCATGACAAATCAAGTGTTTGGTTGTCATGAAAGTCAATAGAACAATTTCTATTTTTTGAACGAGTTTCGTTCTTCTTGTTATCGGAAGACAGATGTGAAATAATCTGAGGTCATGCATCAACAGTAGTTTCACACTGGTTCATCGAAATTTTACTGGAGACATGTGGCAATGTTTTGGCAATACCAACGATTCTGTGTTTTATTTTTGTTTGGGTCTACACCACCAAGGGCACCTACAACTCTACTTTGCCGGCCTGATCAAAAACACAAACGCAAGCCATTACTAATAATGAAGTAACCTAACTGGAATCTGCGTGGTTCTGCTAAAATGAAATGGTGTACGCGTGAAGAAGGAAATAAATCCTTGGGCATAGCAAGATCGGGGAAATATTTCATCATTTTCAGAAGGCTCAGTAGTGCATGCGTGCATTACCTCTGTAGGTTCGCATAAGATGTTCACCGGTTACTCTGTAGCCTGCAAAATCCCAAGCCTCTCAGTTTTTGCGCTGAATGAAAATATTTCTTCCGTCGGTGTACTCACGTGTCTGTGTGTGTGTGTGATTAAGCTCTCATTATGAAAGAGAAGGACACGGAATATGCAAGAATTGCTCGGTCCATCGATTTCAGTTGCTCATGTCGCTGAATCAAATGATTTCATCAGGCTGACAAGTTTTATTGCACGTGCGATCGACGCTTGCGGCTTCTGTTACTCTAACAGGAGAGCAACAAAATACAAGTTTGTTGATTGTAACTACTATCGTATGACTTTTATGGGGATCGTCTGCAACAAGTGACATGGATTGAACGCTTGCGAATCAGCTTGAATACCAAAATTATATAGTGGAGTATTCACACGATTTCCTGCTGGGTTTTCTCTCTCGAAACTAGGTTGGTAAATACTTCACTTAGATGAGCCATTCAAAAGTTGGCAGTGAATTCCACGACGTTGAATTATTTAGCCCCAAAACACATTCATTGCAAAACCTTATTGCTCTGTCCAGCAAGATTAAGCTCTATTCCATTCTCACAATTTGAAGATATGTTTGTAGCCATTACGGTTTTGTGCTACATCCAGTGATCGCCTAGCTATTTGTTTTTTCACTGTGGTCTTTTCATCCTAGAAATACGTAAGCTGTTTTGCCCTTATGTGTGATAGTTCGTCAAATTAACACAAGTACTAAGTCCAAGCGTTCCTCTAACTGGCTGAAATTGAAGCATAACACTGAACAAACCCGATTCTGAGTCAGTAAAATATTTTTGCTTTCAGTAAATTTGGTGTTTACACCAGATTATTCATTTTTTATTCATTCACAACTGAGTAGGCAATGACCTTACTTCATACTATAGTCTGTGTACTTCTTGGTAAAACCAAATCGAAATGTCGTATCGTGAAATAAATGACAAACATTGACGTGATTATTAGTTGTGACCACCCAGGAAAAAGACCGAAACAACAGTAGGAGTGCCGTTTACGTAGCCGATAATTCCAGTATATTTGGATTCCAGGGAATGTCAGAATACAAATACATTTCTGCATGGATAACCTCTGGTGAATTATTCAAAATGGAATTAGCAATTATAAAATTAGGTTTGGTGTGTGTACATCTCATGCGCAACACCAAGCACAAAATAATTTAGGAAGTGATATACAGTGAGTCATCAAAAGATATCAGTAAGATTGTTCCCTTTAGTATACTAATGAACCACACGATGTTTATTGTGAACTCACCATGATTAACCCAAGAAGGCACTCGGCGTGCAGCTGTTTTACGCCGTTTGTTTGAAATCACTTAAGATATGCACACACACATTGTTTTCAATGGAAATCCAAACGATTGTAAGGGTGTGGCCATAAAAATTGGTTCTAGTTGAATACGCACACTAATCGGATTTTGAGTGGGACATCTTTGCACTGGTAACGTAAATGAAAGTGAAGCAAAAAGAACATTCTACAGGTTGTTTCGTCAATTCAATTGCAGAGGACTAAGTTTCTCCACTGAGTTACTCGACAGATATGAATCTTCGGTCTGAACATTTTGTTTTGTGTGGATACCACGCATTTTCTGATTTCCCACCCGAAAATTTTGCGATGTAACATGTGAATGCAACCTTGCTTTTCTCACGGACCATACAAACCTTTAGTGTTACCTAACTGTTATCTCTAGTGACCAGATCATTGGCGCAATGTAATTATCTTTGTTCTCAAGTGTATAAGTCAACGATGATAAATTCTCCAAAATGTTTAATAAATTGCCATTTAGAGGTGTGTAAACATGAAAGAACAACATTTTAGCTGTGTGGTAACAAAGTGAAACCGGGCAGAAACCTATATCATGGGAAAACCTCTAATAATGAGATTACTACATGAATTGCCAGTTAGGCGAATGTGTTGGAAGCAGCCCCAATGAACATCACGTCGATGAAAGGCCCTGAACAATTCCAACAGCGCAGAGATTGGGTATACTCATGATCACAGTGATTACCTATTTGGTTGAGAAAAACAAACTGTTGTGGAAGAGAACAAAGTTGCCCATCTAATTGTGAGGTGTTGTGAGTATCAGGTGATCGACGGAGTCCGAATCCCGGCGTTTTGCTTCAGAACCAGTGGTGAAACATTTGTACGATTCAACGAACTAAAGCACTCGCTTAAGTCAATCAGAATTCATAGTGAAACATTTAACCCACTTCACTTAAGCCAATGGAAAGCATAACGATATTCTCTTATACTGTCAACACTTCGTATTTTGATGTAAAGCGCCCCAAGGGACAGAATAACCAATGACGTTAGATAGAGTCACTTGGATAGACCTCGTTTGTAGGTGGACTTTACTACTTGACTCCATTCAGGTAGCAGAATGAAGGCAGATTTATTATTTCAAAAAATCACCAATTTTGATGCTCAACATTCTCGATGTTGTCAGTACAGTCGTGATCACTGTTACTACCATAGCAGAAATCACATATTTCGTCCGTGCTAGTTTTCCTATTGGAAATACTAAATACAAATCCCAGAACGCTGCTAACTACTGTATATTCTAGATTTTAAATGAGTGCACCATTTTCTTTAGCTGGTCGCCTTTGATTGTCAACAAAATGGTGCATCACAAATACCTGGTTGTGCTCTCTTTGGTCCTTGCATAATAAACCGAACATGATTGTTTCAATATCTATTTTAATAATCACCATGAAATCGACTAAACCATTTTTTGAGTATGAAAATCCTATAACTGAACACGGCTTACTTTTAAAATGAAAATGGTCGGATGCAGCTCGAAACTACACCAAATATCAAATCGTCCTACTCCTTAATCTACTTCTGAATAAGAGCAACTGACTATTCTAACGCTACTGTGGAGGAGCACAACTGAATTTGGAGAATATGTTGGATTCATTAGGGTCGCATTTGATTAGCAAAGTGAGGTCAATATTTAAAGTTTCCGATATCTTCAAACGGTAGGACTAAAATTCTGCGATACCGCATACTTTCAGTATTGGCAACCAGTAGACAGAAATAAAGAGAACTGAATACTTGCCTCCAAATGAATTTTCATTTTTGATTATTCAGTTACTTCTCCGGAAACCATATTCCTGAGGTAGAAAGTAAAACTGTGATTTGCCGATTCCATACGCGATTTCAGACTCCAAGCAAAACCAAACAACCACATCATCCACTGACCCCAGTATTTCTACCTTCGGCCTTTGCACGCAGTTTGACAGGTTACCAAAATATATTGCTAATACTACTTAAATTTTTTAGTTAATTTGGTGTTTGAGTGCGAAACATTCGAGCAGGTGGGTATGGAAATTGTTATTTCCCATCTGTTTTAAACAGGGCATTGTGCATCTGTTTCCTACAGCAAAAACAATAAAAATCGAATTATGCAGCCCCTCCTTGGGGGAGCGAAATAGTTTTAAGAGCTACAAACCCAACATATTGAATGGCCGTAAAAAAGGCAGAACCTCGGTTCTTGTATATGATTCCATGAAATCAAAATGTGTAAGACTGGTGAATAGACATTTTGGCCAAATTTTCACCGGGACATTCCTGTGGTGCTAAGGTGAATATTTATATCAAACTAGATAGTAAGTTTCAAGTAATGCACACATTTCTCCTTCAGTTATATATTACTCGTTTCGAATGAGTTAAGCATACGCATAGAATGAATCACAGAAATAATTACGAACCCATCTTGATTCAAATGAAATCTATCATGCCGTCGAATTCACCGTGCTTGTTTATATTGACAACAGCAATAACTCGGAGAAAATCATAAAAGTTTCACCGAATACAGCTTTGGTTTCACCGAGGTTAATGAAGCCGACAATCTTTGACATTACAGGGAATGCTCACACTGTACAACAAATAAAATCTATTTTACCATTTAGGTTTGAAGAAAATCTTACGTATGGAAAACGGCCGAAATGACTGTATTACGTATTACTATCAGAGAGTGAAGAAAACTCCCTGAAGAAAGGTAACTATCCGTCCCTACCCAGTCAACTGATCAGCACGCCTTCACACACGCATTCCACTGAATAACCCGAGTGAACAATAACTATATACCTGTCCGACAAAACTAGACAACAAAACTCAATCTGGTGTAAGTGTGGGTACGATGGCCTATCCTGCGGTGATACCTGATATGGTGGAAGTAATTCCCTTGGAATTAACGAAACGGATACCGTGTCTCTCCTCGAAGCTATCAGCCGTTGTTTAGTATCATGGAAGATGACATCTAAACAAAATTTATTTCGGTGGTTCGGACCAATCCCGAGGGAAGCTGGGTAATGCAGTGGTAATAAACATACCTCTGAGGTGAAAAGGCCAGGGTTTATAACCTGTCTAAGACAGGGAGTATAAATAAACTCAAGTAGAAGCGAAGCTCGAGTCTGGTGCTTCCCAGTGCAGGGTTGGCCGGAAAGATGAAATCCAAATGACAATCAACCAAGCAAAGTACCACTTATCCTCACGTACAACTCACAAGTAGTTGTGAGTAGTACACGAAACTCAATCAGTCATGCCCACTAATAGAGCAAAACCATCGGAATATCGCGCTCAAGATTTTCGCTTTAACCAGCAAATCGGCTTGGAAGATTCTCTAAACGAGACAGATTTTCAGGAAGTAGGCCGGAAATTTCCTGACAAGAACAATATTGTCAACTCATTCGAACGCCTCCAGTAGGGCAAATACACGAAGCTTACCGATTGCAGTGGAATATAGAAGAGGAAGGACACAGAACCATGGAATAATCCATAATTGTTTGAATTTGTCTCAGAAAACTAGTATCCTTTTTCGGATTTCTGCACTGCGTGGTGAAAACAGCTAGTACAAGCGACTGGTCGACTCGACCATGAACAGTATGAACGTAACCCGCACTCCCTTCCCACTGTCTCTGTTTTATTTTGAGTTATTCGTGCCTCTTCTCTACGGAACGAAGCAATACAGTGGATGTTTAACTTGCAATCTTGCTTTATTGACCTTCAGCCCTTTTCAACATTGAAGTTTGCATCAACTCTCTCCCTTGATTTGCAAGCAATTGAGAATAAATTTACTGCTTCGGACAATATTAATCCACGGAAGATCATGTTTGGAGTTTACATTGTATTTCTTCAATCACAGAACTGTAGCTGAGTGAATTCTAGTTCACTTTGGGGCTGTCATATGCATGACCTACCGACAGCTCTGTGTTCGTTATGGATAGAGAGCCATGTAATTATTTTCAGGGGTCTTGGAAAGCTTCAGGATTTTCAAAATTTAGGAAGAGATCTGTGTGCTGAATCAGAGGCTGAAGAATATTCATGAAGTACACAACGGACAGATCGGGCGAGTCTGTATTAGGACGGGGAAATGTGGTGCTTTTGAGGAATCTTTACTACCAACTGGGGACCTCCTAGGTCTGCGGGCAAACTGACAATGACGGAAGGTGTGTTTGAAGACAACAATAAATGAGTTTCTCACTTGCTTCAGTTCTTCTAGTAAAAGACTGCTCGATGAGCGCGTTTGTCTGTGTTAGTTGCGTCGAACAATTCACCAAAGGGTTCACTGGACAAAGCTGACATGGGTTCCGCAATCTGTAGTTCTACTGTAACCATCAATTTCAGGGCTTAGCCCATCCGGACTAGAGTAAAAATCAGAATATTTCGGCTCGTGAATACTTAGAAAAATGTCAGATTGATACAAGGTTGTAAAGTCTTCAATGGGTCAATATGAAAGAGGACGGTCACAAGAAGCGAGCATTACAGTAGAATTGGGTTGATCCACAATATCATCATCCGTGCACGATTTAGTTTTTCTGACTACCCCGAAGCTTTGTGACGTACATTAGGAATTTGAAATTCTTAGATCTGGAAGATTTTACAACAAATGACATATTCTAGCATTTTATCTGTCTCGACTGGTGCAAGTTTAGTTCGATTTGGTTTGATTTTTCATTTATTTCTTCCATGTCACGCACTGGCCATCCTTACTCATTTTCCAACTGGTACTCGCCTCCCCGAATATGGCGTGCCGAGGAATCCTGTCAGGTGACATGCGCACATCGGCGTTCAGATATCAAGCATCTTCACATATTCTTCCCCCGTAGTGGCCATGTTTCTTAACCACAGAGAAGTATGGGCTCGACCGCTGCAGCGTATACCCGACTCTTGATTGTTGACCAGACTTCGTATCAAAGCCACAGATGACTCAGATTGGCAAATGTCAAGCGGAATTTCTGCATACACAATGACACCTGAATCGATATATGTTCTCCCAGTAAAATCCAGCTGCTCAGAAAACAACTTATCAACCAATTCTATGGTTCTCCAGATAATGAATGGTTTAGTGAACCAAACCCAATCCTGCAACAGTATCCTGCAAAACGCGTACCGATCATTGGTACACAGTTAAACATGTTGCTCATATAAGCTTGCAACTCAGCTGGATCTTAATAGTCTGTGTGAAGTGGGTAGTAGGTGAATTTGTTCTAAATACCTTTGATCAGCGAGAAAAAACTTCAATGGTCACAGGAGGGCAGCATTTACCCAAGAAGGATTCACAATAGTCTCCATGTACCCACTGCCACTTCTTTCTGAACACCGGTCAAAGAAGTCACTTTCAACTTCTTGAACGTATCTTGTGTAAACGCAATTGTTAGTGATTAGCTGCACTTTCGATGTGGGCACGCAGTCATGATCCTCTGACGGAATCCGTGTGGCCCAGTGGGACGACTCCACATAGCCAGCAATTCCGCGCTCACACAGACTACATTGCTTGAGCAAGAAGGTTTTCTCAAACCAAAAATAAAAATGGGATGGCCACTGAGCTAGTAAGTCCGCGATTACAAAGACTGAATTGCTTGACGGACAAAATCTTTCAAACTAAAATGAATTATACTGCGCTTTATTGAATGGGGATCGTCAGATATCTCGAACCCCAACCCAGGAATATGCATTCCACTAGAAACCTGAGGACATTTTAAAAGAAGGTGTTGTATATCCAATAATACGGGTGAAAAGATTAGGAGAGCGACATCGATATGCAATTCACGAACAACTTTAAAACCAAAAAGTGGGAGTCCAGAATCGGAAACCAAAAACTTACATTCACTAGGATCAGAGTCACGTAGGTGAATTGGAACCATACAAGAACCGACATGTGGGAGCTTGTATCCAGTAATCCCTTCAATAGCCACACTAGTAGGATTATTCTTATCGATAGGATAAACGCAATTGATAGCTTCACGTGAAATGATGGATTCTACACGCCCAGTGTCAACAATAAGGTGTGTTGACCACGCACTTATGTATGCAATTCCTGGTAATATGTGGAACCTTCTCTGACAAAAGGGCTAATTCAAGTGTCGAAAACCTGCTAGGAGGTAAAGAAGTGTCAGATGATGCTGAAAGGATCGTTTGTTTATGTGCTGGGCTAATTCTACAAGCACTATCATTGTGAGCAAACTTACCACAGGCAAAACACGTGGCTCGTCGACGAGGATATGTGAAACAACGCATACCTGACCATATAAGATACACTTGCCCAAATATGAATTGTTACGGTAAGAGTTCGAATAAATCGATCGCTCAAGTGGGGCTGATTGCCACGATAACTTATCGGCTTGGTTAAATGAGGCAAATTTTGAGTGTGCCGAACTACTTGATTTTTGGAAGAATTGAACAGTGTGGACTTCGAAATAGCATGTCATTTCCCCATACTGTTTACGAATTTGGTCTGATCAGTTGCAATAACAGCTTTTTTTTGAAAATCTGGGAGGTTGATTCCTACAATGAAGCGTTTGCTCAGTTGATGTTCCCATGTGGGACCGTGTTCGCACTTCGCTGCCTGTGTCTCCAGCGGAAGAATGAATTCACGAACGGATCCGTTTTCAGGTCTTGTGAGGCTGTTTTAATTGGCTCTCTCAGCAGCAGTGAAATCGACCGACTTGAAATGCCATAAAATGAGGATTCCTAACTTGTCGTGTGGTAGACTGATGGTAGAATCCGGAAAAGTCGACGTTCTCATGGGAGTGTATGCATTTTTGCAAATGGAATGAACAACAAGCAGTGTTTTTTTAAACATCCAAATGGTTTCGGGCCAAATACGAAATACTGAAACATTCCATGTAGTCGTCAACGGGTTGAGATGTAGAACTTACATCAAGAGGTTTCATTCCAGATGCAATCATGGTTTGAATCGTTTGCGCGACACCAAATGTGAAATCGAATGGATTGAATAGGCTGAACGGCGCACACAACCAATGCGAAGTAAGAACATCAAGAATGCATAGAACGTAGCTCCATTTTTCATCCGGGCAGTATCATGACCGGTACGATAATGTACTATATCAAAGAGAATATAGTGAAATGGAGCAGAATGTGTCAATCTTGAATTTAACAATAATTCTTCTTGGAGGCACATTCTTTGATATCGTCAAGTGGTGGCCGAGGATGACTTTCGTCTTTGACGGATTTTCGGATACCGACGAAAAGTATGCTTCGATTCACACAGACAAATTTGTGACCCTTGTCAATAGACGGGGACCAAAATGATCAACAGTTTAGAGTTGATCCGTGCCGGTGGTAACCGAGAGCAATATGGTCGATCTGAGTGCAAATCTATGGAGACGCAGCAGGGTGCCAGGTTACTCGGTGGGGCTTATTGTGCCCGAAAGTTGTATTCGCTAGGAATAGTCCATGGTCGGGCCATAGTTGAATGAGTCGGTCACCGTTATCGGTTCCATCGGTTGAAATGTCGAAACGGTTTCCTTTATTTCTCTCCGTCTCTTCTAGGCTTCCAACTTGAAAACTGAATTCACCAACAACATCCATGATGTCCGTTGAATGCATGCTACAGAGCAATTCATCAAATCATGGTATTATTCGTCTTTAGCCTCAGACGAGTTGCAATCATTTTTGGGCATACACAGAAACAACAAACAGGCATGGACTCTTCAGTCTAGTGCTGTGTACGTACATGGAACCGTTTGCATTTGTATCTCGTGAGTAATGTTGTTCAAAACCGTGTTCCAAGAACAACCGCAACTAATTCACGTCGCGGTATGGTGAGAAATTTGCACGGTGCATTTAGAGGTTTTCCCACCATGAAAAGATAAAAAGGTCCGCAGTCACATGGACTATGCAGTCTGGTGCTGTTTACATGTATAGAACCGTTCACCTGAATCGCACATAGACGATTAGTCATTGGAATCCAGTCGAACAGTACACGCTGAATTTTCTTGCCGAGAATGATGCCAACAGCAGCCTTACCACAAACACTAGACACCGAATGACCCGGCGTGCAAAGAGTGAAACGGAATGCCCAATTCGGCTCTAGGGAGCGAAGTGTTAACACTGAAGAGGGGTATTTTATGCGTGTTTCTAGGGCACAATGAACATCGATTCTCTTTTTTGTTGGATCTTATTTGCTAGCGGTACCGAGAGTTATAAGTTCACGGTCACGAATAATTGCGGCCTATCATATCTATTCATAATTGGGATGAAAGTGGTAAATGACAGATAAATAAGAACTTTGTTTCCCGAAATAAACGATGGAGATTTTTGGGCATATCGTATATGGCGACTACCCACAAGACAGAACGGACTTTAAATTGGAAACTTTGAACCAGAACATAATCAAGCGCTACCAAACACGGGAAAATAACTGAAGAACCCGTGGAGGAACTTCTCCCGGTCTGTCGCGTCAATTCTGGTTGTGCAAGTATTCTTTCTTGTCTTCGATGGTGCTTTTTTAACGATCCACTTTTTGGATTCAGTCCTAATCCCCATGCACCCAATAGAGAAAGCGAAACGTGGAAGGGATAGCATCTTTTGGGTCAAAGAGTGCCAAGATTAGTTAAGTGATAGCAGTTCAATGATGGGCGATGATCACTCGCCGTCGATATAAAACCAAAGTACGCTACTCCTACGTCATTCTAGTGAAGCTTTTTCTATCGGTGAACAGTTTCTCCCTTGTTTATTCACCGTAGTGTATTCTCCTCGGGCACAGTGGTTAGAACCCGATGTTGCCCATTGACCTGTCAGTCATGATTACATCTCCGGCTTAAGTAGTCCATCCTCTTTAGCCCTTTGGCTTTTTCTGCTGAACCAAAGCCGCTGGATTCACATGGTACTGCATCATGTAGAAATCAACTACACAATAAAATTCACCAAACGTCCGTTATGATTTCCAAGATAAATGATTATTCTTACGTCAACCAAGAGAGAGGGATACCTTTCCTTGTGATATTCTCTATACACAAGCTAGTAGGTTGTGGTAAAATCGCTCCCACTCGAAATCACGTAATCCAAAATGGCGAGAATGCCCAGGCTGCGAAATAGCACGATAATTCTATTCATGAACTGATTTGTATGAATGGCAAAGAAAAATAATTAATTGGCAGGTTAGAATTTGATCAATCACAAAGGGCTTACCTGTACCCGTCCGCAGCAATGCTCATCGGTTGAGAATCCTAAACGCGAGCGTAGCTATGTAAATATACTAGGCCATATCACGTGTGACGCTCACTGAATCATCACATCTGTCCTCCTTCAGGTGCTCCTCGTTATTGGGATCTCCAGCCGCACTGATCTCCGAAATGGAGCTGTTGGCTATGGCTCGGCAGCTATAGCCGTCGTTTTGGTTGGAGGAATAAATGGATCCCTGTCATCAACACGGTCACCATCTGGATCTTTGGTCGTCTCAGCAGTGCGATCGGCCACGTTGTCGGTCGCCATTTGAAATGGATTTGACTGATGTGGCGCCGGTGCACCGACTCATCATACACCTACATAATCTCGACCATCGATTGAGCAAGTAATCTGTAGATGATTCCGCAAGTTGGTCGAAGTTCGTTGCTATGGAGTTATGTGATGTTGCCGGAAACCATACATGCCAGCGATGATCGTAGTTAGCAGGACCTGAACAGAACGGCTGAAATCTCCCTGGTGGTCGTGTGCACTGCGTCTCGGTATTGCAACGGGAAATTGTCCAGGAACACCTCCAAGTCGGGCAACGTTCTCGCAATCCCTGATGATAGAGCACCTTTCACGCAGCGCACCAAGGTTTTTGATGCATCGTTAGAGCACGGGTGGCGTGGCGCTGTACACAAATGGACACATTCGATTTTCTCAAGCTAATTTTCAGCTCCGCATCACATTACTACTATCCATTTTCGGTGACCAGTAACCGACGAGTTGCTTCTCGGCTGAGGCGCTTCCGGAAAGCCTGGATTACTAACGAGCTGTTTGGCCAACTGGTCAGGAACACTTCTGGACATTTGAAAAAGGAGTCAGTGAATCACTTTCCATGGACCACGGGTTCATTGCCGAAGTGCAAATATCTGCATCCAGTTTTGGCCTTCGACAAATCTGTCAAGCCAGTGACTTCATTTTATTCACACCCAAATGGCCTAGATGCAGTTGAACCAAACCCGACTTGTAAAATGGAAGTGGAATTCAATTTGGTCACCGTGGTTGCCGCGCATCGTTTTGAACGTGGATTCAAGAACAGTCGGTGGTCATTGCAAATTGGAAGTGTCTCTCCATCACTTATCATCGCTATTTAAGTCGGAATAAACCATGCGGATGGAGCCACACACACAATGACACTGTCTTGTTCCACTTTGGAAAGCAACTTCAGAACACCTTCGATCTGACCATACGGCAAAACTCAGTTCTTCAGGAGCTCCGCATCATCGCCCACTCCCAACTTCGCGGGCTCAACCGCCATGCCACTCTCGTTATTCAAGCATTATACGATCAACTGCTGCAAAACAACCTGATCCACCGAAATACTGTATGTTTTTCGCATTGTTGCCTATTGCTCTAATGTACGCGGGTCCTTCAAACGTAAAATCAAGGGTCTGCCAATGAAATCAGGAAGCGAATCAAGATACAGTCAGTTTCCAATCGAACCATCAATATAGTCTCGCGCAACAATGGAAGTCCACGATGAGTAACATCGTGGATGCGCACATCTGTGTGTTGTATGAGTACACTGGGCAGAATCAAATCGAATACGGATTTCCGAATAATGAACAAGCAGCTCGTGATATCCAACATGAATGAAAGTCCCAAGTTACAGTGAAACTGGACTGATCTGTACACGAAATGGTTGGATTCACTCACAATCTCTTTATGTATACCGGATTGTCATCATTTTCCGAATACTGATAGGTGGCGTTTGTGTGAAATGGGCTGACTGACGAGCGCAAACGTATTGGTAGTTCACTACGGACTGTTCCGCCGTCACATCAAATATATCATAGATTTGTTTGCATGTTGACCGAGCCTGGGAGAACGTTAGGTAGCTTTCTTTGCAACCTCGGTGGCGTATATCTGCAGTGGGGCGTTTCCACAATTGGATCTCCAACTGATCATCAAAATCACCAATTGCATCCTGTGTTTTTAGTGTCGGGAAAAAATCACGAAGCTCCTACTGGGACCACAGACTAGGGAATGAAATTTGGCACATTCTGTGCCCACAAGCTGACCAGAATTTCCTGGCTATATAGCAGAGCCTCCAGTCGTTGAACGGTTTAGCAGTACAGACTCTTGGGTATGCGATATTTTTAATTGGGGAATACAATGAACGGCGCTCAGCCGTCCGGAGGATTGCAATTTGGTTCTCCTTCTTCACATATTCGTGCATGATACCACATGACTAGGAGTAGGGACAACATAAGTTAGCAATAGGTCAGTTGCGGTATCGAGCAGGACAACAGTGGATAAAAGACCTTGATATGCATGTTTCATCGGTCATTTTCGCGTGTGCAGTCGGACCACGTCCGCCTCCTCACCAAATTTTAGCAAATCAAACACACAGACACACGCAGGGAGGCAGGCACATAGTTTCCGGCAATGTATGTACCAGTAGGGAAGCGAGATTGTGGACTTGCGCCAGATAGAGATACACCGAATATATGAAGAACAACAGGAAATTCGCTCAAGGTATTTGACTGACATTAGCATTAGATATCTCTTCCTTCCAATTTCAGTGACGGTAAATGAAACCGCAAAAAGAAACGAAATTGAACGTTAGCATTTTTATCATCCTAGTCGAAACCCTAAATGTATAATAACACAAGACACGTAATAACGCTTTCATTTATTGCCATTTTGTTATGGGAAATTCAGAACGTAAATCCCCGATGAGGTGATGATGCGGGCATTTTAGCGGCATTACGACTGAACAAGTACAACGTGGACGACTGCGTGAAAACACATCGTAGCTGCATCGGTCAAGACGACGTGTTCACTCCATCTTCGATGAACTCAATCAAACCTGGACAGAAGCCCACTTCATAGACCAACGATGGTCGAAAAACGCAAATTGCAGGACAACGCAGACGAAACCTAACGTGAACTAACTGCCGAACTAGAGAAGCTGATAAACCGTAAAGTTAGTTGAGATCAACCTCGGTAAGTCGGTTCCCGTATAGTCTACGTTCATGATTTGGAGATACGCGCTTCCGTTTCTTCATCAATTTCTCTTTGTTAAGCAAAACGAAATAGTAGTACTAACAACATTAGATACGCTATTGCTCTGAGATATTCAACCTTCGAATAAAAGTTTATAACTGAAATACTTTTTACTACTCACACTTATTTTCGATCTCAATTTATTTGGGAAACATGAATTTCCTGATTCTGGACTTGGGCGTTACAGAGAACGAACTGCCTACAAACAGCCTGAAGCGAGTGAAGCCTAACTGTTGTGCAATTTTCTGTCACTGTTTCCATAGCTTTACTGGGACATTTGACCATTTTCAAGTTTGGCGTCATTTAAAAGGGTTCAAAACATGCATAAATAGCAGTCTTACTTTATGAATCTTCCAAGAGGCAAGAGATATGGTTGTTTTTTATTAGGTGTTGATGTGAACCAAATCGTTGAGAGAGTTAGCTCGGGTTGCTCAGGTTCTGTTTCTACTCCCAGAGTGAACTCGGCAGGTGTGCAGTACTAATGACCCCATAACATGTATGGAACAGCGATGCTGTGTTTATATTGGTGAGTTGAGTGTGGTCACTGAATGAGGAGTCATTTCACGAAACAATACTGTAGGTCATCTGTTCAGGTCACAATGGATAATATGGAGGAATCCTTGATAAGAACAAGTTGAACCTGTTGGTGGATGAATAACGCTAGGGATGTCAATTCGGAGATAATTGCATAGATCCCTGATAAACAGTTCATCTACACACACACACACCGCAAACGTACTGCCGAGGACATGTACAAGCCGTCTTGGCTCATCCTCCTGTAGGAGCTAGCAGCCTAAAGGTAAAATGAAGTGAATATCAGAGCAAAAAGCGGCAGGTGGCAAGACACTGCAAGACTAGGAAATCCACTGTTTGCACTGATGCTGATAGATGCTTAAGTCACGAGAGATCCGCTTTTATGAACAAAATGTTGAACGCCCAGGGATCCTCTGGAAGATTCTAGGTTATCGCATCTAGGTTTGTTGAAATTCGTCGCAAAATCCTGGTTTGCATCTCCTACTGTTAAAAAAAATCAGGGAATTTTCAGAATTCAGATGAAAATTAAGAGTTTTGTTGGAATTTACACAAACTTGTAAGACCACACGCTCCTACCACTTGAACTATTACAAACAAAGCCTCTTTGGTGAATTTCCTCTCCGTGAGCATGACAACTTCAACAAATTTACTATTTCGTATATGGCGCTGATCCACAAACTTGAGAGAATATGAATCTCAAACAGCAAAATAAGTGTCATAAATTTACTGGCAAACTCTCACCATATGTGATAGCAGATTTCAGGCGCTTGGTGATAAGTGGGTTGATTTCGTCACTTTTGAATGGTATATGTTGGAAAAGTGCACAATTCTGAGCGCCTTGGCGGCAACCGCTCAGAAGGGTAATCACTTCTGTGGGAATCTTGCCTGTTCGACTTCTGCACGCGGCGCTGGACTTCTCGGTGTCAAAAAGCAATTCAATTATTCTGTCATATAGGATTCGGTTTTATCGGGCCAAAAAAAACCTCTGTGAAATATATACATCAAGAAAGGGCACGTCTTTGTTTTCTGCCTAGCGACGAATCGTTTTCATATCTGAGTGGCTGCTGGTTAGGCTATCAAATAACTCCATTTTTGTCTGTTTTAAGTTATCAGTTTGTTCAACTGTTTACCTGGCAGTTCTCTACTCTGATTTCGGCTGCCACGTTCCAGTATCATCGAGCACAAAGGGCCACAAGTTATTGAGCTTAAATGAAAAAGAGCCAAAATTTCAAAGTAATCAACGGAAATCATGAAGACAAATAAAGAGTCAGAATACAAGTATGTCACTGGCTGCGTCACCAAGCAATATCACCTAATATCCCCAACTATTTGTTAACCGGTCACGAGTCTAACACGTCTTGTTTGGCCAAGCCCACTGGTCAATGTTTCCATGCATTTAGACATATCCTGGCATGAATTCCTCGACCTACCTTCGAAGCCTTACTCACATTAGAGAACAGCATACGCCGAAAACGTCTGTCGGTGGGCATGTGTAACATATGTTGCAGCCACTTTAATCTATTTAAATTCAATACTTGATCCAGAAGTTGACCTCTGGTTCCGAACATTAGCGAAGTGAGACTTAAGTGAATAGCAGTTGCTCAGGAAGAAATGAGCCTAATATGTCGAATCTGAAGAACTCTGGTGTCGATAAGTTCTTGAATAAAGAATTGACTTGACTGGAGCACAACATCTAGCTTTGCCTACGTTATGAAACATAATCCCCTTCCTAACGTTGAATTCGAGCTTACACAGAAAAACACAAATCGGGAATTCAAAATGTTACAGAACTTTCCAACGTGCAGTGCTTTGATAGAAGAAAGTTCTCACAGTGCGAACTCAAATGGTGAACAACACTGTATATATGTAATTGTTACCATAAGGTGATTGCGGTTAAAAAAAACAGTTTGAGAAGTCGAAATTTAGATTTTTCATTTCTTTGTTTTCTAATTCCTGACTCTCAAAGTTTAATAAGGGAACTACTAAGCATAATCAACGAGGGACAAAAAATCAGCATTGAACTTCCTGTGAGTAATACGTTTGTTTTCTGATTGACTCTGTTTTTTGATACCGATCCTGACTGCATTAGTTATTACACTTTCAAGTTATCTTATCTGCATTCACTTGCATGTATTCATGAGAACCGCTAAATCACTGCATCGAGATCTTGATAACTATGCCTGCGCATGACTCCAGGGCTGACATTTTCGATAAAATACATTTTTACACCTCTTTATAAGTCAGTAACTCATAAACTTATATGATAGCAGAGCGGTTATTATTTTCAGAAAAACCTGTCCTTGTTAAAACCGAAATGACAAAAACCTAAACCGACGTCTCCTAGCCTGAGCATACGCTGGGATCTCGTTTTCCATCTAAATATAGTCATATTTATAGAAAGTCGCATTTCTTCAGCATTTGACCCACGCCATTTCCATCCATAAGACTATATTTTCTGAAACACAGTTTAGTAGCCCAGTAACTGGATTTTTCGATTCACTCCGTAGTAGTAGTTTCCATCCCGTGTTCTTGCGTTCCAGACTAGTTATTTGACGTTTTCCGTAAGATCGTCCAAATAGACAACATAAACGGTAATAATGGTGACTTAATTAGGCTTGTGCTGGTCGTCGTCCATAGTGATAAAGAGTGTCGTTGCCGTTCGAGGTATCAGGTATCCCGGTGTTGCCTGTCCCTCAAAGGCTGTGCCTAATTATCTGTGTGCGGCTAGTTAACACCAGTACAATTTGTTTTGATTCAGTATTGGTGAATTGAGACGTTCAGTTATTTGTGTGTGAAACGGTGCTGATAAAATTTGCCCACACAGTGTCTTGTTCTGACCAAGTGGGTGCCAACAACAGACTTGACCACACAAAATCCGTAATAACGCATTGCTGAGAATCATTAGAGTGGGCCAGTAAGATTTGATCTGAATGGGCCGTCATACTATGGAATTATGATGATAACTTGTACTCAAATGAGGTTGGAGAGGTTTCACCCTGCAAAGTACAAATGAGATAGAAAGTGGCCGTAAATATAGGCCATCAGAGGGACAAAACAATCTTAATTGATTACTTCAGGTTTATATGGAAATGCCGCGAAATTAATATGAGCATTCATCTAGCAGATAATTATATTGACAGTAACAGCGGCGCAAATCTAGAACACTTGGCTAAGAGTGGACACAATGTCGGTGGGATTACAGCTTCCAAACCAATCCTGGTAACCCCCAAGTGATTGTTTGTTGCAAATGAAGACATAACAACTGAAACATTGATACCAAAACTATGAAATAGTAAAAATTCATCCAGCTTCTATTATTACATAGCTCCAACGCAAAACTCTTCCCATTCATTTCCTTTTGCATCTCAGTCTTTCCCGTTGCTTTTTAACACACTTCGAGCACACTATCACATACTGTATTGTTCTGACGGCCATTACCTTTTGGCATTCTGTTACAATATTGCATTTTCTGAATGGCTGGTGATGGTCGAATAGTTCAGAACATTTGATTACCACATTGAGACCAGACATTCGGATCCCTGGTCTGCCGGTTGTTTCTGTAAAAAAACCAATGGACTGTCGTCCGGCTCGTTACATCTTTGACCTACTGGGAGCACGTGTATTTCTCCACTACACGTTTCAGTGCCAGATTGTCGATACTACTTGATATTGCTGTGTGTGTTCCACCGCCGTATTGGTCATCCATATAATATGAAAAAATGTAAGCTCACGCAATGCTATCAGTATATATAAATCATCGCTTCGATACCCAGTAATATACATAATATACAATTGATTACACGAACTGACATATGACAAAGAAATTCATTCTCCGTTTGTTGTTTTGTAGGGATTGCTGAGCATGTAATGCAAAAAATAAGTGTGTAAGTTTCAGAACAACCGATAAAAAGAATAGTGAAAAATGTGAAACGGTAAAAAACTGAAACTGAACTACATTGATCGTCTAGCCGTAGAGAAAGAAAACGTTGGGTTTGATCTTGTTTGGTTTCTTCACATTTTGTTCGCATATTATCTTATTTTACCAAGAACAGAGTCTCTAACATGTCGGACTGATTGTAATATTTAAGGAAAAACTTTAATCCATTTTTCTGCCAGATGAGTATTGTGGAAATATAAAAATGAGAATTTTGTGGACCTACTAAGTTCAACAAACACGTGTGCTGCGGTGGAAATTCGTCACACATGAGTCCCAGTGAGAAATGAAGCAGATATGCAACAAGCTGTCAGTCTCGATCAGAAGGGCAAAACTGTGACAGGAAAAATACTGAACTCGAGAAGGCACGTTTAACATGCAAACTGCTTTCCGTACCAAACTATCACACTCAGCATCGCTTACCCAATCTGCGCATTTTACATTTTGTCTTTTCATACAAAAATAGTACAACAAATGATTCCGAAATTGGCGCAAGACCAATAGTGAGCTACCGAGGAGGTCCTTGTTCCCGGAGATTGCATAATTCCAACCTTGAGTCGTGAGGTCATAAGTCAACTAAGAAGACACTTTGAACAACGCCACACCTACAATGAGATTGGTGAATGATAGAAAAAACAATGCTATTTAGAATGACTGTTCAATGAACAGTAACAGACTAGTTTGGATGAAACTGTAAAAGTGCATTAACTAAATAAGTGCAACATAAACCTGCGGTTCACGTTTCCACCGCTTTTCCAATGATCAATCCCACACGTTTCGGTGTTCCACCCGCCAATTCTTACACCCAGCGATTAGCAATATTGCACGCAAGGGGACCATCATGTGCGTCACCAATACACCTGTGAAGCTAGTGACAAATTGACACCATAATAAGCGAAACTGTTGTGCAATAAACATTTGACGGTCATCTTGGATAGTAAGGACTCGAAATCCCGAGTTTCCAATCTCCCACCAAGAAACCAGTGAATAATTGTTGGACAGAGTAGTAAAACAATTTAGTTACCCAACCAGCTGGCAAAATACTGCATGTCAAATCATACTGAGGTAATAAGTAGGCAAAATGAAATAAATAAATATCAATTCTTTTTACTTCTTACTTGGTATACATCATCAATCCGATGGCTCACTAGGACGATCACTTAATCATAAAGAAAATTTGCCAAGTCCATGCACACACTAGCACAGATTCGTGTTATTGAGACAGAAAATGCAGCTGATGCAGTGACTGACCAATAAAGTAACTAAGATATGTTCGATAAAGAATAAATAAATGAGTGAAATCATTTCTCATCCAATATGTACAATAAATAATACCAAGAAGAATTATGATAGCACACCTTGTCAGCAATCTGTCTACACATGAGTTGAATTTAGAAGTAGCAGTGAAGCTGATTTGGTAAACAGTTGATCGCGATCGCCCGTTCTCCGTATTCAGTCAGAACGATGTAATCACGCTCCAGGAATACATGTTTTATTCACCTCTCGACTACTTCTCATTTTGCAAATGAAAGGCAGAATATCCGTGCATTCCAGCTCTCAGTGTGGGGCAGGTGACGTTGGTCCAGCAACAGGAAGACCGTCTTGACACATAAAGGCTTATCATCCGAGTTGGTTAAATAAGAGAGTTATGAAACGGGGTCAAATGACGTTTACCATCTATTCGATAGAATCGAATCAGTGGATCAATACTAATGGAGTCTTTCTTCCCAGAATAACTTTCAAATTAAGAGCAGCAAAAAAATGCCAAATATGCTAGATCTCAGCCACCGCCGATTGAGTATCGATCCGCACGAAACAACACCACATTATATGCTCAGAAGCAAAAATGTCTATCTTCGAATTTATCCAGGTCGTCCACACAAAATAATGTTGCGTAATCACAAACCCCACGCAACTGATATTTATCAACACAATATCTGTCGTACCACTGATAACTCTGCTACTGTATGGGCAAGAATAAGTCAACAGCAGTAGTCGATATTATCGACTATCTTTCTGATTTTCTATCATCCAGTGTACATAACCTATGATGCGTGCAACATTTTATACAAGTGGAACAATGACAACTAGTTGTTTTGATACCGAGTGTTCTGATGTCTCAATCGAGTGTTATCACTCAAAATAGTAAGTGCGGAATAAACCTGTTTGGAAAAATACTGGTCCTCATCGTCCAATCGGTCCTCCTTCCATCATTTTTGCTACCCGATGTCCGAATTCTGTTTCAAGATAACAAAATGAGCTTTTGGGTAAAAAAACGCGCAAGGGGACCAAGAGAAATCAGCTTAATGGGAATCGATGTTTGGGAGGAATGAATAATAGTATCTGGTGATTTGAAACACAGCTTTAGGAAGTCCAATTTCTGAAAGGTTTATCTGCTGTCTGATGGCCCAATTTGGACTTGCAATTATAGGGGATTCTAGGTGCTTCGAAAGAACCCCTCCGTCATATCGGTGCAGCCATTCCCTATTTCGTCTCTACGTTTCCCAATAATGAAAACATTATTTCTTCGCTCTTGAAAACTATAATTTTGACGATATCAAAAAGTCGGTTACAAACTGTCAACCTACACTCAGAATGTGTTCGAAATCTGGATAGATATGGTTTGATTCTATTCGGAACAGGACTAATCTCAGACGATACGTGGGATATGTGGGATATGCCACACGTTTCATTCTACAACACTCTTGCCTATTTGAAATTAATAGTAGACTATTTTCATGTGTTCGTACACGATTGTAATTAACTGACCGATGAGAGCTAGTATGAACTTACAAAGCTGTGTGTTCTAAATACAATTTGCATGTTGTGTTGACGCGATTATATCTCACGCGAACATGAAGCGATATTCAGTAAAGCTCAGTTAAGTTCAGTTCAGCTCTCCTCAGCTTGGTTTGGTTTAGTTCAGTTTTTTTTCAAACACCTATTATTCACGAAGTGGTTATGGTAGTTCTCGTTTCTATCTCACAACTGGAATCTCAACTGGAACTCAAACAACCAATGGTAAAAAAAGTATAAGGAGATAACTACGAATAATTCTATCAAGTAAGTAAATAATGTGTTCACAAAAGCGCTACTCGAATGCATCAAACCTCTATGTGGGACCACACCAAGGAAGTCTAACACAATTCACTTGGCCTTTCCATACCTTCCTTTCATATCATATCATGGACTGGCCAATTTCATTGGTCTCTTCTATTAACTACCTCCCTCAGCGAACATAGCGCCCCAAGTTGTCCAATCCAGTGATACATAGGACACAAGTCCCAACCACGTTGGCCTTATGAGCTTTGCTGTTCCATCTAGTGGTTTGTTCTGTGCACCCAATACACTGCACCAATCGTCAGAAATACAAAAACAATATCCACGGAGCACGCTTTGCCAGTGTCTGAATTACCAATCCACTATTCGAATTGATTTTTATGATTTTATTATCACACTGGATGAAACAGTCCGCAACGATATTTTCGGCAAATTGAATGGATGATTTTAGATGCTTATCACATAAGCCCAGAAAAACGACCGATTATGTAGAGACATCTACGAGGAGTGATGTTGGCTTTTTTCAACAGACGAGAAATAATTACGGCAGAACAATATAGAAGCACGAGAAGCATTCACTGATATATCAAGGAAGAAATAACAGACTGCGAAGCATTGAACTGTTAGATTTCACGAATTTGAAATGGCCTTTGACGCATTTCCCAGACAACAATGCCTAGATATATATAAACCCTTAAAGTATTTCCTAAACCGAGATATTTCCTATGGTTTACACGTGTAGGAGGAGCACATTTATTAGTGGAGTTGTCTCTGATAAAACGTGATCTCACAGTGGACTGAATGCAATATTGACATTTGTGATTGTTCACCAGAAGACCGGACCGCTCGAGACTTCTTGTACATGTGAAATGTTTTCATGAAACTGAAAATAAATCAGACTACTGAGAGATAGACTGAGTGAAAACAACGTCATTGGCTTACTTGAATAGACAAGCTGAGTGGTTACAGCTAAGTGGCTGATGTAAGTATTGAATAGTTTTTGAGAGAGAACAGCTCCTGGAAGAACACTATTACTGCTTATCAGATACGTAGAAGCATTTCTTCCAAATTTGATACATTATGTTGTTCCTGAGAAGAAGTTTGCCAATCACTTAATTGAGTACGTGAGCGGAAATCGGATTCTAATTTTTTTGAGAAGCGACGTTTGCCGTAAACCATAAAATGTTGGTGTGTGATCGACGAAGGCAGGCTTATGGATTTTTAAGAATAATTGAGTGATTCTGCAATGAAATTGAGTTCTACGCTATTTTCTCAATCGTGAACCGCCAGGATTTATATGCAAATTTGTATTCGTCAGTTGAACTTCTGGCAGGGTTTCAAAGGCCATGAAGTACAGTAAATTCAAACGATTTCAACTCCGACGGAAGAAATACGACTGTGATCTATGAAGTACATAGCTTATTTTTCGTTCAAGTCCTATATTATATCATGCAATCTGTGGGTCAGGTGCCAAATGGATTCGTTTGCTCTGTTCACTAGACCACCCATCAACTGCGCCAGTAGATATAAACACAAAAACGGAAGAATTGCATGGGCCTGAAGGCATATCCAACCTTTTTTGTAATCAGAAGAACAGCACGCACAATATGGAAGACGGAGAGCCGCTTACCCAAACCGGGATAATAAACGGTTCGATATCCAGCCGTTTGTCACGGACAATAGATTAACACTTTATTTGGCATGTCATCGTTTCCTTTTACTACTCAGGAACACTATTTCCTTTTTCCTCATTATTGCGTTGCAGTAGTCGATTCACATTAAAGCTAGTCCAACAAACGCCTTACTTTATTCAACCGTAGTTTAAATGAATTATATGTGAAATTCAAGAAGCTTTCCCACTTCGATTATTTTCGTGATTCCGTGTATAGATGACTGGGACAATTGGGACATTCGGTTGCTCACGATACAGTAAACGGACTACGGATTTGCAACAGAGATGAATTACAATTCCATTATTCAGTGTTTACCCGTGATTTATTTGCCGTCTGATTTCTGAACTGTGACAACGAACAAAGGTATCGATCATAGAATTTTCTGTATTGTTAGAGGCTTTCTCATTTATATTATAGTTCAAATCAATCTGAATTATTATTTACTTCTTACCTATCATCACCCTTCTGTTTTGCCGATTCACGTGTGCGTCATATGCTTGGCGCCTCTTCCGCAGTCATGCCCTCATTTATTCATGTAGCATCTGTCACTTGTACCCATCACTCCAGCACAGGTTTGTTAATACATCAAAAATAGCTTCCATGAATGTGATTTTCCTTTCTTGTGAGTTTGCCTCCCTGATCCAATACGCCCGCTTTGACGAAGCGACCGTTCTAGCCCACATGAAACAGAGCTCTTGATAACAAATAGATAGAGGACAGATTAAAATATGCATGTGAACCAAATGATTTCATTCAATATCGGTTTCTGGTTGGAAATAAAACTGAAAATTAAGTGAAATAATTGCTTCATACGATAATTGTGTGAACTTTTAAATGTGAAAGAATGCCTAGCTCTTGAGGATTCACTGAAATATAAATTATATCTGAATGACATTTTGATTTTAAGTGGCGAAAAACATTGCGCAGAATTGTTCACGCTAATGAAGACGACATTCCTCACAGGAATACTCATCAGTAGGCAAAATATCAATACATCCATGTGGGCATCTGGCATTTGGCCTGTTGTCTAGTCCTTAGATTCCGCACTCTTACGAAATTCTCGCCTGTAAAATCTACCGTATTATCAAGCTCACTGGGAGGTAACATTAGCAGATAGTCCAATACTCGAAGGTCCAAAATGACTATGTCGTGTTCAACATTTATGGTGCCAATTGTCCCGATTGCTGCCCGACGGCCTGATCACAAGGAATTAAAAAGGCAGCGTCATAAATACCATTTCTTTCTGAATGTAATGGACATATAAATCGTATTTAATTGAGTAGATAGATGGTTAGGTTAACAGTTTCAACATTTTCAGAGGTAATGTGGCAACGGCATCTCCATTGTACAGAAACAACAAAGAGATTCGGGGTATTCATTTGTATGATCCGGTAATTGGCTGTCGGATAGCCCACCAAATCTTGCCCTTTATCATCCGAGTTTTACAGTGAGGACCAGAAAACACTGTGGAGGGTTTTCTTATTATACCTATGAATTCCTCCAACCTCACTTTTATATCAAACCAAAATAAAAAAACGGTACTTGGCAAGAACCCTTTTCCAGCGGCGAGATACACCAAACTGTGATCGGTGGGGCAGAGCTTCCACTTGACACTTCGGAGATCAGAGGTATTAAATCCTCGAACGACGATATTTTTCGTGAAGGAGGACATCCATTGTGACTCGGCTGGTGACCACATCTGACATATTGGGACCTTGTGCGGTCCCCCACTTTGAGCCGAAGTGTCTGGTTCCCGGTTATCTTTAATAGTGCAGTTGGCTTCTGTGGACATGGGACCGTATGTCGCTTACACTGCATTTATGAACAAGCTCGTATTTTGCTCAAAGTGAGCCGAAATATTTCCTGATAAAATGAATCCACTGAGCTCCGTAATGCGACCGCCTCAATTTGTCGGTAAGCCTGTAGGAGCGGCAGATGCAGCATGGTACCATGATCACTGATTACGCCGCATAATATATCACTGAATGATCTCAAATGCTGGAAAACGTTTGAGCAAGGCTTATGAACGTGTTTTTATTCCTGTCTCACAGCGAACTACTAAAGAAATCACGTCTATCGACAATATATTTTATTCAGCGTGGAACCCAAACAGTACCGATACGAGAAATACACGGAATGCAAACGATCGCAACGACGAATCAGAGAGCGAACCGCGACCGAATACAGTCGGATTTGATAAAGAGGCCGACAGAAACAGAAATGTCAAACCAGGTAAATATGGTGACCAGATAACGGTCTTTTCCTCAACTCTATCAAGGCCACCATGAATCCTTTGAACGATCAAAGACTCTTACTTTGCACATGCAAATACTGTCCAGGTTTGACCTTTGAGGTCATTTTTGCACGCAATAGTTCAACTAATAACAAACCAAAATAGATTCGTTCAACCAATTTCCTAAACTGAATAATCTGTCCCTCGAAACGGAAATTCAGTAATACCAACTGAGGGTTGGATAAATAAATCAAATATACAACCACAGAATGAAAGTAATGAGGTCAGTAAAGTCGAGCTGACGTCAAATAAATCGGACAACAATTAGCTGACTAGCGGAATAGTCGATCATGGGAAGGTTTACCGAATAGAGAGTTGAGAAGACTCGACTCAGCTAATGACGTAATCTGTACACCGATTGAAACGAGCGCGCAGCAATTTCATTCCGAATAGGTATGGAAACCTCAAAGCTCAACAGCCGATTCAACCATAACTGGGTCAAATAACGCAGCATACTAATTTGTGACAAGGTTTCAACCATAATTCATCCACAAATCCGTCTCCATTATTCGATCAGCTGACTACTTGTCTCACGCAAATCTGCAACAGTCCTACGTTTCATTAATCAATGGGTTGTACACGTGTGTATTGTCCGATGTCAGTTGACAGTTCAATCAAATGCAGATAACAGGTGATAATCAGTCCTCTTTTCCAATAATTAGTGCTTTATTCGACTGGTGATACGCAATTCCTTTTTGTGTGAGATAGGCAGCGAAATTTCAATAAAGTTTTGATTCAGTATATTGCTGACGATGACACCAGAAACTGAGAGGGTTATGACATACTTTGATGGATTTCAATTACGTTACTGACGAATACACTGATCTCATGTCTAAGTGAAAATTCTGGTTTGTGTAGTTTCGGTGGACCATACAGAAATAGGTTTTATGGTTTCTTTTGGCTTCACATGTTGAGCTGTGATCTCATTGGTAAACTGTCTTTCTAGTAGAATGTGTGCTTCTGCCGATAACTCTTGTTCTAGTTCATCAGGTTCATCGCAGTTATCTTGGAGCACAAACTTGCTGGGATAGTCAAAAACGGTCTCCATTTTCTCATATTCATCCCAATGAGACAGCACGGGTCCGGAGTCATTGTTTGGGAGTAAAATTACCAAGCCAGTTTGCAACTGTAGATTTTCATTATTAAAAATGCACTCAGATGTGGTGAGTGACAGATGTCTGGACGATCTTACCAGTTACTTTGGTTCGAAGTCAACCAGCTCAACATGGAACCAAGTCTGCGCATCTTTTTAAGTGGGTTTGAATATTTTCAGTTATTTGAATAGATATTCGAATTGTGCTAGTGTCTCTGTGCTGTTTATATTCTTCGGTAGTGTAGAGAAACCTAGATCTCAAGATACAGCCCGCAATTGTAGTTCATTCAGTGCATTCATTGATAGATTCTCTACAATAGTTACCAATTGTGTGTTTGGTTATGTTCCAGTTGGGTATTTGCGGTTTCAATGTGACTGTGGACCTACTTACCTTTCATGGTTAGGAAACTCCAAGTGGCACCGTGCAAATTTCTCACCATACCACGACGTGAATTAGTTGCGGTTGTTCTTGGAACATCGATTTGAACAACGTTACTCACGAGATACAAATGCATATAGATCGTGTTATTCCATGGACGGATTCCACCATTGTTTTGCAGTGAATATATGATGTCAGTGCCATTCGTTTCCATTCGTTGTGGCCAATAGAATTGCTCGCATAGGGAACTGTACATCACATCGTAGGTGGAAATATGTTCCGACCGATGGGAATCCATCGAAATTTTCATTTAGGGGCGCAGTCACGGAACTGATTCCCTAAAGGAACCTTTGGATACCAGTTCCAAGTTGTTAAGCAATTTTGATGTTAAGCCAAAGACGCCAATATCTGATTTTCATTGTCTGATAAATAATACCAGAAGTGAAAAAAACGTCGTGTTATTCTCAGTGACTGCACTGTTTCTTTCGCAGGAACCCTCGTGTCGTTTCATTCATTTTGGATTTAACTAAAGCACGGAGTAGCTCGGCTTAGAAAATTGATTATTTCCATTATTTTATTAGGGTTTGGACGGAAGTACAGTGTCCATTTGGGACCTATGAGAGTGAAGTACTTGGGTAATGCTTCACTTTTGTCAATCAGAATAACCCAACGTCAATGTTTTGAAAATGATCTGAAGTCTTTGAAGGTAAACCCACCGAAGGCGACAAATATTCTGAAGCCCTTAGGAACCGCCTTGTGTGCCTGTGGCACCTATCGTAGGTGGCCAGTTTCTCAAGGATGGATAACTGCTGACCTGTGTCGCTGAGACTGGACGAATCATCAATGGCAAGCCAATTATTTTGGTGTATGGTGACCTCTCATCACCAAAAGCTCTCGGATGTAGTGACTCACTGCTGTGACATTCCAATCCAACGGACATCCATGGAGAAACCACTTTTATTGAAAGGTATACGAAGTGTCGATTTCAGGTGCAGTTGTTGGTCTGTGCCTGCTGGGAAGAATGGGCACAAGGGTACTCACGAACGTTGCTATTGTGCCGCAAATGGTTATCGCCTAAACGGGATTTACACATCGATGAATGTATTTTACTTCTAGGTGGAAAAAGTCATAGGGGATCAAGCCAAAAGGAGTTATCGACGAACTTATTCCTGGTGCCGATGGACACGTTGGTCAAGTGGCGGTCCGTACCAGTGGTGAAAATCGTTGTTGAGATGTTCGATCCGTTAGCACACGGGAAGTAGTCGAATTAAACGGATAGAGTGAAAATAAGCAGTTTTCTTGATGTAATGTGAACTCTGCCTCGGACTAGAAACAGCTTTCATAGTTATTCGCAAGTAACTTCGAGGTATCATTCGGGCAGGTGTCCAAATTGTTTGTGGTTGTTGGCCGCGCAATCACACATACGGTGTCAAAGAACTTCCCCAACTTGAGCCAGGCAAATCGTCAGTAGTCGAATCATATTATGTTAAGTTGCCTCCTGCATTGATGCTGGAATCGCACCGCATACATATTGGATCCGATCTTCCAACTCATCCAGGTTCTCGGCCTTGTGGTCCCCAACGTATCTTTCAACACAACCACCCAGGAAATATTCCATTGGAGCATGATTCGGAGATACTTGGGACTACTGTTTACGTCCTTTTTCGTCCGATCTAATGCAAAGGGGACTTCCGGTGGAGCCACTGGACCTAATCCCTAGAAAACATACTTTTGTAGCGAGATCAAGCTTTGTTCATTCACTTAACGCACCAACTTATCCGAAGGCTCGTTGCCCATTCCGATATCCAATTGACCGTCGTATGTTGAGCTGCATGCAATCGATCGCAATTTCTCGCCAATTTTTCTAATGATCTCTCAACTCCAAGCACCATTGAACTACCCAGATTTGAATTACCTGAATGCATCGAGGAAATTCAGACACCCACCTTCAACGATATTCTAACATCATTTGTATGCACGAGTTGCTTTGCTTCACAGTCATATTCTCATCTTATTGGTGTTTCTAGTCAATTTTGTCCTATAATCCAAATATAATGCCATACTAACCATAGCGTGGCTTCATCTTTCAAATTGGAATACTCAAGCAATTCCTTTCTGTAAGTCGCGCATGTATTGAAAATTCACCGTAACATGGGTGTATTAGGGCAGTCCTTGACTTGATTTACTGACCACATGGCCTGAATCTGAGATAAGAAAGTTAGTACTACTCTTCACGATAAATGAGGAAGAGCTAAACTGTCATCTTATTCTTCTCGTGCCTGAGTGACACAAGTGTTCAGAATTCGCGAACCATTCGGAGTCTTTCGAACATAGTGTCTACTGTTTGGAATGTATACATGTTATGAATCATTTCGCAGATGGATCAAATGTGCTGCGTAGGAGTTACAAAGAATTTCTCGTTTGCTGCCGTTGTATAGGGTTGGCCCTGATCGAAATATTTTATTAGTAAAGAAGTCCTAGCTGGATTAGATGAGGTTTACGACTGAGGCATTTCAATATCATGAGGTGAACAGATAACGGATCAGGTGTCGTCTCGCATGCAGAAGGTGCCACTGGTCTTTACTAACCTCCCTCATGAGTGATGCCGGCATGATATCCTAAAGTTCATCAACGGTCGAGTATGCACTGTCACAGGTAATTTCGTTCCTTTTATAGTTCAGAAAAACGACCGTTGGGTTATATGTTGAACCGACATGATCGATGTTTGATCATCAATCCCTCCATTCCATTGGTAGAATATGTTGAGAACACCGTGTCAGCAATAGGGAAGTTTGGTTTAGGTTGTTAGTAACCAGTGTTCAGTCACGGAAACACGTACCGAATCTGAACAGTTTTCGTTCAGTAACGTCACAAAATCAATAAAGCCACACTTCCCGTGTCGTGGATTTATGAAATACACCGATTTCAATTGTGGTTTTTGGAAGTCACGAAAACAGTGAGAAAGGTATGATATTTCTTTTGTTGTGTCTCTTCTACTCATCTCAAGGAATAATCCCTGGTGGATTTGAAAACACTTTGAACTCATAATTATTGAGCTTGAGTCAAGTGGCTTAGACGATTTTCATCCATGAGGGAGAAAATACTGTCGGTGAACATGAAACGATTGCCATGCTTCCAGTTTATTAGGCGAACAGGATGAATGGTATTGAAGATCGAATACTGTTGCGGCGTTCAAGACATTTGGATTAGCCAACATACTGTTGATGGAAGATATCTACCTAAAGCATATGTCAATTATGTCCTGTCACTTCGTACTCATCTTCACGGAGAAAAAAGAAGACGATCGGGATGACAAACATAAAACCGTTATTGACGACGAAGAGAACAATGAAGTGGACACAGACGAGTCCGACTTTGTGCTCATCCAGCTGTCAACCTTCCGAAGTACAAAGATTTTTTCGAAGTTCCTGGAAGGCACATTTGATTCAATTGCCGAATTACCTGTAATCTCCACTTCATTTGGAAATATATACATGGATATGCTAATATATCCTATCTTTTCATTGTATGTCACACTCCTGTTTGTGAGAAGATGATCGAGACGGGAAAAGAGTGGTCACATATTCATACCAGGATCTGACTGTAAGTTTAGTTTGCCACAACTCAGTATTGTCAATTTAGCTCGGATCGCTTCATGTATATATATATATATATATATATATATATATATATATATATATATTGTATGGAATATGAGTGTACAAGTATGGAGACGAGTGGGCAGAAGAGTAACGGGTACGCATACCTGATGAGAATCAACAACCGCAAAACCGGTCCTGTGCTTCCGGGCGTGATTCGTCCACACGCATATATATATATATATATATATATATATATATATATATATATATATATATATATATAATGGCTTCCATCTCTAATATTGTGTGTTTATCTGTACGCACGGGTGCATGCAATCGAGTAAATCCGATGAGAGCAACTCGATTTTTCAGTCGAAAAAGTCGAGGTGTAACCATTTCGTTAGATGTATTTTATTGCCTAGGTAATGGAAATGAAAATTTACACAGTTCTGTTTGCAGATACCAATCACAGACACACAGCGATAAGTTTAATGGGTTCACAAACGCTGATAAAATGATGCGGTTTTTCGTGGAAGATGGGAAAGAAGGGCTTCAGGCTACTAAGACACCCATAAGAAAATTGAATCAATTGAAAAAATACGATGAAGATACTAATAATCACAGTGGACTTGTGGGCATTGGGGTTCCAATACCGATAATCTCCTCCTAGTGGCCATGCTTCTTAACCCCAGAGAGGTACGGACTTGACTGCTGCAACGTATACCCGACTCTTGATTGATGACCAGATTTCGTATCAAAGCCACAGACGACTCAGAATGGCAAATGCGAAGCGAAATGTCTGTGTACACAATGACACCTGAACCCATATCTGTTCTCTCGGTAAAATCCAGCTGCCCAGAAAACAACTTATCAACCAAGTCTATGGTTCTCCAGATAATGAAAGGTGTAGTGGACCAACGCAATCCTGCAATAGCATATTGGAAAACGCATACCGATCAATGGTACGCAGTTATTCATGTTGCTCATAAAAGCTTGCAACTTACCTGGATCTTAATAAAAGAGAACGATGTCACTCGCATATTCAAGTTCTAAGACCTTTCAAATATAATCGCCTGGAAACATGCATCACCTGAGACCACATCAATCACGAAGTTAAGCCATCAGCTTTAAAATTAGACGGGGGCAACTCATCCGGTCCAGCAGTCTCGTATCATTTAGTTGGCCTAGCCCACGAAGAACCTCCGCATTCGACAGCGAACCTGTATCTACAAAACAGAGTTGGAGCTATGATGCTTCTTAACAAAGCTGTCGGAGATTGAGGCCAATTAAACTGCTTTGATTGCTTCTCCCAACGGACTAGACGAAGCTCCTGAGTTTGAGTCAGTGAGCCGTTCGTCTCTTAGAGCAGTTCAATAAAGCCTGTCTTTCGAAGACCAGTGTTTCAGTTTAGTCGGATAAGATTGCAGCTGCTGTCAACCACTGCAGCTTTTTCCACCTCCCTGTACTTCGCAATCCACCACTAATAATGGCAGTTTCTCAGGCTTCGAATCAGTTAGCGTTCAAGGCACCTCTGAGTTCCATCATATCTGGAATCCGGAGGAATCATTTTGCGTGCAACTAACGGCCCAACTGATGATGCAGATATCCATCGGTTCTGTGAGATGCTGGTTGTTATATCTTGAGCAGAAGGAGCAGCCTCAATTAGAGCCCGCTGGACATTATTTATTACTCATCTGGTTCCTTTGCATTTCACTGCATCGACAACCCGGTGAAACGTTATGACATCGAATGGAGTGTCAATGGCAAGACAAGGTTCGGAAAATATTTGGGGATTCACAGAACAAATTGCACACACAGTTTTCTTTCTTCACATCATCCAAATGTTTTCGGGCCAAATACGAAATTCTGAAACATCCCACGTAGTCGTCAACCGGTTGAGATATGGAACTTACAGCAAGTGGTTGCATTTTAGAAGAAATTATGGTTTGAATCCATTGCGCGACGCTAAATCCTCTAAACATTCAAATTAAACACTGACTTCACCAAAAACCCATGATGCCCGTTGAAAGCATGCTACGGATCAGGTGACAAAATTCATGGTATTTTTCGTCTTTAGCCTCAGATGAGTTACAGTCATTTGGGGCATAAACGGAAACAACAAACAGGCATGGACTCTTCAGTCTAGTGCAATTTACATGTATATAACCATTCACCCGAATCGCAAACGGACGACTGCTCATTAAAATCCAGTCGCGCAGAGCACGCTCAGTTTTCATGCCGAGAACGATGCCAACGCCAGCCTTACCACAAGCACTAGACACCGAATGATCCGGCGTGCGAAGAGTGAAACGGGAAAGCCAGTTTTGAGAGTAAATTGTTAACACTGAAGTTGGGTCTTGTATGCGCGTTTCGGGGACACAACACATCCATGATAAAAGTCTGAAGAATGCCAGCTAGGGCAGACTGTTGCCCCGAGTGCCAGTGCAAGCGGATGCTGAAAGTAGCTGAGTGAGACGAATGCTTTGGTCAAAGAATCAATTCTCTGTTTTCTTGTCTTCTATTTGCTACCGGTACCGAGATTGAGAACTTCATGATCACGACTTATTGTGGCCTCTCATATCTATTCCGAATTGGGTAGAGGAAAATTCAAGAGCATAGAAATACGAACTGTTTCTCGAAGAAACGATGGTGATTTTTGGGCATAACGTACTTGGCGACTGCCAACAACGCACAACGGACTTTTCTTTGGGAACCCTTACCGGATCCTCTGACTCAAAAGTCTGACGCAGTAGACGGTGGGGAGCTGAACCAACACGGAAAACTGACCTAAGCACCCGCGAAAGAAACGTCTTCTGGTCTGTCGCATCATTTGCAACTTATTTACTTCCTACCAGGATTTCGGCACTTGAATTAGCCCTCTTGTCAGAGAAGGTTCCACATATTACCAGGTATTGCGTACACAAAAGAGTAGTCAACACATATTTATTGTTGACACTGTTTCTTTCTCGCAGAATGATTTCTCGTCGATTCCATATATGACGGAGAAGATTCAGCAGAGGAGGAATTAGGTTTGTGCCAGTTACTGACAGTGGCACCAATTTAGCTGCTTAACTCTTGGATAATTGGCTATAAAATCTAGGTTGAAAAGTAAAACACACTTCTCTTCGTCACCCGCAGTCTTATGGTCGTGCAGATAATTTTGAATGAAATTTGTTTTGTGATTCCCCATATACATTTTTCGAACCTGGTCTTGCCATTGACAACCCGTTCGATATCACAATTGTTCACCGAGTTATCGACGCCCAGTATCCAGATGAGTTGTTAACAAAAGTCCAGTGGGTTCTATTCTAGGCTGTTACGGCTGAGCAAGATCCAGCAACCAGCTACCCACAGAAACGATAGATATCTGCATCCTCAGTTGGGCTGTGAGATGCTCGCAGACTGATTCCTCCGGATTCCAGATATGATGGAACACAGAAGTGACTTAAACGCCAATTGACTCAGAGCCTGAGAAACGGCCGTGAATAGTAGTGGATTGTGGAGAATTACACGTGGTCCCAGTAGGTCAAATGTGTAACGAGCCGGACGACAGTGAATTGCTTTCTACAACAGAAACAGGCGGCAGTCCAGGGATTCGAAGGTCTGGTCTCAAATGTGGTAATCAAATGTTCTGAACTATTCGACCATCATCAGCCATTCAGAAAATGCAATATTGTAACAGGATTCGGGAACATAATGGTCCTTAAAACATTACAGTTTGTGATAGTGTGCTCGAAGTGTGGTAAAAAGCAACGGGAAAGACTGAGATGCAGAAGGAAATGAATGGGAAGAGTACTGCGTTGGAGCTATGCATTGTGTAAACTCCTCATGACAATGCAATAATAAAAGCTGCATGAATTTTACTATTTTCACATTTTTGGTATCAATGTTGTGGTTGTTGTGGTTTCATTTGCAACCAGCAGTCACTTGGGAGTTACCAGGATTGGTTTGAAAGCTGTCATCGAACTGATCTTCTGTCAAATTATAGGCAAGTGTTGTAGTATTGCGCCGCTGTTACTGTCAATATAAGTATCTTCTAGATGCATGCTCATATTCATTTCGCGGCATTTCGATATAAAACCTGAATTAATCACTCAAGATTCTTCTGTCCCTCTGATGGCCAATCTATACAACCACTTTCTATCTCATATGCGACTAGCAGCGTTAAACCTCTAACCTCATTTGAGTACAAGTGATCATCATGATTCCATAGTATGACGGCCCATTCAGATCAAATCATAGTGTCCGATCGTAATGATTTTCAGTAATGCGGTACTGAAGACTATGTGCGGTCAGGTCTATTGTTGGCACCAACTTGGTCAAAACTATACACTGTGTGAGCAAATTTTATTAGAAACGTTTAACACACAAATAACTGAACGTCCCAACTCACCAATACTGAATCAAAACAAATTGTACTCATATTACCCCGCCGCACATAGATAATTGACACAGTTTTGGGGGACAGGCAATACAGGGATGCACAAACCTGATACCTCGAACGGCAACGACACTCTTGATCACTACGAAATACATGAATATTCTCAGCAGTTCGCTTATCAAACTTCGGAAGTCGGGAATTAGAAAACAAAAAAAGAAATTTCTCACTTTGACTTCTCAAAACTGTTTTTTTCTAACCGCTGTCACCCTATGATAATAGGTTATTGTATATAGTGATGTTCATCAACTGAATTCGCACTGTTCACCTCTTCGAAAATAATTGCGAAAACTTTCTTCTATCAAAGCAATGCACGTTGGAAATTTCTGTAACATTTTGAATTCCCGGTTTGCGTGTTTTTGTGTAAGCTCGAATTCAACGTTAGGAAGGGGTTTATGTTTTATAACGTAGGCAAAGCTAGATGTTGTGCTCCAGCCTAGTCGGATCTTTATTCAAGAAATTATCGACTCCAGAGATCTTCAGATTCGACATATTAGGGTCGGTTCTTCCTGAGCAACTACTATTTACTTAAGTCTAACTTCACTAGTGTTTGGAACCAGAGGTCAACATCTGGAACAAGTATTGAATTTAAATATATTAAAGTAGCTGCAACATATGTTACACATGCCCATCGACAGACTTTTTCGGTGTATGCTGTTCAAAAAATTATTATTGGCACGAAGGAACCGAACCCTGTGTAATAGAATAATCGAATTGCATTTTGACACCGAGAAGTCCAGCACCGCGAGCAGAAGTCGAACAGGCAATATTCCCGCGCAGATGATCAACCTTCTAAGCGGTTGCACCCAAGGTGCTCAGAATTTTGCAGTTTTCCAACATTTACAATTCAAAGGTGACGAAATCATCCAACTAATCACCAAGCGCCTGGAATCTGCCGTCAAACGCATATGCGACGCAGCCAATATGGTCAACATATTCACAACCAGGCGGATACCAACACCGTCAGTGAAACAGCTCCTCTCTCCCCGTAACCAGTTCAAATTTAGCTTTCAACTCACATGGGCATGTTCACCAGTCTGCATAAACAGAAATGGGAGACAAATACGTCACCAAATAAATGATCAACTTAAGGTATGACCTCAAAAGATGACGGATGACAAGTTCACACCATTGAGGACATCTACGAAATCAAATGCAATCAGACCATAAATTGGGCCGCATATAACTAAACAGAAACAGTATTTTAGTCCAGACAACTAGCGTAGATTCAGGTGCAACATTACAAACACCTGAGAATTCATATATGCTGAAGCACTTGCCATACCTGAGCATAAACCGAAACTGTGCAAATAGCGTGAATGTCCTGTCAGTTTAATCCCACTTTGGTGACACAATTCATTCTCCTCTCATTATTGTTGGTTCCTATCCCTTATTACTGACCTCAGTCTTATCTCGGTGTCAACAGTTGCTTCACTGAAAATAGAAAAACCACAATGACCGCAGCATACTCGTTTACAGATGCAGGGCAATTGTCCAGGATACATTGTGAAAGCCTGTTTCCGACTCTGTTTTCAAGTATGGTGGGAGTTTGCCGGTAAATTTATGACACTTAATTGGCTGTTTTAGATTCATATTCTCACATGTTTGTGGATCAGCACCATATACGGAGTGGTAAATTTGTTGAAGTTGTCATGCTCACGGAGAGAAAATTTACCGAGAAGACTTCGTATGTAATAGTCATCGAGTGGTAAGAGAATGTGGCCTAACAAGTTTGTGTTTAGTTCAACATTCCATTCGGAGCATGGAATTATTCAAAACTTTAAGTTTTCACCTGAATTCCGATAATTTCTTGATTTTGTTTCACTAGTAGGATATGCGAACCAGGATTTTGCAATGAATTGCAACAAACCAAGATGCGAAGAACTACAATCTTCCAGAGGACACCTGAGCGTTCAACATTTTGTTCATAATAGCGGAAGTTTCACGACTGAAGCATCTATCAGCATCAGTGCAAACAGTGGATTTCCAAGTCTTGCAGTACCCTATTACCTGTCGCTTTTTGCTCTGATATTCACTTCATTTTACATTTACGCTGCAGACTCCTACGAGCGGATGGGTCAAGACGGCTTGTACATGTCCTCAGCAGTACGTCCGCGGTGTGGGTGTGTGTAGATGAACTGTTTATCAGGGATCCATGGAATTATCTCCGAATTGACATCCATAGCGTTATTCATCTACCAACAGGTTCAACTTGTTCTTATCAAGGATTCCTCCATATTATCCATTGTGACCCGAACAGATGACCTACAGTATTGTTTCGTGAAATGACTCCTCATTCAGTGACCACACTCAACTCATCAATAAAAACACAGCATCGCTGTTCCATACATGTTAGGGGTCATTAGTACTGCACACTTGACGATTTCACTCTAGAAGTGGAAACAGAACCTGAGCAACCCAAGCTCACTCTCTCAACGATTTGATTCGCATCAACACCTAATAAAAAACAACCATATCTCTTGCCTCTTGGAAGATTCATAAAGTAAGACTGCTATTTATGCATGTTTTGAACCCTTTTAAATGACGCCGAACTTGAAAATGGTCAAATGTCTCAGTAAAGCTATGAAAACAGTGACAGAAAATTGCATCTCGTGCACTGAACCTAACCTACGTTCCAATTACCGCTTCCGTCATGCAGGATAGTGTTCTTGTGGTAAAAATGGTCGTACTTGCAAGGCCTGCCGCCAATACAAATGCGTTGTCATGAATGCTACCTCTCGGTTTCCGGAAAATGATTACAATCCGGCATACACACTGGAGATTTCGAGTGAATCCAACCAATTCGTTTACAGATCAGTCAATTTCCACTGTGATTTGGGACTTTCATTCATGCTGAAGATCACGAGCTGCTAGTCCATTATTCGGAAATCTGTATTTGACATGATTCTGCCAAGTGTACACACACAATACACCGATGTGCGCATTCACGGTGTTACTCATCGTCGACTTCCATTGTTGCGCGAGACTACATTGATGGTTCGATTGGAAACTGACTGTATCTTGATTCGCTTCCTGATTTCATCGGCAGACCCTTGATTTTACGTTTGAAGGACCCGCGTACATTGGAGCAATAGGCGACAATGCGAAAAACATACAGTATTTCGGTGGATCAGGTTGTTTTGCAGCAGTTGATCGTATAATGCTCGAATAACGAGAGTGGCATGGCGGTTGAGCCCGCGAAGTTGGGATTGGGTGGTGATGTGGAGCTCCTGAAGCAATGAGTGTTGCCGTATGGTCAGCTCGAAGGTGTTCTGAAGATTCTATCCCAAGTGAAACAAGACAGTGTCATTATGTGTGTGTCTCCATCTATTTGGGTGACTCCGATTGGGGTGGCGATGATAAGTGATGGAGAGACACTTCCAATTTGCAATGACCACCGACTGTTCTTGAATCCACGTTCAAAACGATGCGCGGCAACCACGATGGAACCGCACAACTTCCAGAAATGCATGCTCGGCAGGAAGTGATTTCATAAATTGATCTAGCTGATTCATGTTCAGAAGTTCCGCGTCACTCGGAATATCAAATATTACCAACCATGAACAATCCATGGAGCATGCTCCAATGGAATTGCTTGCCGTTAAGTACGCACGTGTCATGCAAGGTATTTCAGGCCACAGTAGACAAGGTGATCCGCGTTATCAATTGGATGATGACATATCAGGAGGGAAAGCTATTTTTTGGCTCCCCATAAAAAAGAACACTACTGCCGGTTGTGACAGCTGCTGATGAGATGTATGGAAAAAACCGTATCGAAAAAGCGTAAATTCAGTTTCACCAGACCAGATTTCCTAGGCTTCCCTATCAATTCAAACGGATATCTACCCGATCCAGACAGTTTTACACCGGTGATCGTCAACCAGTCACCAAGAAATCAGGCGAACTTACGATCGATTCCTGGATGCCCGTAGAGCTACTTCAGATTCATTCCCAGTTCTTTGACTTGAGCCGAACGTTTTTTTCTGGGCCATTCATCCCATGCAGAACAGTAAAACAAGCAATTTGGAAATAACACCACGTGGTCTTGTTCAAAATATCGTTGGCCGACCTATACTAATCCCACTCGCGCCGTCTGAGTGGACCAAATGCATCACCGACTCGTCCAAAGTGGCGATAGGTGCAGATCGGACTGAAGTTTACAATTGTCACCGACCACCGACCGCTCTCATGTTCCCGTGAAAATTGAGGTAGTAGACAAAAGGATGCTATTCTTCGGTGACTTCGGCTATCAGAAACGGGTGGCGACCCGGACTGAAGCAGAATTTTCTTTCGTTTTTCGTACTGTAACTAGAATTAAGTATCCAACCCGATGGTGTCCTTTGTTGAGGTAACCAACTTGAATTCCATTTCCGTTTCACAAGTCGGGTTTGATTCAACTGCATTTAGGCCATTTGGGTATGAATAAAATGAAGCCACTGGCATGACAGATTTGTCGGTGGCCGGAATTTGATGCAGACATTTGCTTTTTGGCCATGAACCCGTGGTCCGAAAGCATGGGGTTCACTGACTCCTATTTCAGATGTCCAGAATTGTTCCTCTTTCCTCATTGGTAGTTCGCTGTCAATCATGTTTCCGTGCAAATTCGTCCTCCTCTACGAAATGTTGTTCGAACTAGGCTACGTTTATATTCCACGGGCACACTGCTGTCAGTGTGCAAGTAAAGACTTGTCCAAGTTTTTTCTATGAAATCAGATTTGGCAATTGTTTCATCTTTCCTCCTGGTCATATTAATCTCCAGGAAGAGAATTGCATTGTCCACTTCCGCGCCCATCGTAGATCGTATATTTGAATGCAGATGATTAAGTTCATCCATAATCCATGTGTTCTATCCTAGAATTTTGTGATAATAGGAACATCATCAACGTATCTTTTGTAAAGTGCTATGCCTTCCAGGGTTTTGCTAGTCCTCACAAGTTGGACGATCCGAATTTTCCGAAACAACCAGTACCTTCTCGGTTGCACGGAATGAACTTCAATTGCGGGCTGTCTCTTGAGATCTAGGTTTCTGTATACCACCGAAGAAAATAAACACCATAGAGACACTAGCACAATTCGAATATCTATTCGAACGGCAAAAATATTCAAACCAACTCCAAAAGATGCGCAAACGTGGTTTCTGGTAGAGCTGGTTGACTTGGAACAACAGTATCGGATAACATCTCCCGGACATCAGTCACCCACCACATCTGAGTGCATTTTCATCATTGAAAAATTATAGTTGCAAACTGACTTGGTAATTTTACACCCTAACAATGGTTCCGGACCCGTTCTGACTCACTGGAGTGAATATGAGAAAATGGAGATCGTTCTTGACTATCCCAGCAAGTTTGTGCGCCAAGATAACTGCGATGAACCTGATGAACTAGAACAAGAGTTATCGGCAGAAGCACACTTTCTACTAGAAGGACATTTTACCAGCGAGACCACAGCTCAACATGTGAAGCCAAATGGAACGCAAAATCCACATCGGCTTGGCCCATCGAAACTAAACAAACCAGAATTCTCATTTCGACAAATACTATCTATGATTATTTCATCACAGCACGAATTGGCGAAATTGGTGTTGAAATTGCTTGAGGCAGTTCATGATTTTATTGTCAGAGACACTATCGACGAAAGTTTGGAATTAGTAGAGCTTTTGGACCAGATCATTGTGAGAGGAAAACACACGGCTTCATTTGAAATCCAATCACTGTTTACGAGATTAACCGTTAGGGAGGCCTTACGTCCCATCTGCCACCATGTCGAGCAAAACAAACTCAAAATGGGTTTAGAAGTGTCAGTTCAGGAAGGACAAACACCACCAAGCTAAACAAATGGATCGTTTTCCTTCCCCGTTCACGCTTATATGAATATTGACGCAGTTGCAATGGGAAACCCATAGGATCCCATTTTATCAGATATGTTTATGGCTCACCTGAAGGAAACTATGAGCTTGTAGCCTCAAAAGCCTAGTGTACTATTAAGGAAAACCGGAAACCAGAAACTAAGGCTTGGAGTTTGCGACCACATAATGTCCCAACAGGTCAAGTGAAAACTATGTGCTAGCGCTCGCAGTTTGGTGTATCTTGCATATAGAAAAGGCTTTCTTGCCAGGAAACAAGAAGATAAGTGCCATCAGAAACAAACAGCTTGGTATTGATTTTCGTATATCGTTGTTTCTTTGGAATTGGTTTGATATAAAAAAGGAGTTCGAGTAATTCCTTGGATTATTGAGAAAATCATAAACAGTGTGTTCTGGTCCTCACTGTAAAACTTGGATGAAAAAGTGCAACATTTGGAGGGTTATCCGACAGCAAATCACGTGATCATACAAATGATTACCATGAATCTCCTAATGGCCACGGAAATTCCAGAAATACAGTATGTTGGTCTCTCTGAAACGGCTGGCCTACCCATTTGTCTGCTCAATTAAATCGTATTATCTGTTCATTATCTTCAGAAAGAAATGGTATTGATGACGCTTATTTTTTCCACATGCGATCGGGTCGTGGGAATGCAATCTGGATCATTGGCTTCACAAATTTTAAATTATATTAATTCATTTTGGACTATGGATGAATGTACTATATGCTGATGTTCATCCGTGAACCATGGGTACAAACCTAAAGACAGAGCATGTTCATGGTTGACACAATAAACACAAACCACATGAATAAAGAGGGGCGTGATTATGGAGGAGGCGCAAAACATCTGACGCACACTTGAATCGGAAAAACTGGAGGGTGATGATGGTTTAGAAGTAAATAATAATTCAGATTAAATTTGAATTATAAGATAAAATGTGCAAGCCGTTAATAATAGAGAAACGTCTATGATCGAGACCTTTGTTCGTTGTCACAGTTCAGAAAGCAGGAGGCAAATAAACACGGTTAAACACTGAAGAATGGAAATGTAATTCATCTCTGTTGTAAATACGTGGTCAGTTTACTGTATCGTGTGCAACCGGATGTCCCAATTGTCCCAGTCATCGATACACGGAAATACGAGAATAATCTCAGTAGGAAAGCTGCTTGAATTTCACATATAATTCATTTAAACTACGGTTGAATAAAGTGAGGCGTTTGTTGGACTAGCTCGAACGTAAATCGACTACTGCAACACACTAATGAGGAAAAAAGAGATAGTGTTCCTGAGTAGTAAAAGGAATCGATGACGTGCCAATTAAAGTGTAAATCTATTGTCCGTGGCAAACGGGTGGTTTTCGAACCGTTTATCTTCCCGGTTTGAATAAGCGGCAATCCATCTTCCATATTGTGCGTACTGTTCTTCTGATGACAAAAAAGGTTGGATATGCCTTCGGGCCCATGCAATTCTTTCGTTTGTGTGCTTATGTCTACTGGCGCAGTTGATGCGTGGTCTAGTGAACAGGGCAAACGAATCCATTTGGCACCTGACCCGCAGACTGCATGATATAATATAGGACTTAAACGAAAAATAAGCTATGTACTTCATAGATCCCAGTTATTCATGTTGCCGCGGAAGATGCTTTTTGTTACGAAGGCACAAGTGATCCTGAACGAAGATTTCGATTTTCGTCACAGCAACCGAATCGGCCTACCCCGGAAAGCCAGTTCGAATAATCACGAGCGTTCACTTTAGCGCCATCTGTGGTCGAATGAGTGTGGACTTCAATGCGCGGTACACCTTCCAACTGATGAGCTGAAAGGTCTGTTCGTATATGCCTCTGTCAACCATATCCAATGCTGGGACATGAGATCAGTGTATTCATCAGGTGACTTCTTTGAACTCCTACAAGTAACGTCATAACCCTCTCAGTTTCTGGTGTCATCGTCAGCAATATACTGAATCACAACTTTTGTGAAATGTTGCTGCCTTGTTTACTCACAAAGCCATTGCGTATCACCAATCGAATAGAACACTAGTTATTAGAAAACAGGACTGATTACTGCCTGTTATCTGCATTTGATTGAACTGTCAACTTCCATCGGATAATACACACGTGGACAACCCATTGATCAATGAAACGAAGGACTGTTGCACATTTGCTTTAGACACGTGGTCAGAGACGACTTTTAGGATGAATAGTATGTGTAACCTTGCCACTAATTAATTTGCTGCAAAATTAGACCGAGTTATGTTTGGATCGGCTGTCGAGCATTGAGGTATACATGCCTATTTGAAATGAATTTGCTGCGCGCTCGTTTGCATCGATGGACAGATTACGTCATTAACTGAGTCGAGTCAGCTCAATTCTCCATTTGATAAACCCTCTCATGACCGACTATTCCACTAGTCAGCTAACTGGGTCCGATTTATTTGACGTCAGATTCGGTTTTGCTGACCTCATTACTTTCATTCTGTGGTAGCCTATTTGATTTATTCATCCAACCCTCAGTTGGTATTACTGAATTTCATCTTCGAGGGTCAAATTATTTGGTTTCAGAATTTGATTGACGGTACTGAGTTTGGTTTGTTATTAGTTGACCTATTGCGTGCAAAAATGACCTCAGAGGTCAAATCTGGACTGTATTTTCATGTGCAAAGGAAAAGTCTTTGATCGTTCAAAGGATTCATAGTGACCTACATAGAATTGAGGAAAAGACCTGTTTCTGTCGACCTCATTATCAAATCCGACTGTACACGTTCGCGGTTCGCTTTCTCATTCGACGTCACGATCGTTTGCATTCCGTGTGTTACTCGTATAGGTACTGTTTCGATACCACGTTGAATATAATGCATTGTCACATCTTTCCCCTGGGATGAATCTTGTCTGCTCGTCCAACAGAGAGGATTTCGTTAGTATTTTGATGTTGGACCGGTTTAAAGACGCTTTCATAAGCCTAGCTCGATCGTATCCCAAAGATTCTTTAGCTTTTTTAAGTCATTTAGTGATATAATATGTGACGTTGTCAGTGATTATGCTCCCAAATTGCATCTTCCGCTTCATATGATAATCGAAATTAGGGACACGAAAAACGAAGTTGAAAGTTATACTCGACAGACAAATTAACACAACCAGTGGCACCATGTTTCTGACTGGTGAACGAGATGAACATTCAAGTGATCGATCACGATCTGCATTGTGCAGGCACGGAAAAGAGCTGTACAATAAAATGCAAGTCAGTAGAGAAGGGAGTATCTTTTCGTGGTTATTGACACGAAAATTGGTCAGACCAGTTCATACAGAATTCAAGCTTAGAACAATGAAATTAATATATTTTATTTGAGTACTGACACGCAAGTATCTATCTGGTCAAGAGCAACCAGGCGATGTAAATTTACATTTGTCTTGATTGATTTGTACGAAATTATGTTTCACGGGGAATCACCATCGAAACACGAGATGGCTTGTTTGGCAAGTGCACATGAAACGAACACATTCGTGCAATCGTGTACCGAATTTCTTTTCACACAGTCACACTGTTTGAAGCAGAACAGAATGGAACAGAAGCATCAAATGAAAAATGGGAAAAACTTAGTCTTTAGTCACTTAGCTGTCACCCATTCAGCTCGTTTCATCAAGTACGCCGATGAAAATAATTCACAAGAACAAACATTTCCGGGCGGTTTGGTCTTCTGGTAAACACTCACAAATATCTAGACTTCATTCTTTCCACTGTGAGATCACGTTTTCTAGAATACAGCATCACAGGTAAATCAACTCTTCTTACAAGTGTAAACCATTCTAATTCTCGCGGTTTTAGAGAAATTGCACTGATCTTTACACACTGGCATTGCAGGATGGAAGATTCATCGATTGCCATCATAAATTCCTAAAATCTAACAGTTCACTCCTTCGCAGTCTGCTATCTCTTCCTTTGAACATGAGTGTATGTTTCCCATGTTTCCATATTGTTCTGCAGTATTTATTTCCGTCTGTTGAAAAGAAACTACATCATTCTTGGTAGTGGTCTGTAAAGAAGCTCTCTTGTTTCTGGGTGTACGCCATAAGCATATAACATCATTTATTTCAGTTGTCGGAAATATCAAAGCGGACTGTTCAAGGATGAAGTATTATCTGAGCCGTCAACACTTTTTGACGTACGAAGACTTTATTCATATGTTCAGTTAAACATGCTCAAACCAGCCTAATAACAAATTCATAGGAAAAAATCGAAAAAAAGTATTTGGAAATTCAGGAACTGGCAAAGAACGCGGCGTGAATACTGTATCAGCAGTTTTTCGAATGTCCTCTGATAGAAACTTCCCAAGGGTCTGTTGATACTTTCAATAAAACGTGTTGTCGAAATGACGAAACAGACGCGACAGAGCGAGTAGTCTCGTCAATGACCGAATCAACGTTATATAAAAACTAATAAAACGGTTGCTTAGGTTCCGAAATCCTGTTACGTTGTGAAGGACAGTTGACCATCTGGAATAATCTCCGCTCAAATATAAGGTTACCCATCCACAGCGAACACTGAGAAAATGGATCAATTAAAAGATCTGTCCACAATTGCACTATCTACATTGCACTGAAATTTTTCCAGAGAAGTGCAAGATAAGCACAGTGCAAACACTGTTTCTCGGGCTAGAGAAGATTTGGACGATAGAGCCACTGGAGGGAGAAATGAATCGAATTAATAAAACACTAATGTCAACTGCACATCCAGTATAATTTCTGGCAAGGTAATATCAACTCAAGCTGATAAAGAATAGTCTTCCACTGTTCTCGGAAGTGGAATTAGAAATTGCTCACAGATGAGGCCTTATGACCAACCTAACCAGCAAACGTTTGAAGCCAAAATGTAGGCGCATCTACTATACTGCCGAACCTGTAATAATGATCACGTTATTCCCCGATCACACGTCATAACATGGTTCAACAAATTCAAATGTTGCCGGAGAACAAAAACTCAACACGATTGCATCATCGATCGACGAAATAGCAGTCACTACCTCAAATCGTTAAGAGACGAGGCATTACGTCACTGCCAGTCAGGCAGTCATAGTGATCTTCCCTACTAGAAAAACTAGACAAACATTCCTTCAATGAACAACGCGACACTATCACTTGATCCAACGAAGTATTTAAAGCAATAAATTTGGTTCAGTCAACATGATTACTCATTCGGCTGTCGCAACAAATCACGCATGAACCAGGTTATGTATGCTGACGCAGCGCAAGTGGAGATCAGCTTTTTGACTGCTGTCGTTATATTCACCGATATTCGAACATGTCTATCGGTTTGACGCGAGCATCGTAATTGATTGGTGAAAGTGGCAGTGGTGATGTGATTGTGGTGATGCATCATGCGACAGACGAGCCCAGAAAGCTGCCCAACCGGAGAAGACAGGCAAGTTACAAAACTGTTCTACTTCTTTTACGGAATGCGAGTAATGAGCGTCAAACGTTTTCCCTAATTTATAATCTGATGAGGCGAGCTTTCAGTGAGAGATATGCACATGTTTATTACTTTCTAGTTATGCCAGGTTAGAAGATAAATTAGAGCAACGCTGTACGTATGTGAAATTGAACTTGAAGTAATGGTAACCAGTGTTGTACTGACCTGTTTGTTTTGGTACATGGCTGTATTTGTTGAAACTTACCTTCAACTAATGAATCATCTAATTCGGCTAATACGGTTGAGTAAGGACATTCGATTAGGACATCAGAACAGTCGGTATCAAAATAACTAGTTGTTACTGACCGACTTGTGATAAAATATTACACGCTTTAGAGATTTTGCACACTGGATGATACAGAAACAGATAGTCGGTAATCTTGAATACAGCAATTGACAAATTCATGTCCGTACATCAGCGGTGTTATCAAGGTTACCACAGGAATTGTGTTGATAACTATCAGTTGTGTGGTGTTAATGATTTCGTCACATTATTTTTGTTTGTAACCAGGATACAATCGAAGATCTGAAATGTTGCTTCTGAGCACATAATGTGGTGTTGTTTCGTGCGGATCGATACGCAATCGGCGGTGGCCGAGATATGGTTTTCGGCATTTCTTGCTGCTCCTAATTTGACAGTTTATTTGGGAAGAGGGACTCCATTAGTAATCGTCCAATGATCCGATTCCATCGAAGTGAGGGTAAATGTCGTTTGACCGCTTTTCACTGGTATCTTGTTTATCCAACTCGGATGATACGACTTCATGCGTTGATGCGGTCTCTCTGTGGTTTTGCCTACGTCACCTGCCCCACACTGAGAGCTGGAAGGCAGGGATATTCTGCCTTTCATTCCTAAAATTTGAAATATCTGAGAAGTGAACAAAACATGTATTCCGGCAGCGTAATAACATCGTTCTGATTTGAGATATTTAGAACAGGCGATCGAGATCGACTGTTTATCATTTCTGCTTTAATGCTTTTTCTAAATTCAATTCATGGATAGACAGATTGCTTTACGATTGCTTGATGACAAAGTGTGCTATCGTATATCTTCGTAACATCATTGACGAAGCACCCGGGTTGTGTATTCGGAATGAGAAATTATTTCATCCTTCTACTTTTGCTTTATAGAACATATCTTTATTACATTAGTGGTCTATCACTGTATAAAATGCTTTTTCTATCTCAATAATACAAATCTGTAGTAGTGTATGCATGGACTTGACACACAGAGCTTGGGAAATCTGCATCAAGGAATAAGTGCAAAATGAATAGGAGTTTATAGAAAGAACGTTGCTGGCCAATCGCTATCCCGATGAGTTGATCGAGCAAAATCGAAAACCGAGGAAAGCAAGCGGAAATCGTGCAACGGAAATCAACTTCGTTTATCTGTTTAACTTACTATTGTTCATACGAGTTCTTGCTATAATGCACGGTAGCAATGTGACAGTTGCACGTGCATGCTACACGCACGCTGTGGCAATGCATGCTGTTCACTTATTCCCTATCAATCGTGTTCTCCATCTCATGGGTCGTGGGAAAAAATACTCTGGTTGCCATGTCGGCTTTGTGCGAGGCATCACAGTGACGGCCTAGCGGTCCGTGCATAGTCGAAAAGACTAACGAGCACATGCAACTAAAACGTCACATCTTCCGATTCTTTTATTGTGCAACGTTTATTTGCATCAGGTCACAAAGCTGACCCGACCTAATCCCCTAGAATCGTGTTGCGCAATCCCAATTTGGAGCTGTGAGCATTTACTGAATCGATGCCCATCAGAATGCATCCGTCAGCGATTTGTGCACAACAAATGGTTGACACAAGTGTTTGGTTGTTATGGCACCAACCGAAAGGACCCCGTTCTTCCCCTATCGAACTCAATGTTATTGCTTTCAATTTAACCCAGTTCATTGTATCATTTATTTCGCTGTGTGGTATATAAACTGAAATGTTTTACGTAGGCTGTGGACGGGAGCAAACGAAATGCTGGCATTACGTTACTTATATTTTCCTTCAGTTTCCATGTACTTCTCAAGAAACGGAACTATTCTATATCCCCGTCGTCAATTTGTGATGTTCTTCCCACCAAGTGCTGGCGAACATACTCATCTTTAGCCGGAAACATTTCAGTAATGATTCCTTTGTGCCATTTGCTGCATGTAGCAGTTCCATCAGTCATCGAAATCACGTCTCCCCTTTATAAATCCGGTTCATCTGTATGCCCTTTATGTAGGGAGATATTCACGACTCCAACTTCACCTAATCATCGCATCTAGATGTTCTGCTTGACGTCAATTTTGGTGCAAGTTTTTACTGGCCTGGTCTTCCCTGCACAAAGGGATGTGTTGAGGGAAGCAATGATAAATCCCGAAGTCAAAGTGCGTGTGGGTTCCCTGACTCTCGACACACGAAGACTTACCATATATGTTTGATGATACGTCCAAACTACAACATGTGTGTCAAGTGACGCTCCTTGTGCTCCAGTGGTCAAGGTGTCAAGAGAACATCTTCTTGTGGAACTATAGATGTCATTTATCCTTTTCAATCATGATCGCGAATAACATGATTGTACTTTGACAGTAGTTTCAAATTCCAGTCCAGACATATTTTGAGAAACGACAAACGATGGTCTACAACTGCGTGATTACAGGGAAGCTCATTTCTATCAATACGCCACGGTAAGCCATGGATACACTTATTCCTTTCTTTACCTTATTTACACGCAACTATCTCCTTCTAGACGACGAGGCAGTTTCATGAATATATCACATATCATAGCTGATCGATCGGAAGCAGTGTAGAGTCTAAGTACGTGAATGATGGAACGCACTCTACCGGCTGGTCATTGATGGACAGCTTTTGAGCTGATGGCCATGAGTAAGATGATTAACGATCAGTTTTCGTGGTGTTTGATTGTAGCCCGATTGATGTTGAGAATAAATTGCTTCGATCGAATACTAGTTAAAGCGTGGGAGGTAGCGTCTGTATGGTGGTGGACTGTCGTGTCTCATAGGTCGTTATCCGTTTAATTGGTCTCCATCGGTTTGCCCAACTCGCACTTGTGTCCGTAAAAATCTGAAGCACGCATGAGCGGCCACACCTCAGTGACCCGCTCTCCACGGGGTTAAATAAGATTCTGGGTAACTAAGGCCTTAATTCCCAGGGAAGAGACGATGTTCGGTATGCCAAGACAGGTACTGTCTGATGGGCGGACGAGATCTACGGACTCTTCGGCTACAAAGATAAGCTATCCAACCATCCTAACCTGGTATTCCGAAATTGACAAATTAGCCTCACAACAGGCCACCGGCTCATGTGGAACAACTCTGCTGCACTCTGAGTTGCATTTGGATGTGCAAAGGCTGAAAGAAGATCGTCTGGATAAAGGCTAGATTAGTCGCCGGTATTTCACTTTCGACTGCGGACTGGGCAATTGAATAAAACAACATCCCTGAACAGTGCTGGAGACACCGCCCTGCACAAATTTCCAGAGAACCTCTATGAATAATTTTGGAAATATGCGATCTGATCACGCCAGTGCCTGACCGACAAGTGACGCTCTTTGTGCTCCAGTGGTCGAGGTGACAAGACAACAAGCTGGAATACTGAACTGCCGGAAACATGCTTGTGCAGCTTGTTGGAATGAAAGGACACTATTACAAGTTGGTAGCTTTAGAATGACGACACTGTTGAACTAAAACTGAAACATCTACATAGCGTGTTTCTCAGAAGTCAGAATACCTACGTGTGGAACTCGGTGCATACATATTGCAGGACAGGAGACAGCTTGCTCACTTTATCATAGCGACAAGGTCGACCAATTTGAGAGCCACGATTTCACATTCGATGCTACCAGTAAATCCAACAGTACAGTGATTGCCTGGGAGCCGATTTCCCCAAGGCTTCCTTTCACACGTTTTGAGGGCTTCCTCGGAACCTTGACAGTGATTGTGATATTGAATTGGACGTCAATCTCTAAGAGATATTCAATGAGATCAAGAAATGTGACATTCTGTCCATCGCGTGGAAGTGGATGGCTCTCACAAGTCCCTCGGATGAGTCAACGCGAGGGGTCCTAGGAGCCAACACTTTCCAGAAGGCGTCTCTGAATACTTGTCCAAGCTGCCAACCAAAGAAAACGAAGCCCAGATATGAGGAAGTGGGGAGAACTACAGACTGCAACGGAGAGCTTCGTTCTCCGCTAGAACTGATTTTAAGCGATACTGGATCGAAGTGGCTGAAACCGTGGAGAATGCAGCATGGGTGAGTGACTCCAACAGGCTATTCCACCTCATTTGCAACGCATCGCATAGGCGCTGCAAGGGAGAGTCATTCCAGTGAAGCGAAGCCGGCCATCGTATACCTGAGCACAAAAGAAAAATAGATTGATGAGTAGAGTAGGTCGATAGGTAGCTCAGCCGATCAACATACAGCACGATGGATCCACAAACTGCGATATGGTAATAGTTTCGACGAAACTAATTTCGTTCAGCATGAAAATCAACACTCATATAGCTTCTCTCAGAAGCTTATGGCCCGATAGTCAATGTCAAAATTGTATAAAATAGTTTTTCTTCCAATCTTAAGCCTCTGGTTTTGGAGCCCCTTATGATGATCGCTTGACCACCACCCGTCACGTGTTCCTTTCCGTTTACAGTTTTTGCGTTTGAACTTATCGCATCCCGTGTTAATATCCAATGCGCATCTACAATGTATAATTTAGCACTTTTTTCTCAGTGATAAAATGAAATACACCGAGGGAACTCACGGAACCTGGCTTTCTTCTCAGTAGTACTTTTGCCCTATTCATCTTACCGTTGCAAAAAACAATTGTTTTCCTTTTCATCTGATAGTTGATTTTGCTAGCCCGCTGGAAATCTCGATGCAATACATTTAAATACAGGTTGTTTCTGTTCAGATAACCATTACCATGCATTCCTTGCGGTGTCGTTGATTGTTATCTCGTAGCAGAATCTCAAACGGGAAAAATATAGGAGAAAAGAATGTGAAATGAGTGAGAGGAGAACCACAGTAATGAAAATAAGTCGATGTAGAAAGTGCGTGGAGGCAAGAGCCCTGCTAATCACGGCATTTAGCCATATTTCCCAAAGTATATAAACATTGAGGGGCAGGGTCGCTTGAACATCGCACAGAAAGTCTAACAAGCCCTTCAAGAACAAGTCAATTAGTTAGACTTTCTATTCAGTAGTAGTATGCAAGGACATGTTTCTTCCGTGATTCGTCGCTTGTATTTAATCTTCAAAATTCAAAAACGGAGAACACTCAATGAGTACAATGACTCAGTGAGCGCAACAACAGGACCATACAAATGCATTATTCGAACTCCAGTATGACTGCTAACAGCCTGCTAACTGCACTGCTCCTCCTCGAAGAATGAAACACTGTCCCCAGTGTTATTTACTCCTTCACTACACACAAACTAGGCATATTCGATTCTCATTATGAAGGTAATTTTACAAGACCTCCCATTCCACTTGGTCCCGTTTGCAGGGTCACAGAAAAGAGAAATATTATTGAACTGACAATTGAAATAAACTAAGTAGGAACTAGCAATGAAGTTCACCTCAGTTAGTACTCATCCTATGGGCGCCGATAGCCATACTCAGTTTGTTACCTGTATCAGATATAATGTTGCTCTTTTCAACTTGCTCCTATCAAGTAGAATAAACCTGTGTCCACCACATCTCAATAATCGTGCTCATTTTCTAGCTTATCCATCTCAACCCCACTGTTATCTACTTGTTGACCCTTTGAATCCGAATGCTTCGGGAAAACTCACAGTGTAGTGTTTAAATTACCGAAGCTACAGGGAATTTATGTTTTCTCCTATACATCGCATGTCACTTTGAAAAAAACAACTCACTGAATTTTTTCCCATCTAAACCGATTTTGAATATATGTGTATTTCTCTATATCACGCAGCAGCAAATAGGTTGACTGGCTTATGGGAACCAGTAAGAGTGGCAAGTTCTAGACACAGTCTACAAGACACCTTTCATTTTGTAGAAACTGTGAGGAACCTTGATCTAGAAGGAAAGCGAATGATATCACTTGGGGTTACCTCATTATTCACAAATGTTCCGATCAGTGAAAAAATCAACTATCTGTGTGATTACATTCAGAGAAACGGAATCGATTAGGGTATCCCGTTGGATGAACTGAAACAAGTACTATATGTCTGCACACAGAATATCCAGTTTCTATTCAATGGTGAAATCTATCGTCAGATGGACGGTGTTTCAATGGGATCACCTTTGGAACCCTCATTCGGTGATATTTTCATAGCAAAACATGAATATTAATAATGTGAACTTATAATCCGAGATTTGAATATGTGCAAACGATATGTAGACGACGTCATATGTGTGCTAGACACCAATCTGGACAAAACCCTGCTTCCTAACAATTTTACCGCTGCCCAGTTCAGTGCTTAGTTATCAGTGCATAGAAATGATACATGGAACGGACATTACATCCATTTTCACAGCTTTGTGACCCTCAAAATGAAGAGAAATCTTATACGTTGCTTAAATGCCAGAGCAAGAAAAATCTGCTCTGAAGAGACAATAAGAAATGGACTCCTTTTTCTGCGGAGTGTTTTCCTAAATAACGGCTATCCTGAACGGTTTATCGACCAGACGATGCAAGAAACTGAAGGGAAATCAAAGGAGATTAGAGCCGCTAAGAAAGCACTATTTTGTGTTTGTCATTCAAAGGCGACACGGAAGCCGAAATTATTCAACGAGGAATATGGGAAATAATCAACAGAACTTTCTACGCAGCACAGTAACAAATCCTGTTCGTTTCCAAACAACGTTCGTTTTCGATTGAAGGACGTAGTGCCGAATTCCGCAACCATGTTTTGTGTGTATTCTTTCACCTGTTCCTGTGGAATTAGGTACTTTGGTCGCACGACTCGGCGCGTGTCCTAACGTGTTCGTGAACACCACCCGGCCTGGCTGAACACAGACAATTACGAGTGCGGTATGCACCTTGTTGAGTCACACCACTCAGTGGAGGTGATAAACGCTTTTCGCACCATTTACATAGTCCGAGGAAAACAATCAAGACTTGTCAAGTGTCGCATCTTAGCCACAGCCGAAGCCGTGAGTATTCGTTTCTACAATCCTCCCCTGAAGACCAGAAACAATTTGTGCAAACACTTAAGCTTCCGTGGCCCACGTCATTGTCCCGAACACATGTGCAACCACTTGAACATTCCGAATTGTGAACACTTACAAAAGCACACAGGCACATGCAGAGACAGATTTGGATTACCATTCTCCGTTCTTACTGTGTGAGTCACATTTACTGATATGTATTCGTATGAATACGAAGAACTGAAAAGGAGCTTGTTAACCACGTTGTTTATTCTCAATGACTTCTGTGGGATTTTTCAGAGAACCATATTATTGGAATTGAGTTCATGGAGAACGTTTTTGGATGCAAGAGCCCTACTAATCGGGGCATCCAGCCATATTTCCCGAAGTATCTAACCATGGAGTCACAGGGTCGCATGAACATTGCCCTGAAAGTCTAACACACCCCACAAGAACATGTCAATTAGTTAGACTTTCGATTCAGTAGTAGTATGCAAGGATCAGTGTCTTCCGTGATTGGTTGCTTGTGTTTGATCTTCTAAATACAAAAACGGAGGACATTCCATGAGTATAATTACTCAAAAGGTTCAACAACAGGATACTACACTTACATTATTCGAACTCCAGTGTGACTTCTAACTGCCTTCTCACTACACTGCTCCCCACTGAACGAAAGAAACACTGTGTCAGTGTTATTTACTTCTTCACCACACACGAACTGACAGTATATGATTCTCATTTTGAAGGCCATTTGACAAGACCACTGTCGGTCATATTGCATCGAAATCACACAATCAAAAGACCTCCCATTCCACGTGGTTCCGCTAGTCAGTGATTTAAACGAAGTAGGAATTTACAATGCATTTCACCTCAGTTTTTACTCCTTCTATGGGCCCATATAGCCACACTCACTTTGTACCTATATCAGAAATAATGTTTCTCATTTTCAACTTGCCTGTTTCAAGCAGAGTAAACCTGTATCCACCATATCTCCTTTCTCGTGCTGATGTTCAAGCTTATCTATCTCAGCCTTACTGTTATCTACTTGCTGACCTTTGAATCCGAAATGTGTCTACTGCAGCTTCGGGGAAACTCACAGTGGAGCGCTTAGTTCACCAAAGCTGCAGGGAAAGTGTGCTTTCCAATGTACATCCCATGTCACTTTGATAAGAAACAACGAATTGAAATTCTACTCACTGTCTACTTGTAATCCAGAGAAATGGAAAAAGCTACTTCTAATATTCGATAACGTAGCTCCAGTCAACTGAACTTGTTCCTTGGCTTTGTTTTCTAAGAATTACCAAAGAAGATCGGTTCATGAGCTGGCAGAACAATATTTAACCGATGAAACTGGTCAATGAGTAATAAACTCCCGGGGACGAATGATGGGACAATAGTCTCCATCATTCGAACAAACGCATTCAGCTTACTGAATTGTTGTTTTGAGCAAGTGAGCGCATAAGTCCCTTCTGATATTGTTGCCTTCTTACCTTCTTTTACATCAGTCCGACGAAGATTATATTTATATATGCTGACTACCCAACATGATCCCTTTGCCGTCATTCTTCCCCTGGAATTTACCGATGTGGCGAAAAACCATAACAAAAACGCACAAGCAAAATGGTTTTTGGAACTTATCATTCCTTATTCTTTATTCATTTCCTGTTTACTATATAGTGATGGTAAAATATATACTGGTGGGAACACGGACAATTAGGGGCTGTTGAGTGGGATGGTGATCGACTGTGCCATCAAGATTCGAACTCATAATCCACCATTAGAGGATTTGGAATCCACCGTGATGACTAATTGACCAGCACCGGTCAGTTTATTGTCAAGTCACTAAGCAAAAGGACGAACACGGTCGATTTGTAGCCCACAAATTACTTTCTGATTAACGCAACCAAATTCTCTAGAAAAGTTTATCGGAGATCTTTTGTAAAGGCTACAACTTTTTTCTAATGTATATGAGATACATAGATATGGACTTGTATCCCCATTGGCTTCTCCAACTAAATAGCTCCAGTGATCCAGATCAATGAAAGCGTCACTTATTTCCTACCAACACGTTCAACTTGTTCATATAAGAGATTCCCACCCAAATGTTCCATAAGCTTTTGCAAGCGTAATCAACAGGTTCTACCGTATTGCTTTTCAACACTGCAAGTTCAAGGGTAACGTATCACGTAGGCTATGCGTAATTAGGACTGTATTCGCAGATTTTCTTCTACACATTTTGCAGAAACAATCGTCATAAATTATAACTTCCTGGACAAGACCTTCAAGTTTCCCTCCGTTTGCCAATCACGAATGTTATAAGAAATTCTTTCATATTATCCGTTGTGACCCGAATAGATGACCTACAGGTTTATTTCTTGTAATGAATCATCATTCAGTATCAACACCCAACTCACCATTAAAACTCCAGCATCGCTATACAACTGTTCCATCCACGTTAGGAATCATTAGTAGTGCCGATCCACCGAGTTCACACCAGAAGTGGAAACAACATCTTAGCTACCCAAGCTAACTCCCTCAATGATTTGATTCATATCAAAAATCATTGAAAGAACAACCCTTTTGCATGCGTCTTCGGAGATTCGTAAGGTTAGATTGTTATTTATGCATGATTTCAAACCAGTCAAAATGTTCTTAAGATTCTCCTCATGAAGCCGACCTTGGAAAAGGACAAGTATTTCATGGAAGCTATGAAAACAATGACATTGCGAAATATTGAGGCTTTGTTTGTGTTAGGGAGCTCGGTGATTGGAAAGCTCAAGAACAGTACCAGAAAATTCATGTTTCTCAAATACAAATAGGATCGAAAATCAGTCTGAGTAATAGGAAGTATTTAAGTAATAATGTTATGTGCGAAGGTTGTTTCACTCAAAGTAATGATATATCTAATGTTGTTAGTGTGACTATTTTGTTATTCTAACCAGATAAAAGAAATGAAGTAACAGAAACGCAGAGCTGCAAGTCAAGAATGTAGATTATGTGGGAACCGACTTAACGAGGTTCATCTTAACTTACTTCATGGTTTACCAGCTTTTCTAGTTCGGCAGTTAGTTCGCGGTAGGCTTCGTCTGCGTAGTCCTGCAACTTGCGTATTGCGGCCATCATTGGTGTATGAGAAGTGGGCTTCTGTCCAGTTTTGGTTCATTTCATCAAAGGAGGAGTGCTATGCTATGTTTTTCACGCAGTCGTCTACGTTGTATTTGCTCATATGTAATGCGGCTAAGATATCTGCATCATCACCGCATCGAGTACTTACGTCCTGAAATTCACAAACCAAAATGACATTACATGTGGGCGTTATCACGTGTCCTTTGTGAATAAATCTAAAGGGTTTAAACTAAAACGATGAAAACGATAACCTTCACTTTCGTTTTTCTGTGGTTTCATTTTCTGTCACTGTCAAAGGAACAAAGAAATATATAATCCTAATATCATTCGAATATTGTTTGTGTTTAGAAGTGCTTGCCGGAATTAACTGTTTATCTCCATAATTTCATTTTATCTCTAGCTAGTGCAAGTCCAGACTCTCGCCTCCCCACTGGCACACACAATTTCGGTAACCGCGTATCTGCCTGAGTGCGTGTGCCATTGTGTGGGTAATTTCTAAACTGTGGTGAAGAGGCGGAAGTGGTGCGACTGCAAACGTGCTTATTAGACATGTGAACGATCAGACACGTACATCGAAGGACCGTTTGCGTGTGTGCGTTTATAGAGTCAGTTTACTACGGATCAATACGCGAACGAAACAGAGGAGCGTGGATGGCACAGTGAGGAAGAGAAAATATTTAGCTTGGTAGAAATTCCGGACCTAGGCAATCATGCGTTGCAAAACAATTATGCAAACTGCTCACAGCAGATGAAACTACTGCTGACACCCCACCTCACGTTTGCTGAGGCCCTGTTGACGCGCGAGATATTTGTTGACGTATTCGATAAGACGGCTGAACAGTCCGTACTGTACTACCAATAAATTTGCAGCCCGTTTTACACAAACGCGTCAACTTAGGCCGGTCAAAGAGATGACTCCCAAACACAAACCCAGTGCAACCCCACCTACGCTCTACATACCAGATCCGTCATGCAGTATGCTGTTCTTGGGGTTGAATGGTCCTATTTGCAAGGTGTGCCGCTAACCACAGTGCAATGTGACGATTGCTACCTCTAAGGATCCGAAAAATGAAGACAACCCGGTGTGGTCTTATTTTCAAAATATCATTGACTGACCGATACTAACCCCGTTCGCACCGTCTGAGTGGCACACACAGATCACCGAAGTGTCCAAAGTGGGGATAGGAGCTGTTCTGTAACAGGATGAATGTTGAATGATCTGCATCTCGCGTCTTCTCAGTGCTTCAGAGAGGAGTTATTCTAAGAACTAGACGGAAGCTTTGGCCGTTTCACCGGCAGTACGCTGTTTAAAACGGAACGATTGTCACCAACCACAAAGCTAATCATTTTTCATGTAATGACCAGCTTTCGCAAGGGATTCAGATTGACTCAAAACTAGGATGAATACAGCTTTCGCCCAGTAATTGGAAACTAAGAGCTTTCAAAGAAAACCAAAATTTGGTTGAGCGTACCTTAGTGTCACTCTGTTTCATTGAATCACTTGTAAACCGAAATTCTGTAGTTTGGGGGTGACAATGAGTTGCACATTGTTGACCTCCGAAGAGGGACAGTGCAGAATCGGGTGAAACTCATCAAGCTGTTTCCATATCATCCGCTTTCACAAGTCCATCCTACTATGCGTGGACCACCTGTCTGTTATAGTAGTAGGCTGCACCACGTTACCTCGACAACCAGAGCAGCACCAGTTGAGACAAGACAAAAATACTTGCATTCGTCAGACCTCACGCGACAGATCAGAACTTTTTTCATTCACAGGTGCTTCGGTCATCATCATCATCAACATCGTACAGCGTTAAACAGTAGGGCAAGCCCCACTGACCACTGCCTTTCTCACCATGTTGCACGTTGAATTAAAAAGTATGAATATACAAGATGGAGAGGGAGTGGACCTACATGGGTGGGAAAAGAAAAGAATGCCCTAGTAGCCAACACACGGAATACACAGTCTAACTGTACAAACGTACACCGATAAAACATTCTGATTCGATAGAAAGTGACAACACGATCGCCACTGTTCGCGGTTCGCAGCCATATCCTTCAGTGTCGCCAGCCAACTGGTAGACGGATCTTTTGGACCCCAACCACGAAGACGTGAAGCACCTACTTTTCCTAAGTCTGCTGTACATTTTCTCATTCCTCGTTCCAACGTCATCTGTTGACCTCCACGTGGTCTCTTCCAATCCCTAGGAGGGGCGGAGAATAGGACACGGTACGGTAGACGTAAGTTTGCCATACGTAACACGTGTCCCAACCAACGAAGTCTACAAAGTTGGATACGCTGTGACAAAACGTTCTCTGAATTAGTAGCCACTACTCGCTTTCTTACCTCATCGTTGCTTACTCGGCTATTCCACCCAATCCTAGCGATACTGCGTAAAAATCGATGGTCGAAAACCACAAGACGACGAATATCCTCAGCACGCAGACTCCAAGTTTCGCAACCGTACAACAAAACTGAACGCACAGTGGCACAGGATACACGACCTTTCAACTTCAGTGAAATATCGGATCGTTGCCACAAGTGCTTCAGTCCAGCGTACGCCGCTCCAGCTTTGGATATCCGCATACTCACCTGTACTACTGTGCTCCCATCCGTCGTCACGTAGCTACCGAGGTAGGTGAAGTGGTCGACAACTGACAGCACCTCCCCATCGAGCATCAAGCTCGGAATTGTTGACGTCCAGTCTTGTAACATCACCTTGCACTTTGAAGGAGCAAAGCGCATGCCGAATGGAGCTACAGCTCTTGCGAGATTATCTAGTGCACGCTGAGCATGTTCTGTGGGTTCGAACAAGCAGACAACGTCGTCTGCGTAATCTAAGTCACATAGCTTTATACTATCTCCTAGTTCGACCCCTACATCCGGAAGATTTTGCAGCCCACTCTCCATTATTTCGTCAATGACGAAGTTAAAAAAGAATGGAGACAAAGGGCATCCCTGCCGAACACCAATGGTCGTTTAGAACCGACCGGATAGTTCGCCGTAAACCCTTACGCGGCCAGAAGTATGAGAATACAATGATCTCATTAGGTTCACGAACTTCTTGGGCATACCTTTTCGATGAAGAGTACTGAAAAACGATGTTCGATCAACTGAATCGAAGGCGCCTTTTAGGTCTAAGAAAAGCATTATTGTTGGTCGGCGGTGCGTGTGACGCGTTTCAAGAAGTCGGTGAAGAGTAAAAATCTGGTCGATGCATCCTCGACCTGGGCGGAATCCAGCCTGCTGTTCGCGGACATTCCTCTTGCGAGCCGATGTAAGACGGTGCAGCAAAATCGAAACTAATACTCTGGTGATTTCGGGATTAAGCTAATTCCACGACGATTACTGCAGTCATTGCGTATTCCCTTCTTGAAGATGGGAACAACCAATGACTCGCTCCATATTAACGGAATACGCTCCTCCTTCCAAATGTCACGGAGCAAGGCGGTTAGTGATTTTATCAACGTCTCACCACCCAGTTTGAAAAGAACTGGGGGAAGTTCGTAGGGACCTGCCGCTTTCCCCCGCCTTAGTAATCGAATACATGACTCTACTTCTACTTCTGATGGGGGCTCAAGTGATACCACCCAAGGAGCCACAGTTGTTGACACGGGAGTAACTACACTAGCGTGCGGCCAGCTAAACTGTTCCTTGAAGTACTCGGCCCAACGGTCAAGCCTTTGTTGTTTGTTATGGATGGGTTCTCCATTCCTATTGCAACTCGCTTCACTGACCTGAGTTCGCCGTCCACTGGTGTCACGAATAGGTTTGAACAGTCTTTGACTGTTACCTGAAGCAGCTGCCACTTCCATTTCTTCGGTTACCTTGACCCACCAAATTTCGCGATCCTTCTTAAGGCTTCGCGTAACTTGTCTTTGCAGCTTTCTCCGAATCTTATTCATCTCCTTACGGTTCGAAAGCTGACGTTTTTGCTCCATTAAACTCAGCGACTCTTGCGAGATCCAGTGTCTTTGATGGACAACGGATCCAGGACCACAGGCAAAACCTGCTGCAACGTGCATCGCCTGTTTGATATGAGACCAATGCTCAACTACATTACTGTTCTCCGTGGAACCCAACTCATGTGCTAACTTCTGCTCATGACGGGTGCAAACGTCTGGATCACACAAACGTTGCACGGCTAATCGGGTTTGCGGTTTGCGACGATGGCCATGGAGCTGGAGACATAATCGCATTAAAAATAAGGCATGGTCCGACTCTACGTACGTGGACCAGTAAGATCTACAGTTCTGAACAGAACTGCGCCACCGGTAGCTTACGGCGATATGGTCAATTTGACTAAAAGTACCTGTAGAGTTAGAGCGCCATGTCGCTGTGCGACGCGAGCTGTGTCGGAAATTTGTCCTAGACAAGAACAATCGATTGTCTGCACAACATTGGAGAAGCCAATCCCCGTTATCTGTGCGCTCAGCGGGTGAGGCACAACGCCCACCTAAACAGGCTTCTGACACACTGAGTTTGCCAACTTGTGCATTGAAGTCACCAGCTAGCACTACAATGTCGGAACTTTTACTGCTGCGAACGAGAGTGGCGAGGGCATCATAGAACTCATCTTTCTGCAAGTCTGAGCTGCAGTCCGTTGGGGCGTACGCCGAGATCACGAACAAATTGCGTTTAACACAACTATCCTTTCGAACGCCGACTGACCCTTGGAGTCTCACAGCACATAAAGGACTGTTAACAGGGACCCAGTCTAATAGGGCAGCCTCAGCCTTGTCAGTCAAGACAAATACTACACCACGTTGACCCACAGCTCCAGCGGCTTCGTCTCCTGAGGTGCGCAGAATATACCTCGATGAGATACCTGGAGCAGTTAGCTGAATTACATTGCTCGAATCCTGGATACGCGTTTCGCTTAAGCAGCAAACATCAATCTTCAGAGAGTTCATTGTGAGGGCTAGGCACGCCTGCTGACCGGCCTGCATGAGCGTACGCACGTTGAAGGAGCCGATATTTAGAGGCTGACGGGGCTTGAGAAAATGTGAGTTATCAGTCAGAGGATTATTCGCGACATTATTTGACAGTGAATCGTTGCGAGTATCGACCGTGTTATCAATGGGAGCATTATGGGTGGATAGTTAGGGCAAAGAGGGATGGTTAGGGACAGAAGACAAAGGTTGAATAACAGAGAAGGAACTCTGAGAAGTAGCACACTTATCACTACCCACCCCGCTCGATGCAATGGGCAGCGCGGTCCTGATTAGCCTGCGCGACGACCGATGCAGTATGGAATTCTTTGTAGTCGTGCAGTTCATGGGAGATGTTGGACGGGTACTGCTAGGGTGTCCAGCCACAAAGCAGGATAACGATTATGGTCCTCATCCAAAGCCTTTAGTTCTGACAAGAACCTATCCGCAAGGCAGCGGGATGGCTTAGTGGACGCCCATTTGCTTGGATCAATTATTCTTCCACTGGTTTTTCCGACTGAGTTGCCAGCTCAAATCAACCCCCAACCTGGAGGACCAGGAGACTGGACTTCGTCTGACCTCTACCTCGGTCAGTTTCTGGTGTTGGGTTAGCGCCCCACTATCTTCCGTGTCAGACTTTTGAGTCAGAGGATCCGGTAAGGTTTCCCAAATAAAAGTCCGTAGTGCGTTGTGGGCAATCGCCAGGAATGATATGTCCAAAAATCCTCTTTGTGTCTTCGGGAAACACAGTTTGTATTTCTCTGCTCTTACACTTTCTCATCCCAATTCGGAATAGATATGAGAGGCCACAGATAGTTGTGACCGTGAAGTCCTCAATCTCGGTATCGGTAACAAATAAGAGACAAGAGAAAAGAGAATCGATTATCCAACCTAAGTATTCGTCTCACTCGGCTGCTTTCAGCATCCGCTTGCATTGGCACTCGGGGCAACAGTCTTCTCTACCTGGAATTCTTCAGACTTTTATCATGGATGTGTGTTGTGTCCCCAAAACACGAATACAAGAACCAACTTCAGTGATAACAATTTACTCTCAAAACTGGCTTTCCCGTTTCACTCTTCGCACGTCGGGTCATTCGGTGTCTAGTGCTTGTGTTCAGGCTGGTGTGGGCACCGTTCTCGGCATGAAAACTGAGCGTGCTCTGCGCGACTGGATTGTAATGAGCAGTCGTCCGTTTGCGGTTCGGGTGAATGGTTACATACATGTTAACAGCACTAGTCTGAAGCTTAGATGCCTGTTTGCTGTTTTCATGTATACCCCAAATGACTGTATTTCATCTGAGGCTAAAGACAAAAAATACCACGATTTGTATCAATTTCTCCGTAGCGTGCGTTCAATGGACATCATGGATGTTGTTGGTGAATTCAGTGATCATGTTTGAAGCATAGAAGAGACGGAGAGAAGTAAAGGAAACTGTTTCGACATTTCTACCGATGGAACCGATAACGGTGACCGCCTCATTCAACTATGGCCCGACCATGGACTTTTCCAGTGAGTAGAAAGTTATCGAACGAAATGCGCCACCGAGTAACCTGTCACCCTGCTGCGTCTTCACAGCTTTGCACTCAGATCGACCATATTGCTGTTGGTTACGGCTAACGCGGATCAACTCTAAACTGCTGATCATTTTGGTCCACGTCTGTTGCCAATGATCACACAGTTGTTCGTGTAAAATTGAGTCTACTTCTCGTCGGTGGCTGAAATGACACCAAAGCCAAAAGTCCTCGGTGGCCTCTACTGGGCGATATCAAAGGATCTGCCTCCAAGCAGAAATATTGTAAAATTCAAAACTGACCCTTTCTGTTTTCTTCCAATGTACTCTTTCTGTTATAATGTATACCTGAACCGTACATGATACCGCTCGGGTGAAAAATTGAATTACATGCTGTGCATTCCTGAAGTTCTCACTTCTCAGTAGTTCTGTGCTGGTTCAGCCTATCCACTCCATCGGGTGTTACATTTGGCGTCGCGCAATGGATTCAAACCATTTTTTCTTCTGAAATGCAACCACTTGATGTAAGTTCCATATCTCAACCGGTTGACAACTACATGGGATGTTTCAGTATTTGGTATTTGGCCCGAAAGCATTTGGATGATGCGAAGAGAGAAAACTGTGTATACAAATTGTTTTGTGAATCCCCATACATTTTCCAAACCTTGTCTTGCCATTGTTACTCCATTCTATATCACAACTGTTCACCGGGTTGTCGATGCAGTGAAATGCAATGGAACGAAATGAATAATGGAATCTAAAGGCATGCTAATGATGTATTCAGTGTGAATATATCTATTGATGATGCAACAGGGGGTAGCAATTTTTGAGATTTGGTGGTAAGATGGAAATTAGACGGAAGAAGCGTTAGGTACATTTTGGTTATCAGAGAAAAGGTATGGGATGTTATTGTGAGCAGAATGGGAGGGAGATCCAAATTGAAGTTTGAAGGTCAAATCAACGCACTTTGTGATGTTAAGGAAAAGAGAGCTGGAAGCAGACAAGTGGACAAGCTCATACAGACTGTTTCGAGGAATCTTTCGTTTCCATTACAGTGACAATACAAATAAGGAATACACTGTATGCTATTGGAAAAATAATCGCAAATGTCGTTTCGATTAAAGTCATCAACTGCATTATCACGTAGAACATACAGCAGATTTCCGCGATCAGGGGAACCAAATGCACGTCCGTAGTTAAGAAAACGTAGCCTGACAGGACAACCATCGTGATCACGAGTATAAGCTGTTGAATTAGCAATGGATACATTTGCATCACGTGTTGACAGACAAAGTATATAGGGAAATTGTGTCAGATCACGAGGGTGAACTTGGAGAATCATACAGAGGATAAGTGCATTCTTACTTACTTTCAGCAATGCAAATGTGCAAGCTATCTGACGGTATTTCTTGGATACTTTCTTTGGTACAGAATGAGTGCGTATAAATATCCGACGATTGGCAATCACCTCAGAATCAATAAGATGAGGTGGGACATGATTTCGAAAAAGCGAGCCATTAGCAACATTGGTGTTATGTAGTCGGGGCTATCAGATTCACGGCACTAGTCTTGTTATTGCACAGTAGGATCAGAGGCAAGTGTGACAGGGTTTAGTTCATGGGATTCCAGATATATATGAGGAAGTGAGGATGTGTCGGAGATAACAGTGAACAGGTGATTAGAATCTACGACGCCTAGCCTCACATTGAGCCTGGCACAGCAAAACAGTTAAATGGCGTTTCACATCTCACGGCATTTCACGTGAGCCAACACTCTGTATACTTACAGGTTATTCATATGTCTTATTTCATTCTTGGTGAGTGTGGATAGCCTTTTACTGCTTGATGCCAGTGAGATGTTTGTGCCTTGGCCCTAATCCTACGCGAGAGTGAAACCTATTGTGTTGAACATAAAAGATTTCCATGGGGCAACACAAATCATGAAGGTTGGGGTAGTCGGTTAAGTGCTCACAGAACGAGAAAGCCTCGTGTAAAAATTAAGAAAATCAGTGAAAATGGCAAATTTTCCAAGCTTTTTGAGATTCTCCGAGGTGCAGACTTGTTTGCAGACAGTGCGCGATGACCGTTGAAAGTTAGTGCAGGCTTTTCCTTAGCAAACAAACTTTGGTATCAATAAGTCTAATACAGTGATCAGAAACTCCAATAGGAACACGTGGAAATACTGTAAAAATACTTCAATAATTTACTAATACTGAATGCAAAAGGGCATCGAAACAGTAAGAAAGTTACAAGACTCAAGAAGATGCAAGGTGGTTAGAAAGGTTAAGTCAAGTCTACTGAAATTATATGCCATTCTGCACAAGGACTGATTAAGACCTGTATTGAAACAGTTGGGAACGCTGTTAATCAACTGATTGATATCATTAGCGGGAGTATCTAGTAAAACATAAGAAATACCATATATATGAGGTTGAAATAATCTTAGAGGAAGTGGCCTTTTATGCACTCGATCAATATCACGCTGAAATTGAGTGAGATTTGTAAAGATGTGCACCACATTCGATAGATAAGCGTGATGCAAACCATGATTTCTGGATAGTGTGTGCTAATATTTGTCAAAGGGCACAATGAAAATAGCTGTTAATAAGTAGTTATATACAGTTACTTGGTTACATATAGGTATATCACAATCAGTAGTCATAAATAAATCATGCAGATCAATTGACAATTGAGGCATGTGGTAAATGTGGTAAGCAGTGTGATCATTTGTAACCGTTCTAAGCTTTAAGTTGTGCGAATCAATGAATCTAAGATCCCCGTTTGGCTCCCCGAGATTGGATTCTCAGCGAGGTGAAGTAATAAATAGCAAGAAAATATGATTTCTTGTGCTGCGTGCTGCGAAAAAAATGAAATCAACCAAGGAGGATCGGATTCTCAAACGGATTACTGTGTTACCACCTGGTAGGCGAACTGGTAGTGAAGAACTGAAATTTTGTTTTTGGCTGAGTGGGAGTTACGTTGTGTCTACGCTGGCTTTTTCTCCAAACCACGGTTAACCAGTTGCAGGATGTTTTTATGACAAGTAATGTGGTTGACCGTAAAGGAAAGTCAACTGTAGTAACTATTCAGTTCGACTTGAAAGCTACACAATTACAGGGATATGCAGAATTACACGGGTTAAATACAGCTCATGGAGGGGAAGTAGAAATACCATATATGAGAACGGCTGAACGTGAAATCAGACTTTTCTATACAATGGGCATATTTTAACAAACGTACGCATAAAGAACATGATTTCGGGAGTTCTTGAACTAATAATACCATTATTTTCTAACAAATGAAAGTCACGAGAGGAGACCCGGCTGTATAAACCTCTGGTTATTTTTATGATAGTTTCAGATTTGGGTTTAGCCGTCAACACTAACTTATTGTTACAACATAACGGTTAGATGATTCTGAATAATCGCTAACTGAATGCTTTTAGGTGAATGAACATGCACGCGACCTACGGGCACGTTTTACAAAATGGATCGACAAGAGAATGACCATTCGTTTGGCGAATAACCGGTAAGTACATACATTGTTTCGTCTTTGAATTCACGGGCGTGTATCTGCGTATGCACATGAGGTTCATTTGCATAGAGATCGTTTGCATTTCGTTTATTTCTCGTATCGGTACAGTGTCCGTACCTCGTTGTATGGAATACATCTCTGTTTCTAGAGTTGATTTCTTTGGTAGTTCACTGTGAGATAGGAAAAAAGTCTCGTTCACAAGCCTTGATCAAATGTCTCCCAAGATTTCTTTAGCATTTGAGGTCATTCATTGGTATATTATGCGGCATAGTCAGTTATTATGCTCTCATGTTGCATCTGTCACTCCATCTGCTAATGATAATACGAATATGAAACAATAATCGTAAAGTGATACTCGACAGACAGAAAATGAAGGCAACCAGTGGTACCAGGTTTGAAGCTGTTGAACGAGGGGAACATCCAAATGATCGATCACGATCTGCATTGTGTAGGCACGGCAAAGAGCTGTTCATCACAATGCAAATCATTGGAGAATCGGGTAGCGTTTCATTATTACTGACACAAGAATAATTCAGATCAATTTCTACGGAATTCATGCAGATGAAATGAAATGAGTAGATTTTATTGGAGTATTGATACGCCAGTGTCTACTTTGTCAAGAGGAAGCAGGCGATGTGAATTGACATTAGTCTAAATGGATAAGTACGAAGTTCAGTTCCACAGGGAATCACTATCGAAACACAGAATCACTCGTTTGGCAAGACCACATGAAACCATCACACTGGTGCAGCAGTCTACCTAGTTTCTTTTCACACCGTAACACAGCTTGAAAAATAACAGAATGGAACAGAGGCTTCACATTACAAATGAGAGCAAATATGTTTCTGCTGGTTATTCGATTTATCATGGCACGGAGAAGAGAAGTAATGTGGGTGAAGCTATCGGTAGGCTATACTCCAATTTGCATTCAAATTAGGTGAAACCATTTCACTTTCGACTTGTTTTATATTTTCAATCCATATACTCGAAATTACCACAACAACGATTGTTAATTTTTTCAACAATTCTCATGCGTAAAACGCTGATACAGCTTCATGATCACTATCCGAAAATCCATTTCCTAATTTTATACCAAGCTAACAATTCGGAATTTAAGAACTTCTCAGGCAGCAAATTTGTCAAGATTCTTTGGTTCATGGAGTTCACCAAAACTTCCTGGATCGGACGGCTTCACTTGTACAGTACTCAAGCATAGGGCTGGACCTCTGTCGGAGGTGTTTAATAATGTGGTCAGTCAAGCAATTGAATCGTTTTTCATTTCTGACTCTAACCAAAAGACTCCAGTAACCCAGCAGGTTCCAAGAAATTTCACGGAGTTGTAGTTTTTTTCGTTCGAGTTGAAATTGTTTGGATTTGTTGTACTTCATGGCTTTTGAAACCCTGTCAGAAATTCAACTAACGAATATCAATTTGCATATAGATCCTGGCGGTTCACGTATGAGGAAGTAGCGTAGAAGTCCATTTCATTACAGAATCACTGAATGATTCGTGAAAATCCATTAGGCCTGCCTTCGTTGATCACACACCAACATTTTATGGTTTAAAGGAAACGTTGATTCTCAAGAAATTAGAATCCATTATCTGCTCACGTACTCAGGAATACCATAATGTATCTCTCTTGGTAGATGTCTGTACATTTTTGGTCTTGTTTCTGGGCTTATGTGAAATGAATTCCACATCTTCCATTTAGTCTGCCGAAGATATCGTTGCGGACTGTTTCGTCCAGTGTGATAATACAATCATAAAAATCAATTCAAAAAGTGGATTGGTAATTCAGGCAATGGCATAGAATGCAGCGTGAATATTGTTTTTGTAAAACTGAGGATTGGTGCAGTGTATTGGGTGCACAGAACAAACCACTAGATGAAAAAGTAAAGCTCATTCGGCCAGTGTGTTTGGTACTTGTGTCCTATGTATCACTGGATGGGAATACTTGGAGCACTATGTTCGCTAAGGGAGGAAGTGTGTAAAAGAGATCAATAAAGTTGGCCAGTCCATGACATGATATGAAAGGGAGGTATGGAAAGGCTATGCGAATTGTGTTAGACTTCCTGGGTGTGGTTCTACATAGGGGTTTATTGCATTCGAGTAGCGCCTTTGTAAATACATTATTCATCTTCTTGATAGAATTATTCGTAGTTATCTCCTTATACTTTTTGTACCATTTGTTGTTTGAGTTCCAGTTGAGATTCCAGTTGTGAGATAGAAACGAGAACTACCATAAACACTTCGTGAATGCTAGGTGTTCGAAACAAACTGAACTAAATTAAACCAAGCTGAGGTGAGCTGAACTGAACTGAACTAAGCTTTACTAGATATCGCTTCATATTCGCATGAAGAATAATTGCGTCAACACCAAATGCAATCTGTATTCAGAATACATAGCTTTGTGAGTTCATACTAGCCCTCATCGGTCAATTACTCACAATCATGTACGAACACATGACTATAGTCTACTATTACTTTCAAATAGGCAAGAGCCTTGTAGAATGAAACGTGTGGCATATCCCATACACGTATCTTTTGGAAACAGTCCTTTACCAAATAGAACCAAACCACATCTACCCATTTCAAATAAATTCCGAGTTTCCTGAAGTGAAGCACGTAATTGCACAGGGTAGTTCGGCATTTTGGCGCAGCCACTTTGATATCGTCATAATGATGGTTTTCAAGAGCAACCCGCGAATGGTTTTAATGTCGGGAAACGTGGAGACGAAATACGGAATGGATGCTCCAAAATGATGAAAGGGTTCTTCCCAATCACCTCGAAACCCCTATAAATGCAAGTCCAATTTGCCCACCAGACAGCACATATCCCTTTTACAAATGGGACTTCATAAATCTGTGTGCTTCAGACCATCATAAACTTTTATTCATTCTTTCCAAAGATCGATTCCTATCAGCCTAATCTATCTTGGTCTCTTCGGACGATTTTATTCACCCAAAAGCTCATTTTGTTATCGTGAAACGAAATTCGGACCTCGGGTAGCAAAAATGGTGGAAGTGAACCGAGTAGACAATATAGACCAGTTTTTGCCCCAAACAGGTTTATTCCTTACTTACTATTTTATTCACCGACGAAGCTTTTTTGACATAATATGACAAAATTTTTCTCATTTTCTCTGAGGGAAACTCCCAACGGCAGTTTTGATAACTTCAGTAAAACGTTTCTTTTAAAATCGCTGGCGGTGTCCAAAATACGGGAAAGAGATATAGCAGAACGAGTAATGTCATCAATGAGCAAATCTCTACGAAATAGTAACTGATAAAATGGTTCACAAGGATACGAAATTCAGTCACGATCTGAAAGACAGTTGACCATCTACAATAATCTTTGTTCAAATATGACCTTATATATCCCCAGTGAATATTGAGAAAATGGTTCAATTAAACGATCTGTCTTCCGGAATGAAACCTGACCGATACATTCTCTACACTGCACTGAAATTGTTCAAAAGAAGTACATAGTAAACACAGTGCAAACATTGTTTCTCACCATAGAGATAATTTTGACGACAGATACACTGGATGGAGAAATCAATGGGATTAGTGAAACGCTGATATCAACTGCGAATCCAGCATTATTTCTGGCAAAGTATTATCATCTGAAGCTGATAAAGAATGATCGTCCGCTGTAATTGGAAGTGAATTTGGAAATTCCTCACAAATGAGATTAGTTGATCAACCTAACCATTATTTTTCTGTAGCTTAATTCATGCGTATCTACTGTATTGCCGAACCGGTAATTGTGTTTACGTAATTCCCCGATCATACGCCTATAATAAAAGATTCACCGTCTATTCACATCAAGTTCAGCTGCACATTCCAAGTAAAATATTGGATCTCAACTACCTACACTGGCCGTACAGCATCTTAGTTATGTCATACAACGACTCGACATATTCAAGTGGGACTTGAGAATTAAACTCAACACGACTGCATCATCAATCGATGAAAGAATGGTAGAATGCGTGTAATGATGGTCATACGTTTTTCCCAATTTATGGTTTGATAAGATGAGCTTTTAGTGAGCGATATGCACACGTTGTTTACTTTCTTGCTATGACAGGTTAGAAGGTAAATTAGAGGAACGCTTTTCATATGTGAAATGAATCTTGAAGTATTGGTTACCAGTGTTGTACTGACCTGTTTTCTTGCAATTATTGTGGATTCATATGATTTGGTTAAGTGAGGACAGTCGAATATGGCATCAGAACACCCGGTGGCGAAACAACTAGTTATAACTGTTTCACCTGTGATAAAATATTACACGCTTTAGAGATTTTGCACACCGGATGATAGAAAATCAGAAAGATAGTCGGTAATCTTGATTACAGCAATTGACTAATTCGTGTCCATTCAGCAGAGGTGTTATCAGTGTTACGACGGATATTGCGTTGTTAAGTGTCAGTTGCATGCGGTCAATTATTTCGTGGGGGTGACCAAGATAGATTTAAAGATCTAAAATGTTGCTTCTGAGCATAAAATGTGGTGTTGTTTCGTGCGGATTGAGACTCAATCGGCGGTTGCCGAGATCTGGCCTTTGGCATTTCTTGTTGCTCTCAATTTGACATTTTATTTGGGAAGAGGGACTTCATTAGTATTTATCCAATGATCCGATTTCATGGAAGAGATGGTAAATGTCGTTTGTCCGCTTTTCACTAGACTTTTGTTTAACCATCCCGGGTGATACACCTTTATGCGTTGATACGGTCTTCCTGTGGTTCGGCCTACGTCATCTGCCCCACACTGAGAGCTGGAATGCACGGATAGTCTACCTTTCACTCGGTAAATGAGAAATAGTCGAGAGGTGAACAAAACTTCGATTTCAGCAACGGAATACATATCTCTGTTTTCGGATGTGTGTAACAGGCGATTGATTTCACTCGTTTATCATATCTGTTTCACTGCTACTTCTAATTTTAATTCATGGGTAGTCAGGTTGCTTTTCGACTGCTTCATGCCAAGGTGTGCTATCGTCATTCTTCGTGATATTATTGGTTTTATATACTGGATGAGAAATGATTTCACCCGTTCACTTATACGTTATCGGACATATCTTAATTACTTCATTGGTCAATCAATGTATACAATGCCTTTTCTGTCTCAATAATATGGATCTGTGGTAGTGTGTACATTGACTTGATACAATTTCCTTATGAATAAATGAACGTCCTAGTGGGCCATCAAATTGATGATGTATAACAAGTGAGAAGTAGAAAAAAATTGCTTTTTATTTATTTCCTTTTGCCTACTCATTACCTCAATATATTTTGACATGCAGTATTTGACCAGCTGATTGGGTATCAAAATTGTTTTACTACTCTGTACAACAAATAATCTCTGGAGTCTTGCTGGTGGATTGGAAACTCGGGATTTCGAGTCCATACTATCCCAGATGACCGTCAAATATTTATTGCTTAACAGTTTTGCCTAATATGATGCCAATTCGTCACTGGCTTCACATGTGCATTGGTGATGCACATAATGGTCCACTAACGTGCAATATTGCTAAACGTTGGGTGTAAGAATTGGCGGATGGAATACCGATACGTGTGGGATTGATCTATGGAAAACCGGTGGAAACCTGAACCGCAGTTTTATGTTGCACTTATTTAGTTAATGCACTTTTACAGCTTCATCCAAACTAGTCTGGTACTGTTGATCAAACGGTCATTGTAAATAGTATTGTGTTTTCTGTCAATCGCTAGTCTCGATGGAGGTGTGGCGTTGTTCAATGTGTCTTCCTAGTTGACTTATTACCTGACGACCCAGGGTTGGAATCATGCCATTTCCAGTAAAATCATAACTCTTTAATAGCTCACTATTGGTCTTGTGCCTATTTCGGAATAATTTGATGTTCTATTGTTGTATGAAAAAACAAAATGTACAATGCGCAAAATGGGTAAGCGGTGCAAAAGGTGATAGTTTGGTAGGGAAAGGAGTTTGTATGTGAAACGTACCTGCTTGAGTTCAGCATTATTCCTGCCACATGTTTACCCTTTTGATCGAGGCTGACAGCTTGTTGCATGTCTGTTTCATTTCTCACCGGGACTCATGTGTGACAAATTTCCACCGCAGCACACGTGTTTGTTGGACTTAATCGATCCACAACATTCTCATTGGATATTTCCACAATACTAATCGAAATTGAGATTTCCCTAAAATATTACAATAATTCCAATTTCTTAGAAATTCTGTTCTTGGTAAAATAATATAATATGCGAAAAACATGTGAAGAAACCAAACAAGATCAAACCCAACGTTTTCTTTCTCTTCGGCTAGACGATCAATGTAGTTCGTCTTCATGTTAAAAACGGTGAACATTTGTCACGATTGTGTTTATCGGTTGTTCTGAAACTTACACACTTATTTTCCGCATTATATGGTCAGCGGTTCCTACATAACAACAAATAGAGAACGAATTTCTTTGCCATATGTCAGTTTGTGTGATCAATTGTTTATTATGTATAATACTGGGTATCGAAGAGATGAATTATATATACTGACAGCATTGTGTAAGCTTACATTTTCTCACTACATGCATGATCACCACGGCGGTGGAACACTTAGAGCAATATCAAGTCTTATCGACAATCTGACACTGAAACTTATAGTGGAGAATTACACGTGGTCCCAGTAGGTCAAATGTGTAACGAGCCGGACGACAGTGAATTGCTTTCTACAACAGAAACAGCCGGCAGTCCAGGGATTCGATGTTCCTTAAAACATTACAGTATGTGACAGTGTGCTCGAAGTGTGTTAAAAAGCTTCGTGAAAAAGACTGAGATGCAAAAGGAAATGAATAGGAGTGTACTGCGTTGAAGCTACGCACTGATTATTCCTCATGACACTGCAATTATAAAAGCTGAATGAATTCCTACTATTTTCACAGTTTGGTCTCAATGTTGCAGTTGTTATGGTTTTACTTGCAAAGATCAATCACTTGAGAATCACCAGGATTGGTTTGAAAGCTGTCATCGAACTGATCTTGTGTCCAATTATAGCCAAGTGTTGTAGTATTGCGCCGCTGTTACTGTCAATATAAGTATCTTCTAGATGCATGCTCATATTCATTTCGCGGCATTTCGATATAAAACCTGAATTAATCACTCAAGATTCTTCTGTCCCTCTGATGGCCAATCTTTACAACCACTTTCAATCTCATATGTGACTAGCAGGGTTAAACCTCTCCAACCTCATTTGAGTACAAGTGATCATCATGATTCCATAGTATGACGGCCCATTCAGATCAAATCTTAGTGTCCCACCGTAATGATTTCCAGTAATGCGGTACTGAAGACTAAGTGCGGTCAGGTCTATTGTTGGCACCAACTTGGTCAGAACTATGCACTGTGTGAGCAAAGTTTATTAGCAACGTTTCACTCACAAATAACTGAACGTCCCAACTCACCAATACTTAATCAAAACAAATTGTACTGATATTACCCCGCCGCACATAGATAAGTAGGCACAACGTTTGAGGACAGGCAACACAGAGATGCACAAAACTGATACCTCGAACGGCAACGACACTGTTGATCACTACGGGATCCTCCAACCGTCATCGCCGAACAACACGGAGAAATTGAGCATTTTCAGCGACGACCAGCAAAAGCTTAATAAGGTCACCACTATTACCGTTTATATTGTCTGTTTAGACGATTTCACGGAAAACGTCAAATGACCAGTCGGGAAGGCAAGAACAAGATGGAAACTACTATTATGGAGTGAATCGAAAAAACAGTTACAGGGCTACCAAACTGTGTTTCAGAAAATATAGTTTTATGGATGGAAATGGCGTGTTTCAAATGCAGAAGAAAGGTGACTTTCTATAAACAAGACTATATTTGGATGGAAAATGTAATCAATTCCAGCGTATGCTCAGGCTAGGAGACGCTAGTTTAGGTTGTTGTTATTCCGGTTTTACCAAGGACACACTTATTTGTAAATAAAAAATACGATCTGTCATGATATCATTTCATGAGTTACTGAATTATGAAAAGGTATAAAAATATATATTATGGAAAATGTCAGCCCTGGAGTCATGTACAGACATAGTTATCAAGATCTGGATGCAGTGATTTAGCGGTTCGTATGTATACATGTAAGTGAAGGCTGATAAGACAAACTGAAGTTGTGTAATAGCTAATGCAGTCAGGATGGGCAGCATAAACCTGCGTCAATCGGCAAACAAACGTGTTACTCACAGGAAGTTCAATGTTGATTTTTTGTCTCTCGTTGAATATGCTCAGCAGTTCCCTTATTAAACTTCGGAAGTCGGGAATTAGAAAACAAAAAAACGAAGTTTTTCACCTTCGACGTCTCAAACTGTTTTTTTCTATAACCGCAATCACCTTATGGTAATAGTTACATATATAGTGATGTTCACCAATTGAATTTGCACTGTTCACCGTTCTTCTATCAAAGCACTGCACTTTGGAAAGTTCTGTAAAATTTTGAATTTCCGATTTGTGTGGTTTTGTTTAAGCTCGAATTCAACGTTAGGCAAAGCGAGATGTTGCTCTCCAATCAAGCCGGATCTTTTTTTTCGAGAAATTATCGATACCAGAGTTCTTGAGATTCGACATATTAGGCTCGGTTCTTCCTGAGCAACTGCTATTTACCAAAGTCTAACTTAACTAGTGTTTGGAATCAGAGGTCAACTTCTGAATCAAGTATTGAATTTAAACAGATTAAAGTGGCGGCAGCATATGTGACACATGCCCACCGACAGGCGTTTTCAGCGAATACTGTTCACAGAAGTTATTATTGGCACGAAAAAAAACCGAATCCTATATAATAGAATAATGGAATTGCTTTTTGACACCGAAAAGGCGAACGCCGAGAGAGTAACTCGAACAGGCAAGATTTCCGCGCAGAGGATTACCCTTCTGAGCGGTTGCCACCAAGGTGCTCAGAATTTTGCAGTTTTTCAACATTTACAATTCAAAGGTGACAAAATCATCCACTAATCACCAAGCGCCTGAAATTTGCCATCAAACACATACGCGATGCAGCCAATATGGTCAGCATATTCCCAACCAGGCGAATACCAACACCGTCAGTGATAGAGCTGTTCTCCCCTGTACTAAATCCAAATGTCTATATTACCTCACATGAGCATGTTCACCAGTCTGCATAGACAGAAATGGGAGACAAATACGTCACCAAATAAATGATCAAGTTAAGGTATGACCTCAAAATATGACGGATGACAAGTTCACACCAATGATGACATCTATGAAATCAAATGCAATCAGATAGCTAGTCGGTTTTGTGATATGCCGATTTTGCACGCATAATATAGTCCTCAAAGAAACTCATGACTTCTGAACTTTTGATGATCCTGTCAAATGAGGCGCCAGTTTCTCAATTGGTTTGAGTTGTTTATTATGTTTTCGGACAAGATTCCATGTAATTTCAGAATTTGAAGATGTCTTGATACCATTTGTTTCTCGGTCAGGATGTTGTTATCCAATGTAGTGTCCCGTTTGAAGGAATTTATGTCTGAAGGTATAACTTCCATCTTTCATGTGTCCACTTCTTCTTCATGATTGCACTGCTTGTTTCCTCATCTGGTTGCAGGAACACCATTAGTTCTATTCTACCCAATCACTCCTGTTAATTACGAATCGTAATTAGAGTTTGTCCTTTTGTCTTCTGTTTAGTTACTTATTAGTAGTGAGTACATGCATCGTGAACCCCGGACATTCGTAATGTATTTTCCCTGTTTCTAAGGTATCACATCAGTTTATACTTGAGTTTCATGGTACTTATTACATGAACAGTTCACGTATTTGTTCATAACCTTGTTTTCCCGAAGGTCTACACTTTTACTGTTATATAATCTTTCTGAGTGTTTCATTTGTACTGCCGAGCGGAGGCTCGAACTCCCAGTTTTATCGTTTCTGTCAGTGCACTCCACTATTGGCCGTCATACGTCAACGGCATTAACATATCTAGTGCCGGATTCGCCTATTCATGTTGACACGTGCCTTTGTTTACTCCACAGACTTAGCTCATTTGTACTTATTTGTTATCGACACTTTTTACAATTGCAACTACAGTCCAATTCAAGCGTTTGTAATCGATTTATTGATCTTTGACGATAAACGCTCTTGATTTATTGACTGTACCGCAACCGAACTGCGCTACAGTTTCGTTCAGCTGCCTGCTAAGTGGACCGTTTTTATTTTCTGCGCTGTCCCGATTTTCGGAAGCTTACTGCCCATTGTTCTTGGTTTCTCACCTGGCTGTAAGTACTTTATTTGCTGTATATTTATGTTTATTGTATTATTTAGAACCACGAATCATCGATAAACACGGTTATTCGATTGGAATTTGTTCTGCTGCCCGTAATCGTGTTCTGCCCATATCGTGCGTGTAGCTAGAGAAACTAAGTTACTGCTAGATTCACAGCCCTAGACATCGGGATAGTCGCAACAGTTAGCCAGTTAACCAAATCACTGTTTTGATTTACTGCCCGAATCGGAATTGAAGGAAATTCTGTCAAATGCAGCCCCGCCACGATTCCGACAGTGAACGTCAGTTATCACAAGGCCCGTCCCCGGACTCAAAGCTGAATCAAGAACTTAAATTGGCAAAATTAAAGATAAAACGGTTGGAGCTTGAGCTGGAAACTGCAAGGCGTATCAGTGATGCCAAAATGAAGCTCGCGGAGAAGATTAGTGATCTACAAGCTGAAGAACGGTCATTATTGTCGGTCGAGACCTCTCGACCACCTACCCCACAGCCATTTGAGAAGCTCGAACGAGTGAAAAACTATGTACAGTCTCTCCCAACTTCAAATGCTCAACCTGTCGACTTGATATCCTTCAAGAAACCTGGAATTCATGTTTTGACTCGGGAACAACCAGCGGCAAGCAACGTCTTTGAAACCGCTCAGCTGCTTCAAGCTTGCATGAGCCTGTCAGTCCGAAAATTGGTCAAGTTCGATGGAAACCCAATGAATTACTTCAGGTTCATGCGGAGCTTTCAAACTACAGTGGCCAGATACACCTCCGACCCCGCTTGTCTATTGGATTACCTAATTTCGGCTTGTGAAGGCGAAGCTGCTGAATCAATCCGAAGATGCGCAATCCTTGAACCTAAGGAAGGCTACGAAGAAGCATTACGAATTCTCGAACGGCGTTTCGGTGAGCCACATGTAATCGAAAGACAGTGCATAAGCGAACTGACAGACGGGCCAACCGTGAAGCCTTCAGACTCTAAAGCTCTAATCAAGTTAGCTGACGAAATGAAGTTGTGTTCTGCCACGTTGGAAAGGCTGAATTATCAGTCAGACTTGAATGCCTGTCACACTCTCACAGCAGTTGTGCAACGGCTTCCCCATCACATTCAGTCCAAATGGTTCGAAAAGGCATCTCATATCTTAAGGACCAAACGTGAGCCCACATTCTGTGAGCTGATGGACTTTGTTTCGGACCAAGCTGATGCCGCCGTAACCGGCCTCGTTTATATCACACATCAAGATAATCGTATCCACGCCCGGTCAGAATCCCAACGGCCTACGACTAGTCAAGGCTCACGAGATCGAGTGGCCACAGTAATGTCAACAGAGACTGATGTAGCTGCAGCAAGTCCGAAAGCTTCGCTAAATCCAATTTGTTCTATTTGTAAGGGACCACATTACGTGGACCAATGCAGTACATTTCAGGGTTTGAGTGTTGCCGATAGAAACGAAAAAATAAAGAGATTGAAGTTATGTTTTCTGTGCTTGAAACCAAACCATGTCGTTGAGAATTGCCGATCACGCAGAACCTGTGGTCTGAGCGACTGCAAAGGTCAACATCATCCAATGTTACACAGACAAGGAACCCCAGAGGGTAACAGCCGGAGTATTCAAGTAACTGAACGTGCTGTATCGGTTGGTCATGTCTCAGCAAACGTCAGTAATGCCATTCAGGAAGTGTCTTTCGCCATATTACCAGTCCGGCTCCGAGGTCCATTAGGAGAAGTTACCGTCAATGGTTTCCTTGACAACGGTTCAGACTCGACGTTCATTGACGCCTCGCTCATGAAGAAACTGGGTTTAAAGGGAAAACGAGAGCGCCTTACTGTCAAGACTGTTACTGGGGGTTGTGTGACAGAAGGTGTCACAGTATCCCTAACGATAACCTCACTGGATGGACAAGAGGCTATCCAGATCCACCGAGCCTGGGCAGTCGAAACCCTTACGAAACTACAGCCGTTTATTCAACCGCAAGAATTGAGCAGGTGGGAGCATTTGAAAGAAATACCGTTGTCAGTTATAAAGGCCTCCGATATCTGTATACTAATTGGGGCCAATATTCCGAAGGCTCACTGGGTCTTGGAACAACGAACTGGTGGTCCCGACGACCCGTACGCCGTGAGAGGACCGCTCGGATGGGTCATACTGGGGCAAACTTCACAACACCGACAGAACAAACCGAAAGCCCACGTGCACCACGTCACAACCACCGAATTGGGTAAAAGTCTGGAACGTATGTTCAATTTCGAATTCGTAGAAGCGGCCTGTGTTAAACGTAGCATGTCAGAGGATGACAAGTTGGCTCTACGTCACATGACAAATTCTTTGCGTAAGATAGATGGCCATTACGAGATTGCCCTGCCATGGAAACCCGGCAGTCCATGCCTACCGGATAATAAATGTTTGGCTCTCAAAAGATTGCTGTTCCTCAGGAAACGCTTTGAAAACGATCAGTTATTGAAGGAAAAGTACTGCGCAACGATTAACGAATATATATCAAAGGGTTACGCGGAGATGGTACCCGAGACTGAGCAAAACTTAACTGGCCCTCACGTATGGTATCTTCCGCACCAAGGCGTATATAAACACGGAGACCGAACCAAAATTAGGGTGGTATTCGACTGCGCTGCGGAGGTTAATCAAACATCACTGGACAAACAACTGCTGACGGGACCAGACCTTGTCAATAGTTTGTGCGGGGTGCTGTTGAGGTTTCGTGAGTACAGGTACACTTTGGTAGCCGATATTGAAGCTATGTTTCACCAGGTGAAGGTCCCATCAAGCGACCGCGATTGTCTGAGGTTCCTCTGGTGGCCTGATGGTAACGTAACCAACAAACCAAAAGCATATCGTATGACGTCTCATCCATTTGGGGCCACCTCGTCGCCGTCATGCTGCAGCTTAGCCTTGCAGAACACTATCGACTGCAATATGGCAATTTACGGTGCTACTTTGATCAATCAAGCCAAGAAAAGCTTCTACGTAGATGATTGTTTGATGAGTTTACCTAAAATGGAGGACGTTGGAAGAATGGGAAGAACGTTGGGGCACGCTCTACTGCAAGGCGGTTTCCAGTTGACTAAATTCTTCAGTAATGTGCCAGATGCTTTGGGAGAACTGCCGAAAGCAGAAACCAAACCCATTTTCCTTGATCGACAGCCAGCTGAAGTAAAGCGAACTCTGGGAGTGCAATGGGAGCCAAATCACGATAGCTTTTTTGTTGACGTTACACCTTGGGAGGGAAAATATACCCGGAGAGGTTTACTTACCTATATCGCTTCAATTTACGACCCCATGGGGCTTGTATCTCCAAGTCTGTTGCCTTCTAAATTACTTTTCCAGGACCTATGTCGAAGACAAGCCAAATGGGACGAGGAAATGACCCAGGAAGAAATCGACCGATGGATTGTGTGTCTCAGTGAAATTCAAGCAGTATCTAATCTACGAATCGACCGTTGTATACGACCGATGAATGAAAAAACGGATCCAAGACTGGAACTACATGCATTTAGTGACGCTTCAGAACTGGGTTATGGAGCAGCACTCTACTTACGATCTGTTACCGAAGATGGAATGATAAACTGTTCTCTAATATTGGCGAAGTCTCGTGTAGCCCCCTTAAAATCCGTGACCATCCCGCGGTTGGAACTTGCGGCTGCTGTTGTCTCAGTAAGATTAGTCGCCTTTGCCAAAGAAGAACTTTCCGTACCTATCTGCTTGACTGCGTTCTGGACAGACTCGCTAATTGTTTTGCAGTCGATACCAAATACCAAGTCTCGTTTCGAAACCTTTGTGGCCAACCGTCTAGCGGTGATCCGTGAACTTTCGGAACCTGAACAGTGGGTCCACGTGAACAGCAAAGACAATCCAGCTGATTTGGCTTCGAGAGGTACCAGCCCGAGAAGGTCGCTAGATGCACTTTGGTTTAATGGCCCACGATTTCTCTTGCAGAATGTGTCTTCGTGGTCTGCACAGGCTAGTCCCACAGTACGCCCTCATATTGAATTAGTCAAAACGGTTCGCGTGAACGCAGTGCAAATATCGGATACAGTCGGCTGGATACAAATATTCCGCAATGCCAAATCTTAGTTAGGCTTGCTGTGACAGATTGCTTGGTTGAAGCGGTTTTGTTTTTTGGATTCGACAACGACATGAAACGGGTGTTAGTCAGCTGAACATCGCCAAGCAGTTGAAACCATCAGAGTTACAGTCATCAGAATTAGCCTTCTTTCGTTTGGTGCAAAAGGATTGCTTTAGTAAAGAGCTAAGAACAATCTCCGAAGGATCAGAGGTCCCGAGCATGTCCCGGCCAGTCTCAGGACGATTGCAGAAACTCCATCCGTTTGAACACTGTGGTTTACTACGAGTGGGAGGTCGCCTACGATGGGCACCTCTATCTTTCGAGTCAAAACATCCTGTAATTCTACCGAAGGATCACTTCATCATCAAGCTTTTAGTGCAACATTATCACGAAATGAATGGCCACGCTGGTGCAGCACATGTGTTGTCACTACTAAGGGAACGTTATTGGATTACATACGGCTACTCTACAATTAAAAATATACTACGGGAATGTTTTCATTGTAAACGTTGGCATTTCCAGGCACAAAGTCAAGTAATGGCACCACTTCCTGAGGACAGAATGTTATTCGGCGAGAATCCGTTTACTGCTGTCGGAGTAGACTACTTCGGTCCCTTCTTGGTGAAGCACGGTAGAGCCACTGAGAAACGTTACGGGTGTATATTTACTTGCCTGTCCATGAGAGCCGTACATCTAGAGGTCGCCTACACCCTAGACACCGATTCCTTCCTTTCTGCGTTTTCTCGGTTTGTGGCAAGACGAGGATGTCCCAGTGTTGTCTACAGTGACAATGGAACGAATTTCCGAGGCGCTGAAGCAGACTTGAGGCGATGCCTGAAGGCTTGGAACCAAGACAAGATTCTAAAGACACTTGGGAATAGAGACTGTGAATGGCGCTTCTCTCCACCGAAGGCAAGTCATCGCGGAGGTGTATGGGAACGTATCATACGATCTGTCCGCCGAATTCTGCTTTCACTTCTAGCTGATCAGTTGGTCGTAGATGAGACGTTAGTAACGATGTTCTGCGAGGTAGAAAGAATACTTAATGATCGCCCTCTAACCAGAATATTGAATGATCCCGATGATTTCAACGCGATAGCACCCAATCACCTTCTTCTCCTACGAGGTATACCAGCGACATTTCCTTCCGAGCTACCAAACAACCGGTTGAACCGAAGATGGCGACAGACGCAAAAGCTGGCAGATGCCTTCTGGGCTCGCTGGTTTAAGGAATACTTGCAAACACTACAGACAAGATCAAAGTGGAATAAGCCTAGCCGAAAGCTGAACGTAGGCGACTTGGTTCTCCTAGCTGACACGCACGCACGGAGAGGGGCGTGGACCAAAGGGATAATTGAGGAAACGGTAATGGGAAGCGATGAACGAGTCAGAGAAGTTGCAGTACGCACAGCCAACGGTGTTCACCGGAGAGACATACGACAGCTGTGTCTTCTAGAGTCGGACTTATGCTCATGAGTGTGGTTCGTGACATTCCCCCACCCCGGGGGCAGTGTTAATTACGAATCGTAATTAGAGTTTGTCCTTTTGTCTTCTGTTTAGTTACGTATTAGTAGTGAGTACATGCATCGTGAACCCCGGACATTCGTAATGTATTTTCCCTGTTTCTAAGGTATCACATCAGTTTATACTTGAGTTTCATGGTACTTATTACATGAACAGTTCACGTATTTGTTCATAACCTTGTTTTCCCGAAGGTCTACACTTTTACTGTTATATAATCTTTCTGAGTTTTTCATTTGTACTGCCGAGCGAAGGCTCGAACTCCCAGTTTTATCGTTTCTGTCAGTGCACTCCACTATTGGCCGTCATACGTCAACGGCATTAACATATCTAGTGCCGGATTCGCCTATTCATGTTGACACGTGCCTTTGTTTACTCCACAGACTTAGCTCATTTGTACTTATTTGTTATCGACACTTTTTACAATTGCAACTACAGTCCAATTCAAGCGTTTGTAATCGATTTATTGATCTTTGACGATAAACGCTCTTGATTTATTGACTGTACCGCAACCGAACTGCGCTACAGTTTCGTTCAGCTGCCTGCTAAGTGGACCGTTTTTATTTTCTGCGCTGTCCCGATTTTCGGAAGCTTACTGCCCATTGTTCTTGGTTTCTCACCTGGCTGTAAGTACTTTATTTGCTGTATATTTATGTTTATTGTATTATTTAGAACCACGAATCATCGATAAACACGGTTATTCGATTGGAATTTGTTCTGCTGCCCGTAATCGTGTTCTGCCCATATCGTGCGTGTAGCTAGAGAAACTAAGTTACTGCTAGATTCACAGCCCTAGACATCGGGATAGTCGCAACAACTCCGTTACTCACGAAGAATAACTAGTCAATAGTCTATTCCTTTAGGGTGTTACAATAATCAGATATCGCTGGCCAATTGCTATCCCCAGAAGTTCATCGAGCAACTCCGAAAACCGAGGAAAGCAAGCGGAAATCTTCTATTGGAAATCAGTCTCGTGTATTTATTGAACATATTCTTTATAGGAACTCCCGATATCAAGCTCGGTAGCAATTTGACTGTTGCACGCGCACGCTTCACGCACGCTCTGACAATACATCCTGATCACTTCCTCCCTATGAATCGTGTTCTCCATCTCATGGGTCGTGGGAAACAATACTCTGGTTGCAATATCGGCTTTATGCGAGGCTTCACAGTGAAGGACTAGCGGTCCGTGCATAGTCGAAAAGACTAACGAGCACATGCAACTAAAACGTCACATCTTCGGATTCTTTTATTGTGTAACGTTTATTTGCATCAGGTCACAAAGCTGACCCGACCTAATCCCCTAGAATCGTGTTGCGCAATCACAATTTGGAGCTGTGAGCATTCACCGAAGCGAAGTCAATCAGAATGCATCCGCCAGCGATTTGTGCATAAAGACGGTTGACACAAGTGTTTGTTTGTTATGGCACCAACCGAAAGGACCCCCATCTCCCCCTATGGAGCTCCGTGTTGTGGCTTTCAATCTAACCAAGTTCGTTGTATCATTTTCATCGTTGTGCGACACATAAACTGAGATGTTTTACGTAAGCGGTGGACGACAGCAAACAAAATGATTGCATCACGTTACTTATAATTGCCTTCAATTCTCATGTACTTCTCAAGAAACAGAATTATTCTATATCTCCAATGTCAATATACGATGCAGTTACCACACTAGATCTGGCGAACATACTTATCATTAGCCAAACACATTTCAGTAATGATAATTTTGTGCCATATGCTGCATGCTGCAGTTCCATCAGTAATTGGAATGACGTCTCACCCCTCACTTTCACAAGTCCGATTCATCTTCAGGCCCTTTATGCAGGGAGATATTCTTGACGTCAATTTTGGTTCAAGTTTCTTCTCGCTTTGTCTTCCCTGCACAAAAGGGATGTGTTGAGGGAAGCAATTATAAATCACTAAGTCAAAGTGCGTGTGGGTGCCCTGGGTCTCCACACAAGGAGACTTTACATCTATGTTTGATGATACGTCCAAACTTCAATATGTATGTCGATGATTCCTCGCCGTTTAATGGTTGATGTGAACTGACTGCCGACCATATCATTCTAGCCCCCACATAGCTTGCACCCTGGTGGCTGAATGTGTCAATCAATTTCATAGCGTAACGTACCCTTTTGAAGAATTTCACGATTATCACAGCAAAAGACGCAGTTTTCATTGCACATTCTGCGGCCTCAACGTCAGACCCATCATCAATATACACCACCTTAGGTATACTGTGTCTGGCTATAAACCGTATCATTGCCAGGAGAAATATATTCGCAGTCATATTATATGCGATTTCCGAGTGTATTGTTCAACACACATATCTGTTGTGTTCAATTAAATCTACCTTGATACGAGTTCAAACATGAACGGCGCCTATATATCTTGGAATCTGCTGGTGGTGTTGCTTCAAAAGTTCAGTGAATTGTGGGCGAGCTGGTGGAACCATCAACCTACTATTAGGTAAACTGCAATGCAGAGCAGCTCAAGCACAAATACATCGTTTACCGTCGAGCAGCCTTGGTTCTAACATTTTCACTTTGAGAATTTTAGCGCATTTATCGGGATATATTTTCATCAATCTAATTTCTCCGAAATTGTATGTCTGAATCAACTCGACGACAATTGTCGCGGAATTTTGTCACTTCGAACAAAGACAACGGTCCCAGCCCGACAGAAGTTGTTTGGAGCATCGTAAATCGAGCAATCTGAAGTCATTGACCTAATATAGACTCTGGTGACAAACATCATGACATTTCATTTGAGAAGGCAATTGAATGGGCACTACAAACGATTATGGACCAAAAAATGTAGGAAAAATTTCTAGTTAATCCCGAGTTGGTATTGGAACCTCGGATAAATGAATTGAAAGCACACAACAGTCATACTGAATATCCTACTTGAAACCTAATGCTTTATGGCCCACGATGATCTGCTGATAAAGTTTGAAGTACGTACTTGATTTTTTCCGTTCATCAATTTTGCTCGTAGTTTAGGTCTTTACGACACCCATTCAGTTAGATGTTGCCTACCCGTTTGGATCATGGCAATAAATCCTCATACTACAGTGACAACAAACAACCATCCAAACAAAAGTCATCGCATTTACTACTAATGAAAAACTTTATTGTTGCTGTCCTCAGCAGCTCTTCCTAAGGACAGTTCGGCACAAAACGATGAATAACTAGTGCCAAACGGATAAGCTTTCTTTTCGTAAACAGTCACATTACTTCTCACATATTAATCTGACCACTAAATGAAGCCTACAGATCACCTGTAACACTTTGGAACCCTAATTTGCTGGGATATCTATTAAATTCGAGCAAAAAGAGCAACGACATATCAACGGAACCTGACGGGTACTCTAAACAAATGATCAGTTAGACGAGGTGATTGTATTATAACTTCCTTGAGTGAAATGCTCCCACGAAAAGCCGCACAGTCGAATACCACTCGGACTTTCCCGGGCCTAATCGAACTTAAGACGTTATGGGGTGGCACGAACACACGTTTTCTTGAGCATCTTCTTGTTGAACTATAGATGTCATTTATCCTTTTAATTCATGACCGCGAATAACATGATTGTACTTTGAGAGTAGTTTCAGATTCCAGAGTAGTCATATCTTGACAAACGACAAACGATGGTCTACTACTGGGTGAATAAAGGGAAGCTCATTTCTATCAATACGACACGGTAAGCCATGGATACACTTATTCCTTTCTTTACCTTATTTACACGCAACTATCTCCTTCTAGACGACGAGGCGGTTTCATGAATATATCACATATCATAGCTGATCGATCGGAAGCAGTGTAGAGTCTAAGTACGTGAATGATGGAACGCACTCTACCGGCTGGTCATTGATGGACAGCTTTTGAGCTGATGGCCATGAGTAAGATCATGTACTTCTATGATGTCAAAAGTCAGTTCTTTGTGAAAAGCAGTCAGTATATTGTTACAGTGAGCAACAACGAAATCTCGATATTGGTAAATTTTGGATGGCTTATAAAGTCAATTGCACCAGTCACATTGTTCAATTTAAAGTGTACCAATCAAAAGTCACTCTCTGACCAATCAGGGAGCACCATGCACGAGGTAAATCAAAAACATCCAACACACAAGAGTGTACTAGTGCCTACGCAATAAAGTGTACATAATTAGTACAAACATTCCACATACATGATTCCGCGCATCGCGAAATATCAACAACTGGTGGATATGGTAACATTTTAGAAGTAAATGGGGACGCTTATGGCCCGATATTCAATGTTCGAAATTTAGTTTGTTTTTCCCCGTTTGTTTCATTATCGCCACTACTGATCACTGATTGCCGTTGCCCCCGATCACTTTAGTGTACCCAGAGTACACAGATAAAGCCGGCCTCGGTGTTCCTTTTCGGAAAATCATGCTCCCAACATTTTACAAAACAGTTTATCGTTCAATGTTCAGCCTCTGGGTTTGGAGCCATTTTTTGTGATGATCGCTTGATCACCACCCGTCATCTGTTTCTTTTCATTTACAGTTTTCGTGGTTGAACTTATCGGAACCTGGCTTTCTTCTCAGTAGTATTTCCCCCTATTCATCTCAATGGCACGAAAATAAATTTTACTCCTTTTTGGCTGAAAGTTAAGTTTGCTAACCTACTGAAATCCTCGATGCAATACATTGAGATGCAGGTTTGTTCTGTTCAGATAGCCATCACCATGCGTTGTGTGTGGTGGCTTTGTTTGTTATCTCTTAGCGGCAATCTCACAATGAAATAATGGAGAAGAAGAGAGTATGAAACGAGTACGAGAAGAACCACATTATTGGAATTAAGTCGATGGATAAAGTTCGTGGATGCAATAGCCCTACTAATTGCGGCATCTATCCATATCTCTCAAAGTATTTAACCATTGAGTGGCAGGGTCGCTTGAACCTCGCCTAGGAAGTCTAACGCGCCCTACAATAACAAGTCAACTAGTGAGACTTTCCATAGAGTAGTAGTATGCAAGGATCAGTGTATCCCGTGGGATTTGCTCGTGTTTGATCTTCAAAATAAAATATAGAAGGAACTCCATGAGTATAATGAGTCAATGAGTGCAAAAACATGACCCTACAATTGAATTATTCGAACTCCGGTATGACTGCTAACAGCCCGCTCACTATACTGCTCCCCCTTCAACGTAAAATAATCACTGTCCCCACTGTTATTTACTCCTTCACCACACACAAACTGAGAGTATTTGATTCTCATTGTGAAGGTCATTTTACAAGACCACTCTCGGTCATATTGCATCGAAATCACACAATCAAAAGACCTCTCATTCCACTTGATCCCGCCCAGATAGTCACACTCACTTTTTAACCTATATCAAAATTAGTGTGGCTCAGGAAACTTGTGCTTTCTAATATACAGCGCGTGTCACCTTGAAAAAAAAAACTGAATTTTGCTCACTGTCTACTTGTAATCCAGAGAAATGGAGAAAGCTATATCCAATATTAGATCAAGAAGCTTCAGTCAACTGAACTTGTTCCTTGACTTGTCTTCTAAGAACTAACAAAGAAGGTCTATTCATGAGCTGTCAGAACAATCTGTAAACGATGAAGCTGGTCAAAGAGTAATACACTCCAGGGAACGAATAATGGGACAATAGTCTCCATCATTCGAACAAATGCATCTAGCCTACTAAATTGTTGTGGGATAGTAATCGACGGTGCCGACAGGATTTGAAATCACCATTCACCATAGGAGGATTTGGAATCTACCGTGATGATTACTTGACCAGCGCCGGCCAGTTTATTGCCAAGTCAATAACCAATATGATGAACACGGTCGTTTTGTCGCCCACTACTCACTTTTTGATTTACGCAACCAAGCTCTCCAGAAGCGTTTATCACAGATCCTCTGAAAAGGCGACGACTTTTTCCTGATTTATATGAGCTACGTAGAGATAAACGTTTATCCCCATTAGCTCCTCCAACTAAAAAGCTCCAATAATCAGGATGATTGAAAAGTCTTCAAATTTACTGTGTGTGGAAGAACTTTTTCATCTGAAATATTGACAATTATGTAAGCTGTGACCTCCCCAGCGTCACTCATCTCATAGCTTTAAGTTAAGCTTGTTTTTATAAGAGATTATAACCAAATTGTGCCATACGCTTTTGTAGTCGTATTCAACGGGGTTCAACCACTACAATTTTAAGGGTCCTGTGTTACCTACATTATGCGTAATTTCGAATGTATTCGCAGATTAACCATTATATATTTTGCAGAAACAATCGTCATACATTAGACATTTCTGGACAAGACCTCCATGTTTCCCTTTGTTTGCCAATCGCAAATGTTATAAGATATTCTTTCATATTATCCATTGTGACCCGAATAGATGACCTACAAGTTTATTTCTTCAAATGATTCATCATTCACTATCAACACCCAGCTCACCATTAAAACCCCAGCATCGCTGTACAACTGGTCCTTTCATGTGAGGAATCATTAGTAGTGCCGATCCACCGAGTTCACACCAGGAGTGGAAACAACGTCTAAGCTATCCAAGCTAACCTCCACCAAGGATATGATTCATATCAACACTTATTGAAAGAACAACACTTCTGTAGGCGTCTTCGGAGATTCGTAAGGTGAGACTGTTATTCATGCATGCTTTTTTAAATCCATGAAACTATTCTAAATATCCTTCGCATGTGGCCGACCCTGGAATAGGACAAGTATCTCATAAAAGCTATGAAAACAGTGACATAAAATTGCGAAGCAGCTAGGCGTTACTCATGCTGGGCTGCTCATGGGCAGCTCGCTCTTTGGAAACCTCAAGAGCAGTAACAGGAAATACATGTTTCTCAAATACAAATGAGATCGAAAATCAGTCTGAGTAGTAAAATGTATTGAGGTCATAAAGTTATATTCGAAGGTTGCTTAAATCTGCGCAATCCTGTGGCTTGCATTTTTCGGCCGTCGTTTGTCTGTGAAAAGTGGGCTTCTGTCCAGTTTTGGTTGAGTTCGTCAAAGAAGGAGTAGACGTCTCGTCTAGGCCGATGCTCTTATGCTATTTTCCTGCAATTGTCTGCGTTGTGACTGCCCACTCGTATTGCGGCTAAAATATCTGCATCATCACCTCATCGAGGACTTACGTCCTGAAATTCACAAACCAAAATGGCATTAAATGTAGGCGTTATCACGTGTCTTTTGTGATTATTACTTTGAGGATTCAACCAGGACGATAAAAATGCTTACGTTCAATTTCGTTTTTCTGCGGTTTCATTTACCGTCACTGAAATCGGAACGAAAATAGATATACAATGCTAATGTCGAATAAATACCGTCCTATTTGGGATTGATTGCGCGAATATCCTGTTCTTCTTCACATAGTCATCTGATATCTAACTAGTGCAAGTCCACACTCTCGCCTCCCTACTGACACATACATTGCCGGTAACTAGGTACCTGCCTCAGTGCGTGTGTCTGTGTGCCTGACTTGCTAATCTGTAGTGAAGAGGCTGACGTGGTTCAACTGCAAATCCGTTCAACGACTTGGAGGCTCTGCTATAAAGCCACGTAATTCCGGTCAGTTTGCGGGCACAGCAAGTACCAAATTACATTCACTAGTCTGTGGTCCCAGTGGGAGCTTCGTGATTTCGTCTCGACACTAAAATGACAAGATGAGGAGTGTTACTTTGGTGTTCAATTAATCATCCAATTGAGGAAACGCCCCACTGCCGATATACGTCACCGAGGTTGCAAATGAAGCTACTGCTGACGCCCTCCTTCACGTCTGCTGAGGCCCGGTTGACGCGCCAGCATTTCGTTGACGTATCCGACGCAACGGCTGAACAGTCCGTAGTGAACTACCAATACGTTTGCGCTCGTTTACCAACCTGTTTCAGACAAACGCCTCAACCTAAGCCAGTCGGAGAGGCGATTCCCTAACACAAACCAGTACAAATAAATCGTTGCTTCTCGTGCACCGAACTCCACCTACGTTCCACCTTCCGCTTCCGTCATGCAGGATGCTGTTCTTGTGGTAAGAATGGTCATATTTGCAAGGCATGCCGCCAGTCCAAATGCGCTGTCAAGAATGCCACCTATCAGTAGCCGGAAAATGATGACAATCCGGTATACACACTAGAGATTCCGAGTGAATCCAACCAATTCGTGTACAGATCAATCCAGTTCCACTGTGACTCGGGACTTTCATTCATGTTGGATATCACGAGCTGCTAGTCCATCATTCGGAAATCCGTATTCGACCTCATTCAGTCCAGCGTTCCCATATAAAACACTGATGTGCGCATTCACGGTGTTACTCATCGTCGAATTCCACTGTTGCGCGAGACTACATTGATGGTTCGTCTGGAAAGTGAATATATCCTTATACGCTTCTCGATATTCTTAGGCAGTCCCTTGATTTTACGTTGGAAGGCCCCGCGTACATTGGAGCAATAGTCCATAATCCGAAAGGCATCCATTATTCCGGTGGATCAAGTTGTTCTGCAGCAGTTGATCTCACAATGCTGGAATAACGAGAGTGGCATGGCGGTTGAGCCCGCGAACTTGGGATGGGGTTATGAAGCGGAGCTCCTGAAGCAATGAGTATTGCCGTTTGGTCAGATAGAAGTTGTTCTGAAAGTGCCTTCCCAAATGGAACAAGACGGTGTCGTTGTGTGTGTGTCCCCATTCACATGAGTTAATCCGATTGTGGTGGCGATGATGAGTGATGGACAGACACTTCCAATTCGCAGTGACCACCGACTGTTTATGAATCCACATTCAAAAAGACGCGCGGCAACCACGATGGAGCCGAAGAACTGCCAGAAATGCATAATTGGCAGCAAGTGTTTGTCATAAATTGATCTGGCTGATGCATGTTCAGAAATTACGCTGCACACGGAGTCTAAACCATTATCGACCATCAAAAATCCATGGAGCATGCTTCAATACAATTCCTTGTCGTTCGGTATGCACGTGTCATCCAAGATATTTCAGGCCATAATGGACGAGGTGATCCGTGTGATCAATGGGGTGATAATAAATCAGGATGTTGTGCTTATATTTGAATCCGCGAAGAACGAACAATACTGCAGATTGTGACAGCTGCTGAAGAGATTCGGGGAATGAAACGTATCGAAAAAGCGCAAATTCGGTTTCAATAAACCAGATTTCCTAGGCTTCATTGTCAATTCAAACGGATATCGACCCGATTCAGATAGTTTTAAATCAGTGATTATCATCCAGTCACCGATGATTCAGGCGAACTTATGATCAATTCTTGGATGCCCGCAGTGCTACCTCAGCTTAAATCCCAACATTTTGACACGAGTCCAACGTTCTTTTTCTGGCCCAGTCATCGGATGCAGAGCAGTGGAACATGCAGTGTTGTCTTATTCGAAATATCGTTGACCGACCGATACTAACTTCGTTTTCGCCGTGTTAGCAGACGACACGGACCACTGACTTGTCCAATGTGGAGAAAAGAGCAATTCTGTAACAGGTGGGTGTCGAATGATCTGCATCTATCGTGTTATCAGTGCTGCAGGAAGAAGTTATTCTCAGAAGTAGAACAGAGCTTTGGTCGTTTCACTGGCGGTACGCTGATTAAAACGGTACGATCGTCACCAACCATCAAGCTAATCATTTCTAAATTAATGTAGATAAATCCGCCTACAAGTTTACGGCTGATGTGATGCAGTGATGAGGCATAACCTGAGCTGCGACGTCCTGCATCGAGGAGGCAAAACCGTAATGAAGGCAGATTTCTTGCCCCGATACTCACGATTCGCAGTGTCAGAACAATGCCATGTAACTACTGCGGCCCCTCCTATTTCCCGATCAAAATTAAGGGAGCAGACGAAACGACGTTATTCATCGGTGACTTTAGCAATCAGAAACGAGTGGTCACCCTATGTGAAGCGGACGTTGATACAGTTCTTCCTACTGCAACAGGAATTAAGTATTCAACCCGACGGTGTCCAGTGTCAGGTTGACCGTCTTAAAATATTTTTCATTGCGCATTTCGGTTTTGGTTGAACTGCATTAAGGCCACTCGGGTGTGAATTAAATGGAGCCACTGGCTTGACGGATGTGCTGGTGACCGGAATTGGATACGACCGTTGTCACCATAACAAAGAACCCGTGGTCCGAAAGCAGAGAATTCACGCTGACTTCTGTGGCTCATTTGTTAAAAAATTCATGCCCGTGTACTGGCTGACTCCGACTTCAAATGGCCAGAAGTGTTCCTTACGAGTTCACCAACCAACTTGTTCGTAATCCAAGTTTTACGGAAGCGCCTCAGCCGAGAAGCAACCCGTCGCGTACTGGTCATCGACACACCAACGTGGTCTATCACACTGCTGAGACGACCGATGATCCAAATGGTGACCGTGTTGATGACAGGAATCCATTCAATTCTCCAACCGAAAAAACGGCCACATCGGCCGTGGAAAGCCAAAATAACTAGAAGCCCTTGAACGAGGACAGATTTGATGATTCAGCGAGCATCACACGTGATAATGCCAAGTTCATTTTCGAAGCTACGTTTGCTGAGGATCGTCAACCAATTAGGATCGCTGTGGACGGGTACAGCTAAAGCCTATTTTGGTTGATTAAATCCCAACGTGCCAGATAATTTCTTAATTTTTTTTCATACAAATCATTTCTGGAATGAAATAATCGTGCTTTTCCGCAGTCTTGGCACTCTTGCCTATTAGGATGAGAGGGGTTTCGTGTGAGAGCTATTTAAACACATCCTATCAGCTTGTGTATTGCGAATATTACAGGAAGAATTATCTCTACCTCTATCTTGTCTGATTTGAGAAAAATCATTTTCACTGAAAATCGTAACAGAGGATCGGTGATCATCAATGTGTAGTTGAGTTCTACATGATGCAGTATCATGTGAAGCACGCAGCTTTGGTTCCATGAAATAATCTGCATTGAAGTAGTACAGTGTCTAGTCATGAACCACATATTATGCATTGCCGGTGATTCTTGTCAAGAGTATCTTCAGAGGTCTTCAGTATTCAACAACATGTCTTACGCTGTTTAAACCGCTTTCAAAATGCGAGAATGTACGATTGGTTTTTTGATTGCTTGTACTTCTACTTAGCATTCAGTGGATTATCAAGCTGTCCCAAATGTATAGGTACACATTCGTCTGCATTTCTCGCAAGAATATTGATGTTTAAACAAGCGCTTTGTTCTAACTTTGTTGAAACGTGTACAAGGTGGAAAATTACCAGCTTTTTTCATTATTTCTGTGGTCAAAACTCTCTGTAGGACTACATGTGGAGTTCTTTCCAGCAAGAACAGTATCAATTACTCACTTCATATTACATTCAACTGACTGATTTTAACTGTAATGTAGGAGTTTGCATTCTTTCCAATCAAACGATGTACTATTGGCCAGCTTATGCAAGGGAATCAGATTGACCCAAAACTAGGATACACACAGCTATCGCCTAGTAATTTGAAACTACCAGCTTTCAGAGTAAACCAAAACATGTTTCAGCTCACTTTAGTGTCACTGTGTTTCACCGAAATTCTGTAGTTTGAGGGTGACATTGAGTTGCACATTGGTGACCTCCGAAGAGGGGCAGTGAGGGATCGGGTGAACCTCACCAAGCTGTTTCCATATCACCGCTTTCACAAGTCTATCTTGCCATGCGTGGACCGCCTTTCTGTAGTAGTAGGCTGCCTTATGTTACCTCGACAACCATAGGAGCGCGACTACCAGAAAGAGTTCCTTCACGGGCGCTTCGGTCAGTTTTCCGTGTTGGGTTAGCGCCCCACTATCTTCTGGGTCAGACTTTCGAGTCAGTGGATAAGGAAAGAATATCCAAGAGAAAGTCTCCATTTTTCCTTCGGGAACCGATAACGGTGACCGACTCATTCAACTATTGCCCGACCATGGACTATTCCTAGCGAATACAATTTTCTGGCACAATAAGCCCCACCGAGTAACCTGGCACCCTGCTGCGTCTCCATAGATTTGCACTCAGATCGACCATATTAGTCTTCGTTACCGCTGGCATGGATCAACTCAAAACTGCTGATCATTTTGTTCCCCGTCTGTTGACAATGATCACACAGTTGTCTGTGTGAATTCAAATTCACCTCTCGTCGTTGGGCCGAAATTACAACAAAGACAAAAATAATCGTCGGCCACAACTTGATGATATCAAAGAATGTGCCTCCAAATAGAACAACTGTAAAATTCAAGATTGACACATTCTGTTTTATTTCACTCCACTCTCTCTGTTATAGTAAATAATGGTATTGTACGTGATACCGCGCAGATGAAAAATTGAGCAACGTTCCATGCATTCTTGATGTTCTTACTTCGCAGTGGTTGTGTGCGGCGTTCAGCCTATTCAATCCATTTGATTTCACATTTGGCGTCGCGCAAAGGATTCAAACCATGATTGCATCTGAAATGAAACCTCTTGATGTAAGTTCTACATCTCAACCCGTTGACGACTACATGGAATGTTTCAGTATTTCGTATTTGGCCCGAAACCATTTGGATGTTAAATAAAACACTGCTTCTTGTTCATTCCATTTGCAGAAATGCATACACTCCTATGAGAACGTCGTCTTTTCCGGATTCTACCATCAGTCTACCACACGACAAGCTAAGAATCATCATTTTATAGCATTCCATGTTAGTCAATTTCACTGTTGCTTAGAGAGCCAAATGAAACAATCAGCCCCACTTGAGCGATCGATTCGTTCAAAATCTAACCATAACACTTTCCATTTGGGTAAGTGTATTACATATGGTCAGTTACGTCGTTGTTTCACATGTCTCCGGTGATGAGCCACGTGTTTCGCCTGTGGTAAGTTTGGTCACATTGATAGTGCTTGTAGCAGTAGCCCACCATATCGACAGACGATCCCCTCAGCATCATCGGACACTTCTCCACTTCCTACCAGGTTTTCGACATTTGCATTAGCCCTCTTGTCAGAGAAGGTTCCACATGTTACCAGGCATTGCATACACAAGAGGGTAGTCAACACACTTTTATTGTTGACACTGGGAGTGTGGAATCCATCATTTCACGTAAAGCTAAAAATTGCGTCTATCCCATGGATAAGGTTTATCCCACCAGGAAGAATATTCCATGTATTACTAGGCACAAGTTCTCACTCGTTCATCGTTTCCGATTCAGCACTTTCACGTTTTGGTTTAAAAGCTGTTCGTGAATTGCACCTTGATGTCACTCTCCTGACTTCTTCACCCCATGCATACAACAGCTTTTTTTAAAATGTTCTGAGGTTTCTGTTGGAATGCATATTCCTGGATTAAGGTTAGAGATATCTGGCGAGCTCATTTTACTAAAGAGCAGTATGATTCATTTGAACTTGAGAGATCCTGTCCGCCAAGCAATGCAATCTGTGTGAGCGCGGAATTTTTAGCTCTGTGGAGCCGTCTTACTGGGCCGACGTTGAGCGTGCTGGTAAATATTGCAAGCAGCATTTACATTAGGTACGTTCGAACATTTCGAATTGGCTTCCTTGACCAATGTTTCGCGAGGCGTGGCGGCGGTTATATGTAGGCTATTGCGGAGCCTTCTAAGTAAATACTACACTCTTGTGATCATTGATGCTTTTCCCCGCTGATCAAAAGTATATTGAACAAATTCACCCACTGCTGACTTCACACAGACTACGTCAAGGAAAAGATTCAACAGAGAAGGAATTCTGTTTGTGCCAGTTACTGACAGCGGCACCAAATTAGCCGTTAAACTCTTGCATGATTGGTTGAAGGGTTTGGTTGCAAATACTCACACAGCTCCAAATCATTCGCAATATAATGGACTTGCAGAGAACTTTGTTCGCATTTCGTTTTGTGAATTCCCACACATTTTTTGAACCTGGTCTTGCCATTGACAATCCATCAGATATCACAACTGTTCAACGAGTTATTGACGTCCAGTATCCAGATAAGTTGTAAACAAATGTCCAGCAGACTCTATTTGAGGCTGGTACTGCTGCCTAAGATACAACAACCAGCTACTCACAGAATCAATGCATATCTGAATCCTCAGTTGAGCTGTGAGATGCCCGCAGAATGATTCCTCTCGATTCCAGATATGATGGAACACAGAGATGCCTTAAACGCCAATCGATTCTGAGCCTGAGAAACTGCCGTGAATAGTAGTGGACTGCAGAGGAGGAAAAAGCTGCAGCGATGAGCAGCAGTTCAATTGGCTTTTATATCCGACAGGCTTGTTAAGAAGCGTCATAGCTCCAACTGTGGTTGTAGATACCGGTTCTATGTCAAAAGAGAGGTTCTCCGTGAGCAAAGCTACCTAAATGACATAAGACTGCTTGACCGGATGAGTTACCCCCGTCCAATTTCAAAGATGGTGGCTCACAATTGTTATTGGAGTTCACAAAACTCCTTGATTTGTTAGGTCACAGGGAACAAGTTCCAAAGAGTTGGGAATAATCTGTGATTGTGCCAATTTACAAGAAGGATGGTGATTCCTTTTGTCAAAACCACCCGGGAGTAAGTTCGGTTAGCATCACATCAAAAATGCTTGCTTTTATCATTTCCCACCTCTCATCGACTACTTGAGAACAGTGCCCTTGAGAAAATCAGGATGGGTTTGGACTTGATCTCGGTTGTGCTGATCATACCTTCACTCTTCGACACATTTTATAACACAAGCAAAAACTTTAATGGGCCATCTACCCCCTTTTTTCTTGATCTCATAGGCGACCTTAGAATCAGTTGACCACATACTTATCTGGTGTTGCCTCCATTTGAAAGGTTTATCGGAGAAATTCCGTTCCACCATGAAGCCCCTTAATGTGAACATCCGAGGTCGAGTTAAGTATTAATGTTCTCTTTCACCCGAGTTCACCACGGGAAGTGATGTGCATCGGGGTCAGCCCTCCCTCCCATTCTCTCTACCTTCGTGATTGATATGGTCCCGGATGCAGCACTTTTGTCAAACGATGATAGTAATATCAAACCTTTCACCAGTTGAAAGGTCTTAGAACCTGAATATCCGAAAGACATTGTTCGCCCTTATGAAGATCCAGGTCAGTTGCAAGCTTTTATGAGCAATACGATCATCTGTGTACCAATGATCGGTAAGCGTTTTGCAGGATACTGTTGAAGGATTGGGTTGGTCCACTGAACCTTTCATTATCTGGAGAACCTTAGACTTGGTTGGTAAGTTGTTTTCTGGGCAGCTGATATTTACTGGGAGAACAGATATCGACTGAGGTGTCATTGTGTATGCAGAAATTTTGCTTGACATTTGCCAATCTGAGTCATCTGTGGATTTGACATAAAATCTGTTCATCAATCAAGGGTTGGATGTACGATGCAGCAGTTCTTCTCTGTGGTTAAGATACATGGCAACTACGGGTGGAGAATATGAGAAGATTATCGGTATTGGAACACCGATGTGCACATGTCACCTGACAGGATTCCTCGGCACGCCATAAATATTATCTTCATTGTCTGGTTTTCGATTGCTTCCATTTTCTCAGTGGTGTTTTGATAGCTCATAGTCATTCTGAAGCCCTTGTGTCTCAGTTTCTACGAAAAATCGCATCGTTTCCTCAGCTTTCGTGAACCCATACAGTGGTATTCTCACCGGTGTGATTTTCAGCACCAGTGACACCAACCGTGACTTTCACTTGAAACTCGATGAAAAGTTCCATTATTCACGGCCGTCATCGCATTACCTTGTTCAAACTGATGATCAATTCAGTTTGTTCACTCTCGAACCTAAAAGCGCACTACAGAAGACGTCCGACTAGTGGCTCAGAAACGTATCTTCTATTGCGTCCTGACGCGAACTTATAATGAAATTCCTTTAAACGAATGAATAGAACCGAAAATGTTCCAAAGGTAAAATGCACGGATACTTCGGGAAAGTCAATTCACTAAAACGTACGCTACCGAAGAAAAAACAGTGAACTCTAAATCAGGCCTCAGAGATCAGTGAGAAAATTAATCAGTTACTTTTGCTAATTAGTTATTTTCAGTGCTTCACCAGATTGAATCTGGGTTAACAATAAAGACAGCACTCTTTGTCCGATCCTTCATGCAACGAACGTTCCAATGTCTTCAGTGCGTAAACAGTGTTTATGATGCAGATTGAATAATCTGTCAACTGATACTCTCAGACATTTTTGCAAAATGCTTTTGGGAAAAGGAATATGGATAATTGCACAGATAAGTAATGGGTTGTAAAATGTATATGCTTACTGCATACGGTCGACCTTCTCGAATCCTATTCAGGGGTAGCGGGGCCATAATCTGACAACACGATTGTGGGAACACTTTCCAACAACGAGAGCATTTTTTGAGTTTCCAACGTACAACATTCATGCTCTTCAAGATCCAAAACTCCATTTTCGTTCACGCGAAAACGTGAGAAGCCCTTACATGACCATTCACCTCATGATAATGCTTCACAATCAGTTCAGCGTTTTTACAACCTGGAGGCAGGATGAATACCAATTAATCAGTTACGATAGGTGCCACAGGCACACATCCGTCTAAATAAATCAGGTCTTCCTACACGGTGGTTCCTAAGGGCTTCAGAATACTTGTCGCCTTCGGTGAGTTTATCTTCGAAGACTTCAGATCCTTTTCGAAACAGTAATATTGGGTTATTCTGATTGATATGAGTGAAGCATCACCCAAGTATTTCACTCCCATAGGTCCCAAATGGACAGTGTAGTGCCATCCATACCCTAATAAAATAATGGAAATAATCAATCTCCTAAGCCGAGCTACTCCGTGCTTTAGTTAAATTCAAGTTAAATAACACGACACGAGGGTTCCTGCGAAAGAGACAGTGCAGTCACTAAGAATAACAAAACGATTTTTTTCCATTTATGATATTTTTTATCAAACAATGCAAACACAGACATTGGCGTCTTTGGCTTAACATCAAAATTGTTTAACAACTTGGACCTTGAATCCAAACGTTCCTTTCAGGCATCATATTCCCTGACTGTGCCTCTTAATGAATCATCCACTGGATTCCCATCGGTTGGAACATATCGCCACCTACGTTGTGGTGTACAGTTCCCTGTGAGAGCAATTCTATTGGTCAAAACGAATGGAAACGAATGGCACTGGCATTATTTATTCACTGCAAAACAATGGTGGGATCCGTCCATGGAATACGGCGATCTATATGCACTAGTATTTCGTGAGTAATGTCATTCAAAAGAACAACTGCAACTAATTTAGGTCGCAGTATGGTGGGAAATTTGCACGGTGCCACTTGGGGTTTTTCCCACCATGAAAAGGTAAATAGATTCACAGTCACACTGAAACCGCAAAAACCTATTTGGACCATAATTAGACACAACATTCGGATATCAATTCGAACAATTTAAATATTCAAACCCACTTAAAAATATGCACAGATTTGATTCCAAGCGGAGCTGATTGACTTCGAACCACAGTAACTGGTGAGATCGTCCAGACATCAGTCACCCACCACATCTGAGTGCATTTCCATCACTGAAAAACTATAGTTGCAAACTGATTTGGTAAATTTATGCCTTAACAATGATTCCGGACCCGTGCTGACTCATTGGAGTGAATATGAAAAAATGGAGACCGTTCTTGACTGTCCCAGCAAGTTTGTGCGCCAAGATAACTGCGATGAACCTGATGAACTAGAACAAGAGGTATCGGTAGAGGCACACTGTTTACTTGGAGGACATTTTACCAGTGAAACCACAGATTACCATCTGAAGCCAAAAGGAGCTCAAAATCCACAACTGCATGGTCCACCGAAACTACACAAACCAGAACTTTCACTCAGAAAAATACTATAGATGATAAATTCATAACAGCACGAATTGGCGAAATGGGTGTTGAAATTGCTTGAGCCAGTTCATGATTTAATGGCGAGAAACACTAGCAAAGCAAGTTCCGAAATAGTAGAGATCTTAAAGCCAGATCATTGTGAAAGGGGAACACACGGCTTCATTTGATGTTTAATCACTGTTCACGAACTTCATTTCAGGGAGGCCATACGTATCATCTGCGACCATGTCGAGCAAAACCAACTCAAAATCGGTATACCAGTCTCATTTCAGGAACGACAATCAGGACCATGCTCAACAGTCGTATCGTGTTCTTCCTTTGGTTGAGCCCACAGACAGATTGACGCAGTCGCAATACGGAGCTCATTGGATTCGTTTTATCAGGAAATATTTTGGCTCACTTTGAGGAAAATACGAGCTTGTTCATGAATGCAGTGTAAGCGATGTAAGATCATATGGCCACGAAAGCCCTCTGCGCTATTTGAGATAACCAGTAACCAGACTGTTTAGCTTGAAGTGGGGGACCGCATTAGGTCCAAATATGTCAGATGTGGTCACTAGCCGATACACAATAGATTTCCTCCTACCACGAAAAATGTCATCGTTCGAGAGTTTAGAACCTCTGACCTTCGAAGTGTTAAGTAAAAGCTCTGCGCCACCGATCGCAGTATGGTGTATCTCGCCGCTGGAAAAGGCTTTCTTGCCAGGAAATAGGAGGATGAGTGCCACCAGAAATAAGCAAGTTGGTACTGATTTTCAAGTACCGTTGTTTTCTAATAAATTAGTTTCCTGAAAAAGGGAGTTCGAGGAAATCCTGGGATTATTGAGAAAATCTACCACAGTGTATTGTGGCTCTCACTGTAGAATTCGGACAGTGAAGGGCAATATTTGGTGGACTATCCGATAGTAAATCACATGATCATAAATATGATTACCACGAATCTCCTAATCAACACAGAAATTCCAAAAATATATGACGTTGATGTTTCTGTACATCCAAGATGCCACTGCCACATTACCTCTGAAAATGTTGAAACTGTCGACCTACCCATTTATCTACTCAATTAAGTACGTTTTATTTGTCCATTTTATTCAGGAGGAAATGGTATTGATGACGCTGACATTTTACCGCCTGTGATCAGGCCGTCGGGAGGCAATCTGGACAATTAACACCATAAATATTGAACAAGACTAAATTATTTTGGACCTTTGAGTATTGGATTATATGCTAATGTTACCCCTTAGTGAGCTTGATAATAGGGTACATTTTACGGGCGTGAATTTTTTCAGAGTGCCTAATCTAAGGCCTAGACAACAGGCCAAATGCCCGATGCCCACATGGATGTATTGATGTTTTGCCTACTGATGAGTATTCCTCTGAGTAATTTCGTTGTAAATAGCGTGAAACAAGACTGCTTTTACATGTGCGAAATATGATAGATTTCCAGTAGACTCGACCGTTTTCTGGACACCATGTTGGATTTGTTTTCCCTTCGGTCTTTTCTGACTTCTGATTTTGACCTCACAGTTTTGTTCGGTCGCGTATGTTTAACTGAACTAACTATTTCGAGTTCTATTCTGACCTCGTTTTGAATAACTCTACCTTTGGTTTCGCGCTGACTGTCTAGGCTCGCGCTTTGTGTTTTGATTAGTCGTTGCGATCGGTGTATTTTTTGTATGGGTACAGTTTTCGTACCACTTTATATAGAATACATTGTCGTATCTGTCCATTGGCTCGCATCTTCTCTATTTGTTTGCAAGAGGTGATTTCATTGGCATTTCTCTGTGTGACCGGAATAAGGACACGTTCATAAGCCTTGCTCAAACGTCTCCCAAAGTTTGTTCAGCATTTGAGATCATTCAGTGGTATATTATGCGGCGTAGTCAGTGATTATGCTCCCATATTGCATCTGCCGCTCAATCTGCTAATCTAAATACGAATATGGAACAATAAGTTGACAGTTATACTCGACAGACAGAAAATGAACGCAACCAGTGGTACCAGGTTTGTGGCTGGTGAACGAGATGAACATCCAAGTGGTCGATCATGATCTGCATTATGCAGGCACGGAAAAGAGCTGCTCATTACAATGCAAACCATTGGAGAAGCGGGTATTGTTTTGAAGTTATTATACACGGGACATTTTCAGATCAATTCCTACGGAATTCATACCTGGACACATGAAATGAGTAGATGTTATTTGGGTACTGATATGCCTGTATCTACCTGGTCAAGAGCAAAGATGATCTTTCTTTTGTCTAGAGCCCATGAAACCAACACACTCTTACAACCGTCTACCGAGTTTCTTTTCACACAGTCACACAGCTTGCAATAGAACAGAATGGAACAGAGGCTTCACATTACAAATTAGAATAAATATGTTTTTTGCTGGTTATTCGATTTATTATGGCACGGATAAGAGAAGCAAGGTGGGTGAAGCTATTGGTAGGCTATATTCCAATTTGCATTCAAATAAGGTGAAATCATTCCAAATTCGACTTGTTTTAAATTTGCAATCTATATACTGAAAATTACCCCACCAAGGATTGTTATTGTTATCAACAATTCTCATGCGTAAAACACTGATACCGTTTCCCAATTTTAAACCAAGCTAGCAATTCCGAATATGGGACCTCCTCAAGCAACAATTATTTCAAGCTTCTTTAGTTCATCAAGTTCACCGAAACTTCTCGATCGGACGGCTTCGATTGTACAGTACTCAAGTATGGGGCTATAACACTGTCGGAGATGTTGATTGTTATGGTCAGTCACGCAATTGAATCGTTCTTCATTTCCAAGTCTAACCGTCCTATCACTATCATTCCCATACAAAATAGGTCCAACAACCCAACAGGATCCAAGAAAGTTCACACAATTATACTTCTTATGTCGGAGTTGAAATCCTTTGAATTTGCTGTACTTCATGGCCTTCGAAACCCTGTCAGAAGTCCAACTGACGAATACCAATTTATGTATAAATCCTGGCGGTTCACGTATGAGGAAGTAGCGTAGAAGTCCATTTCATTGCAGAATCACTCAATTATTCGTGAAAATCTATCACGCCTGCCTTCGTTGATCAGACACAAACATTTTATGGTTCACAGCAAAAGTTGCTTCTCAAGAAATTATAATCGAATCTCTGCTCACGTACTCAATTGACTGATCGGCAGACTTCTTCTCAGGAACAACGTAATGTATCAAATTTGGAAGAAATGCTTCTACGTATCTGATAAGCAGTGACAATGTTCGTCCATGAGCTGTTCTTTCTCAAGAATTAGTCAATACTCACATCAGTCACTTAGTTTTAACTACTCAGCTCGTCTATTCAAGTAAGCCAATGACGTTGTTTTGACTCAGTCTATCTCTCAGTAGTCTGATTTCTTTTTAGTTTCATGAAAACATTTCACATGTACAAGAAGTCTGGAGCGGTCTGGTCTTCTGATAAACAATCACAAATGTCAAGATTGTATTCATTTCACTGTGAGATCACGTTTTATCGGAAACAACGCCACAAATAAATGTGCTGTTCCTGCACGTGTACACCATAGAACATATCTCGGTTTAGGAAATACTTTATGGGTATATGAATACAGGCATTGTTGTCTGAAAAATTCGTCGAATGCCATTTCAAATTCGTGAAATCCAACAGTGCAATGCTTCGCAGTCTGTTTTCTCTTCATTCATATATCAGTGAATGCTTCTCGTGTTTCTATATTGTTCTGCCGTAATTATTTCTCCTCTGTTGAAAAAAGCCAATATCACTCCTCTTAGGTGTCTCTACATAATCGGTCGTTTTTCTGGGCTCATGTGCTAAGCATATAACATCATCCATTTAATTTGCCGAAAATATCGTTGCGGACTGTTTCATCCAGTGTGATAATAAAATCATAAGAATCAATTCAAAGAGTGGATTGGTAATTCAGGCAATGGCATAGCATGCAGCGTGAATATTGTTTTTGAGATACTGAGGATTGGTGCAGTGTATTGGGTGCACAGAACAAACCACCAGATTGAACATTAAAGCTCATAAGGCCAATGTGGTTGTGACTTGTGTTCTACATATCACTGAATTGGACAACTTAGAGCGCTATGTCCGCTAAGGGAGGTAGTTCGTAGTAGAGATCAATAAAGCTGGCCAGTTCATGACATGATATGAAAGAAAGGTATGGAAAGGCTATGCGAATTGTGTTAGACTTCCTGGGTGTGGTCCTGTATATGGGTTCAATGCATTCGAGTAGGGCCTTTGTAAATACATTATTCAACTTCTTGATATAATTATTCGTAGTTAGTTCCTCATATTTTTTGTACCATCGGTTGTTTGAGTTCCAGTTGAGATTCCAGTTGTGAGATAGAAACGAGAACTACCATAACCACTTCGTGAATGCTAGGTGTTCGAAACAAACTGAACTAAATTAAACCCAGCTGAGGTGAGCTGAACTAAACGGATTTAAGCTTTACTGAATATCGCTTCATATTCGCGTGAAGAATAATTGCGTCAAAACAAAATGCAATCTGTATTCAGAATACATAGCTTTGTGAGTTCATACTAGCCCTCATCGGTCAATTACTTACAGTCATGTACGAACACATGAATACAGTCTACTAATAAGTTCAAATAGACAAACGTCTTGTAGAATGAAACGTGTGGCATATCCCACACACGTATCTTTTGGGAACAGTCCTGTACCAAATAGAATCGAACCATATCTATCGAGATTTCGAATAAATTCTGAGTTTAGAGGTACATTTTGGAATTGCTACTTCGATGTCGTCAAAACTATGGTTTTCAATTGCGTAGATGGTTTCATTATTGTGTAACGTGGAGACGAAATATGGAATGGATGAACAGATTTGCCGAAGGGGTTCTTCCGAATCAAGTCCCATTTGCCCATGAAACAGCAAATAAACCTTTCAGAAATTGGACTTCCTAAAGCTGTGTGTTTCAAATCACCAGATACTATTATTCATTCATCCCAAACATCGATTCCCATTAGCCTAATCTCTCTTGGTCCCTTCGGACTATTTTATTCACGGAAAAGCTCATTTTGTTATCGTGAAACATAATTCGGACATCGGGTATCAAAAATGATGGAAGTGAACCAATCGGACGATGAGGACCAGTTTTTTTCTGAACAGGTTTATTCCTCACTTTCTATTTTGAGTGATGACACTCGATTGAGCCATCAGAACACTCGGTATCAAAACAACTGGATGTCATTGTCCCACTTGTGATAAAATATTGCACACATCAAAAAATTTTCACAATGGATGATAAAAAATCAGAAAGATAGTCGATAACCTCGACTGCTGCAATTGACAAACTCGTGTCCATACAGTAGCGGTGTTATCAGTGTCACGACAGATAATGTGTTGATAACTGTCAATTGCGTGGGGTTTGTGATTACGTAACATGGTTTTGTGTGGATGACCTGGATAGATTCAGGGATCGACAATGTTGATTCTGGGCAGATAATGTGGTGTTGCTTCGTGCGGATCGAGACTCAATCGGCGGTGGCCGAGATCTGGACTTTGGCATTTATTGTTGCTCTAAATTTGACAGTTTATATGGGGAGTAAGAATCAGATTTTATTGATCGAGTGATATGATTCTATCAAATAGATGGGAAACGTGACTACCTTTCCGTTCTGCCTATACAGGTGGCTGAGCACTCACATTTGAATTATTATATGCAGTTTAATGTGTCGTGGACAGGTAAGGGTTCTTTCATTGATGGCCTCGTTATCCGATTAATTGTAAATATAATCACCGGATTGGTAGCATAGTAGGTGCGGCTGATAGCTGATTGCAAGGGTTTTTTGGTCAACTCACATTATCACCTTTGTAGGGGAGTTTTAGATATACATTCATCTTAGACGCTCGGTTCGAAATGTCCTTTCTCGGCTTCAGGTGACGATACTTTGCCAACAATGATGTTGGGTATCCATTTGCCGTCAGAATTTTAGTGATGTGAATTATTTCCTCATCCAAAGTGTCCGCCGTGCAAATCTTCTGTGCTGTGTAGAACAGTGTTTATCTTGTACTTTATCGGGACGAAGCTGCTGAAGTGGAGACATTGCCCCGACCAGGTGTCTTTTCGATAAACGCACCTCCTAATTGAGCCATCTTTTCTGCCAAACATTTCAATATCTAAGAAGCTTATGGCTCCGTTGACATCATTGTCCATTGTCAGCCTTATATGTTTGGGTGTAGATTATTAAGCAAGCCAGGCAACTCTTCACCTTCTTGTTTGCTCTTTGTGATGACAAAATTATGGTCCACGTAAAGGCAGTTTAGTATCATGTGGGATATTTCGTCCACAAAATATGCGCCAGAATAGGGCCCAATGGACTGCCCATGGCAACTCCGTCAATTTGTCCGTATCCTTCATTGAGAAAGCGGAAATTCACATTAGATGTACATAACAACAGTGTACGTGTCAATTCCGTATTCGGTAACCCGATATGATTATTATGCTTTCTCGATTATTTGGCATATAAGATCGATAGTTTCTCCCAGTTGGATATTTGTAAATAGTGAGGCAATATCCATGGTAAGCAAATGTCCGTTCTGGATATTTTCTTTTTGCAATAGGGTACACATTTGGAAACTGTCCTTCAATGCATGGCTCGCAACCGTGTCCCTGACTGGCTTCAGTAAATGAGCTAACCATTTGTGTTGTGGAGAGTTGACCATTGATAAGATTGGCCGCATTGGTATATTTGTTTTGTGTACTTTTGGTGGACCGTACAGTTGTGGTGTTTGACTCGCTCTGGGTCTCATTGACTTGGCTCTTGACTCGCGAATAAGGCCTGCTTGAACTAGAGTTGGCAGTTCCGTGTTAATTCGCTGTTCTAGTTCACTTGGATCATCAGGCGTTGGGTCCTTCCGGAATTTTGTTTTATCTTCTAAAATAGTTACCACTTTCTGCACGTGTGACGATTTATCCATAATGAGAACTCCCGATCCCTTGTCGGCACGCAGGATTACTATGTTAGAGTTCTTCTCCAATCTGTCGAGAGCTTCAATGTGCCTGTTCGGTAACAACGATTCTATTGTTGTCTTGTTGTCGTTCGATACTGACATTCCAAATCAACCAATTTTGCCTTAAACCAGCTCAAATTATCTGCATTTGTTGGCTTGAAAACTAGAAATCTGTTCGAAGAACTCTTCAAAGTTTGCTTCTGAATAAACGTGGTTAGTTTTCTTTGGTGGAACGCAATAGTAAGGGCCAAACGAAAATGCCTGCACTTGTAACTTGTCTAGTTGGTAATAGGATACATTTCGAACATATTTACACGGATTATCCGGAAATGACGGTAACAACATAATTCGTGATTTAGGGAATTTTTCAAACGTTTGATCTCACGTAAGCGGGTTGGCAGCACTTGAGCAGCACAGAAATTCATAAACTGTATTCTGCATATCAAATTTAACCGATCCATGATGAATGACATGTTTCGCATCGTGGTCAACAAGTAGAGTAAATTGCAGTTACACTCATTGATGTGGCTTTAAGTCAAACGCATCAGACTGTTCACAGTCGGTCTCAGTTTCTCTGCACGTAATCGTTTGCAATATGATATAGGATAATGACTTGCCACAACACATTCACGCAGAAAGTTCCTCCTCACATTTTGCGTTGCGATTTCGCACTTTAGCTTGACAATTTCATTCAATTGCCTTATCACTGATGAGGGGGAAGGGAGGGGGGAGGCGAATATGGAGAAACAAAAACAAGCATTCCACGTAACAAATTGGAAAACAAGTCAAAACCACAGATTGCAAGATGTATCCTGGATCATTTCGCTGCATCTTTGGAAAGTACATACTTCAGTCCAAGTGATTATTTTCATAGCAAAATAAATGAACGAAATGTTTGTAACTAAAGGCAAAATCACATGACGCACACATTCATACATGTTTATCCGATAACCACACAACAATTATCACACTTCGTTAGCACGGCAATGATAGATTGATTACAAGTTCGCGTTGTTTGCACAGTTCAGGTTCGAGCACATGGATCGACAGGGCCTCCATATATATCTTAATAGTTTGGTATTGGTGGTCGAGTAGATCACTTTGAACGCTTGACTTGCGTTGACGCAATGCTTAGTCTCGTAAAGATGTCGAGCAATTGATCATCTGATTGACCTTAGCTCGGTTGATGATGCAATTGTGGTCAAATCGCAGCTCATTGTCTTCTCAAGCCACACGGGAATGTGTTCAGCCATTCGATGACGTAACTACCTTTCCGTTCTGCCTATATAGGTGGCTGAGCACTCATATTTGAATTGGTATATGGAGATTATTATGGCGTGGACAGGTTAGGGTTGTTTGATCGATGGCCTCGTTAACCGATTAGTTGTAAATATAATCACCGGATTGGTAGCATAGTAGGTGCGGCTGATAGCTGATTGCAAGGGTTTTTTGGTCAACTCACATTATCACCTATGTAGGGGAGTTTCAGATATACTTTCATCTTAGACGCTCGGTTCGAAATATTCTTCCTCGGCTTCAGGTGACGATACTTTGCCAACAATGATGTTGGGTATCCATTTGCCGTCAGAATTTTAGTGATGTGAATTATTTCCTCATCCAAAGTGTCCGCCGTGCAAATCTTCTGTGCTGTGTAGAACAGTGTTTATCTTGTACTTCATCGGGACGAAGCTGCTGAAGTAGAGACATTGCCCCGACCAGGTGTCTTTTCGATAAACGCACCTCCTAATTGAGCCATCTTTTCTGCCAAACATTTCAATATCCAAGACGTTTATGGCTCCATTGACCTCATTGTCCATTGTCAGCCTTATATGTTTGGGTGTAGATTATTAAGCAAGCCAGGCAACTCTTCACCTTCTTGTTTGCTCTTTGTGATGACAAAATTATGGTCCACGTAAAGGCAGTTTAGTATCATGTGGGATATTTCGTCCACAAAATATGCGCCAGAATAGGGCCCAATGGACTGCCCATGGCAACTCCGTCAATTTGTCCGTATCCTTCATTGAGAAAGCGGAAATTCACATTAGATGTACATAACAGCAGTGAACGTGTCAATTCCGTATTCGGTAACCCGATATGATTATTATGCTTTCTCGATTATTTGGCATATAAGATCGATAGTTTCTCCCAGTTGGATATTTGTAAATAGTGAGGCAATATCCATGGTAAGCAAATGTCCGTTCTGGATATTTTCTTTTTGCAATAGGGTACACATTTGGAAACTGTCCTTCAATGCATGGCTCGCAACCGTGTCCCTGACTGGCTTCAGTAAATGAGCTAACCATTTGTGTTGTGGAGAGTTGACCATTGATAAGATTGGCCGCATTGGTATATTTGTTTTGTGTACTTTTGGTGGACCGTACAGTTGTGGTGTTTGACTCGCTCTGGGTCTCATTGACTTGGCTCTTGACTCGCGAATAAGGCCTGCTTGAACTAGAGTTGGCAGTTCCGTGTTAATTCGCTGTTCTAGTTCACTTGGATCATCTGGCGTTGGGTCCTTCCGGAATTTTGTTTTATCTTCTAAAATAGTTACCACTTTCTGCACGTGTGACGATTTATCCATAATGAGAACTCCCGATCCCTTGTCGGCACGCAGGATTACTATGTTAGAGTTCTTCTCCAATCTGTCGAGAGCTTCAATGTGCCTGTTCGGTAACAACGATTCTATTGTTGTCTTGTTGTCGTTCGATACTGACATCCCAAATCAACCAATTTTGCCTTAAACCAGCTCAAATTATCTGCATTTGTTGGCTTGAAAACTAGAAATCTGTTCGAAGAACTCTTCAAAGTTTGCTTCTGAATAAATGTGGTTAGTTTTCTTTGGTGGAACGCAATAGTAAGGGCCAAACGAAAATGCATGCAGTTGTAACTTGTCTAGTTGGTAATAGGATAAATTTCGAACATATTTACACGGATTATCCGGAAATGACGGTAACAACATAATTCGTGATTTAGGGAATTTTTCAAACGTTTGATCTCACGTAAGCGGGTTGGCAGCACCTGAGCAGCACAGAAATTCATAAACTGTATTCTGCATATCAAATTTAACCGATCCATGATGAATGACATGTTTCGCATCGTGGTCAACAAGTACAGTAAATTGCAGTTACACTCATTGATGTGGCTTTAAGTCAAACGCATCAGACTGTTCACAGTCGGTCTCAGTTTCTCTGCACGTAATCGTTTGCAATATGATATAGGATAATGACTTGCCACAACACATTCACGCAGAAAGTTCCTCCTCACATTTTGCGTTGCGATTTCGCACTTTAGCTTGACAATTTCATTCACTTGTCTAATCACTGATGAGGGGGGAAGGGAGGGGGGAGGCGAATATGGAGAAACAAAAAAACAAGCATTCCACGTTACAAATTTGAAAACAAGTCAAAACCACAGATTGCAAGACGTATCCTTGATCATTTCGCTGCATCTTTGGAAAGTACATACTCCAGTCCAAGTGATTATTTTCATAACAAAAATAAATGAACGAAATGTTTGTAACTAAAGGCAAAATCACATGACGCACACATTCATACATGTCTATCCGATAACCACACAACAATTATCACACTTCGTTAGCACGGCAATGATAGATTGATTACAAGTTCGCGTTGTTTGCACAGTTCAGGTTCGAGCACATGGATCGACAGGGCCTCCATATATATCTTAATAGTTTGGTATTGGTGGTCGAGTAGATCACTTTGAACGCCTGACTTGCGTTGACGCAATGCTTAGTCTCGTAAAGATGTCGAGCAATTGATCATCTGATAGACCTCTGCTCGGTTGATGATGCAATTGTGGTCAAATCGCTGCTCATTGTCTTCTCAAGCCACACGGGAATGTGTTCAGCCATTCGATGACGTAACTACCTTTCCGTTCTGCCTATATAGGTGGCTGAGCACTCATATTTGAATTGGTATATGGAGATTATTATGGCGTGGACAGGTTAGGGTTGTTTGATCGATGGCCTCGTTAACCGATTAGTTGTAAATATAATCACCGGATTGGTAGCATAGTAGGTGCGGCTGATAGCTGATTGCAAGGGTTTTTTGGTCAACTCACATTATCACCTATGTAGGGGAGTTTCAGATATACTTTCACCTTAGACGCTCGGTTCGAAATATCCTTCCTCGGCTTCAGGTGACGATACTTTGCCAACAATGATGTTGGGTATCCATTTGCCGTCAGAATTTTAGTGATGTGAATTATTTCCTCATCCAAAATGTCCGCCGTGCAAATCTTCCGTGCTGTGTAGAACAGTGTTTATCTTGTACTTTATCGGGACGAAGCTGCTGAAGTAGAGACATTGCCCCGACCAGGTGTCTTTTCGATGAACGCACCTCCTAATTGAGCCATCTTTTCTGCCAAACATTTCAATATCCAAGACGTTGATGGCTCCATTGACCTCATTGTCCATTGTCAGCCTTATATGTTTGGGTGTAGATTATTAAGCAAGCCAGGCAACTCTTCACCTTCTTGTTTGCTCTTTGTGATGACAAAATTATGGTCCACGTAAAGGCAGTTTAGTATCATGTGGGATATTTCGTCCACAAAATATGCGCCAGAATAGGGCCCAATGGACTGCCCATGGCAACTCCGTCAATTTGTCCGTATCCTTCATTGAGAAAGCGGAACTTCACATTAGATGTACATACCAGCAGTGAACGTGTCAATTCCGTATTCGGTAACCCGATATGATTATTATGCTTTCTCGATTATTTGGCATATAAGATCGATAGTTTCTCCCAGTTGGATATTTGTAAATAGTGAGGCAATATCCATGGTAAGCAAATGTCCGTTCTGGATATTTTCTTTTTGCAATAGGGTACACATTTGGAAACTGTCCTTCAATGCATGGCTCGCAACCGTGTCCCTGACTGGCTTCAGTAAATGAGCTAACCATTTGTGTTGTGGAGAGTTGACCATTGATAAGATTGGCCGCATTGGTATATTTGTTTTGTGTACTTTTGGTGGACCGTACAGTTGTGGTGTTTGACTCGCTCTGGGTCTCATTGACTTGGCTCTTGACTCGCGAATAAGGCCTGCTTGAACTAGAGTTGGCAGTTCCGTGTTAATTCGCTGTTCTAGTTCACTTGGATCATCAGGCGTTGGGTCCTTCCGGAATTTTGTTTTATCTTCTAAAATAGTTACCACTTTCTGCACGTGTGACGATTTATCCATAATGAGAACTCCCGATCCCTTGTCGGCACGCAGGATTACTATGTTAGAGTTCTTCTCCAATCTGTCGAGAGCTTCAATGTGCCTGTTCGGTTACAACGATTCTATTGTTGTCTTGTTGTCGTTCGATACTCACATTCCAAATCAACCAATTTTGCCTTAAACCAGCTCAAATTATCTGCATTTGTTGGCTTGAAAACTAGAAATCTGTTCGAAGAACTCTTCAAAGTTTGCTTCTGAATAAATGTGGTTAGTTTTCTTTGGTGGAACGCAATAGTAAGGGCCAAACGAAAATGCCTGCAGTTGTAACTTGTCTAGTTGGTAATAGGATAAATTTCGAACATATTTACACGGATTATCCGGAAATGACGGTAACAACATAATTCGTGATTTAGGGAATTTTTCAAACGTTTGATCTCACGTAAGCGGGTTGGCAGCACTTGAGCAGCACAGAAATTCATAAACTGTATTCTGCATATCAAATTTAACCGATCCATGATGAATGACATGTTTCGCATCGTGGTCAACAAGTAGAGTAAATTGCAGTTACACTCATTGATGTGGCTTTAAGTCAAACGCATCAGACTGTTCACAGTCGGTCTCAGTTTCTCTGCACGTAATCGTTTGCAATATGATATAGGATAATGACTTGCCACAACACATTCACGCAGAAAGTTCCTCCTCACATTTTGCGTTGCGATTTCGCACTTTAGCTTGACAATTTCATTCACTTGTCTAATCACTGATGAAGGGGGAAGGGAGGGGGGAGGCGAATATGGAGAAACAAAAAAACAAGCATTCCACGTTACAAATTTGAAAATAAGTCAAAACCACAGATTGCAAGATGTATCCTGGATCATTTCGCTGCATCTTTGGAAAGTACATACTTCAGTCCAAGTGATTATTTTCATAGCAAAATAAATGAACGAAATGTTTGTAACTAAAGGCAAAATCACATGACGCACACATTCATACATGTTTATCCGATAACCACACAACAATTATCACACTTCGTTAGCACGGCAATGATAGATTGATTACAAGTTCGCGTTGTTTGCACAGTTCAGGTTCGAGCACATGGATCGACAGGGCCTCCATATATATCTTAATAGTTTGGTATTGGTGGTCGAGTAGATCACTTTGAACGCCTGACTTGCGTTGACGCAATGCTTAGTCTCGTAAAGATGTCGAGCAATTGATCATCTGATTGACCTTAGCTCGGTTGATGATGCAATTGTGGTCAAATCGCAGCTCATTGTCTTCTCAAGCCACACTGGAATGAGTTCAGCCATTCGATGACGTAACTACCTTTCCGTTCTGCCTATATAGGTGGCTGAGCACTCATATTTGAATTGGTATATGGAGATTATTATGGCGTGGACAGGTTAGGGTTGTTTGATCGACGGCCTCGTTAACCGATTAGTTGTAAATATAATCACCGGATTGGTAGCATAGTAGGTGCGGCTGATAGCTGATTGCAAGGGTTTTTTGGTCAACTCACATTATCACTTATGTAGGGGAGTTTCAGATATACTTTCATCTTAGACGCTCGGTTCGAAATATCCTTCCTCGGCTTCAGGTGACGATACTTTGCCAACAATGATGTTGGGTATCCATTTGCCGTCAGAATTTTAGTGATGTGAATTATTTCCTCATCCAAAGTGTCCGCCGTGCAAATCTTCCGTGCTGTGTAGAACAGTGTTTATCTTGTACTTCATCGGGACGAAGCTGCTGAAGTAGAGACATTGCCCCGACCAGGTGTCGTTTCGATAAACGCACCTCCTAATTGAGCCATCTTTTCTGCCAAACATTTCAATATCCAAGACGTTTATGGCTCCATTGACCTCATTGTCCATTGTCAGCCTTATATGTTTGGGTGTAGATTATTAAGCAAGCCAGGCAACTCTTCACCTTCTTGTTTGCTCTTTGTGATGACAAAATTATGGTCCACGTAAAGGCAGTTTAGTATCATGTGGGATATTTCGTCCACAAAATATGCGCCAGAATAGGGCCCAATGGACTGCCCATGGCAACTCCGTCAATTTGTCCGTATCCTTCATTGAGAAAGCGGAACTTCACATTAGATGTACATAACAGCAGTGAACGTGTCAATTCCGTATTCGGTAACCCGATATGATTATTATGCTTTCTCGATTATTTGGCATATAAGATCGATAGTTTCTCCCAGTTGGATATTTGTAAATAGTGAGGCAATATCCATGGTAAGCAAATGTCCGTTCTGGATATTTTCTTTTTGCAATAGGGTACACATTTGGAAACTGTCCTTCAATGCATGGCTCGCAACCGTGTCCCTGACTGGCTTCAGTAAATGAGCTAACCATTTGTGTTGTGGAGAGTTGACCATTGATAAGATTGGCCGCATTGGTATAATTGTTTCGTGTACTTTTGGTGGACCGTACAGTTGTGGTGTTTGACTCGCTCTGGGTCTCATTGACTTGGCTCTTGACTCGCGAATAAGGCCTGCTTGAACTAGAGTTGGCAGTTCCGTGTTAATTCGCTGTTCTAGTTCACTTGGATCATCTGGCGTTGGGTCCTTCCGGAATTTTGTTTTATCTTCTAAAATAGTTACCACTTTCTGCACGTGTGACGATTTATCCATAATGAGAACTCCCGATCCCTTGTCGGCACGCAGGATTACTATGTTAGAGTTCTTCTCCAATCTGTCGAGAGCTTCAATGTGCCTGTTCGGTAACAACGATTCTATTGTTGTCTTGTTGTCGTTCGATACTGACATCCCAAATCAACCAATTTTGCCTTAAACCAGCTCAAATTATCTGCATTTGTTGGCTTGAAAACTAGAAATCTGTTCGAAGAACTCTTCAAAGTTTGCTTCTGAATAAATGTGGTTAGTTTTCTTTGGTGGAACGCAATAGTAAGGGCCAAACGAAAATGCCTGCAGTTGTAACTTGTCTAGTTGGTAATAGGATAAATTTCGAACATATTTACACGGATTATCCGGAAATGACGGTAACAACATAATTCGTGATTTAGGGAATTTTTCAAACGTTTGATCTCACGTAAGCGGGTTGGCAGCACTTGAGCAGCACAGAAATTCATAAACTGTATTCTGCATATCAAATTTAACCGATCCATGATGAATGACATGTTTCGCATCGTGGTCAACAAGTAGAGTAAATTGCAGTTACACTCATTGATGTGGCTTTAAGTCAAACGCATCAGACTGTTCACAGTCGGTCTCAGTTTCTCTGCACGTAATCGTTTGCAATATGATATAGGATAATGACTTGCCACAACACATTCACGCAGAAAGTTCCTCCTCACATTTTGCGTTGCGATTTCGCACTTTAGCTTGACAATTTCATTCAATTGCCTAATCACTGATGAGGGGGGAAGGGAGGGGGGAGGCGAATATGGAGAAACAAAAAAACAAGCATTCCACGTTACAAATTTGAAAACAAGTCAAAACCACAGATTGCAAGATGTATCCTGGATCATTTCGCTGCATCTTTGGAAAGTACATACTTCAGTCCAAGTGATTATTTTCATAGCAAAATAAATGAAGAAAATGTTTGTAACTAAAGGCAAAATCACATGACGCACACATTCATACATGTTTATCCGATAACCACACAACAATTATCACACTTCGTTAGCACGGCAATGATAGATTGATTACAAGTTCGCGTTGTTTGCACAGTTCAGGTTCGAGCACATGGATCGACAGGGCCTCCATATATATCTTAATAGTTTGGTATTGGTGGTCGAGTAGATCACTTTGAACGCTTGACTTGCGTTGACGCAATGCTTAGTCTCGTAAAGATGTCGAGCAATTGATCATCTGATTGACCTTAGCTCGGTTGATGATGCAATTGTGGTCAAATCGCAGCTCATTGTCTTCTCAAGCCACACGGGAATGTGTTCAGCCATTCGATGACGTAACTACCTTTCCGTTCTGCCTATATAGGTGGCTGAGCACTCATATTTGAATTGGTATATGGAGATTATTATGGCGTGGACAGGTAAGGGTTGTTTGTTCGATGGCCTCGTTAACCGATTAGTTGTAAATATAATCACCGGATTGGTAGCATAGTAGGTGCGGCTGATAGCTGATTGCAAGGGTTTTTTGGTCAACTCACATTATCACCTATGTAGGGGAGTTTCAGATATACTTTCATCTTAGACGCTCGGTTCGAAATATTCTTCCTCGGCTTCAGGTGACGATACTTTGCCAACAATGATGTTGGGTATCCATTTGCCGTCAGAATTTTAGTGATGTGAATTATTTCCTCATCCAAAGTGTCCGCCGTGCAAATCTTCCGTGCTGTGTAGAACAGTGTTTATCTTGTACTTCATCGGGACGAAGCTGCTGAAGTAGAGACATTGCCCCGACCAGGTGTCTTTTCGATGAACGCACCTCCTAATTGAGCCATCTTTTCTGCCAAACATTTCAATATCTAAGAAGCTTATGGCTCCATTGACCTCATTGTCCATTGTCAGCCTTATATGTTTGGGTGTAGATTATTAAGCAAGCCAGGCAACTCTTCACCTTCTTGTTTGCTCTTTGTGATGACAAAAATATGGTCCACGTGAAGGCAGTTTAGTATCATGTGGGATATTTCGTCCACAAAATATGCGCCAGATTAGGGCCCAATGGACTGCCTATGGCAACTCCGTCAATTTGTCCGTATCCTTCATTGAGAAAGCGGAAATTCACATTAGATGTACATACCAGCAGTGAACGTGTCAATTCCGTATTCGGTAACCCGATATGATTATTATGCTTTCTCGATTATTTGGCATATAAGATCGATAGTTTCTCCCAGTTGGATATTTGTAAATAGTGAGGCAATATCCATGGTAAGCAAATGTCCGTTCTGGATATTTTCTTTTTGCAATAGGGTACACATTTGGAAACTGTCCTTCAATGCATGGCTCGCAACCGTGTCCCTGACTGGCTTCAGTAAATGAGCTAACCATTTGTGTTGTGGAGAGTTGACCATTGATAAGATTGGCCGCATTGGTATATTTGTTTTGTGTACTTTTGGTGGACCGTACAGTTGTGGTGTTTGACTCGCTCTGGGTCTCATTGACTTGGCTCTTGACTCGCGAATAAGGCCTGCTTGAACTAGAGTTGGCAGTTCCGTGTTAATTCGCTGTTCTAGTTCACTTGGATCATCTGGCGTTGGGTCCTTCCGGAATTTTGTTTTATCTTCTAAAATAGTTACCACTTTCTGCACGTGTGACGATTTATCCATAATGAGAACTCCCGATCCCTTGTCGGCACGCAGGATTACTATGTTAGAGTTCTTCTCCAATCTGTCGAGAGCTTCAATGTGCCTGTTCGGTAACAACGATTCTATCGTTGTCTTGTTGTCGTTCGATACTGACATTCCAAATCAACCAATTTTGCCTTAAACCAGCTCAAATTATCTGCATTTGTTGGCTTGAAAACTAGAAATCTGTTCGAAGAACTCTTCAAAGTTTGCTTCTGAATAAATGTGGTTAGTTTTCTTTGGTGGAACGCAATAGTAAGGGCCAAACGAAAATGCCTGCAGTTGTAACTTATCTAGTTGGTAATAGGATAAATTTCGAACATATTTACACGGATTATCCGGAAATGACGGTAACAACATAATTCGTGATTTAGGGAATTTTTCAAACGTTTGATCTCACGTAAGCGGGTTGGCAGCACTTGAGCAGCACAGAAATTCATAAACTGTATTCTGCATATCAAATTTAACCGATCCATGATGAATGACATGTTTCGCATCGTGGTCAACAAGTAGAGTAAATTGCAGTTACACTCATTGATGTGGCTTTAAGTCAAACGCATCAGACTGTTCACAGTCGGTCTCAGTTTCTCTGCACGTAATCGTTTGCAATATGATATAGGATAATGACTTGCCACAACACATTCACGCAGAAAGTTCCTCCTCACATTTTGCGTTGCGATTTCGCACTTTAGCTTGACAATTTCATTCAATTGTCTAATCACTGATGAGGGGGGAAGGGAGGGGGAGGCGAATATGGAGAAACAAAAAAACAAGCATTCCACGTTACAAATTTGAAAACAAGTCAAAACCACAGATTGCAAGATGTATCCTGGATCATTTCGCTGCATCTTTGGAAAGTACATACTTCAGTCCAAGTGATTATTTTCATAGCAAAATAAATGAACGAAATGTTTGTAACTAAAGGCAAAATCACATGACGCACACATTCATACATGTCTATCCGATAACCACACAACAATTATCACACTTCGTTAGCACGGCAATGATAGATTGATTACAAGTTCGCGTTGTTTGCACAGTTCAGGTTCGAGCACATGGATCGACAGGGCCTCCATATATATCTTAATAGTTTGGTATTGGTGGTCGAGTAGCTCACTTTGAACGCTTGACTTGCGTTGACGCAATGCTTAGTCTCGTAAAGATGTCGAGCAATTGATCATCTGATTGACCTTAGCTCGGTTGATGATGCAATTGTGGTCAAATCGCAGCTCATTGTCTTCTCAAGCCACACGGGAATGTGTTCAGCCATTCGATGACGTAACTACCTTTCCGTTCTGCCTATATAGGTGGCTGAGCACTCATATTTGAATTGGTATATGGAGATTATTATGGCGTGGACAGGTTAGGGTTGTTTGATCGATGGCCTCGTTAACCGATTAGTTGTAAATATAATCACCGGATTGGTAGCATAGTAGGTGCGGCTGATAGCTGATTGCAAGGGTTTTTTGGTCAACTCACATTATCACCTATGTAGGGGAGTTTCAGATATACTTTCATCTTAGACGCTCGGTTCGAAATATTCTTCCTCGGCTTCAGGTGACGATACTTTGCCAACAATGATGTTGGGTATCCATTTGCCGTCAGAATTTTAGTGATGTGAATTATTTCCTCATCCAAAGTGTCCGCCGTGCAAATCTTCTGTGCTGTGTAGAACAGTGTTTATCTTGTACTTCATCGGGACGAAGCTGCTGAAGTAGAGACATTGCCCCGACCAGGTGTCGTTTCGATAAACGCACCTCCTAATTGAGCCATCTTTTCTGCCAAACATTTCAATATCCAAGACGTTTATGGCTCCATTGACCTCATTGTCCATTGTCAGCCTTATATGTTTGGGTGTAGATTATTAAGCAAGCCAGGCAACTCTTCACCTTCTTGTTTGCTCTTTGTGATGACAAAATTATGGTCCACGTAAAGGCAGTTTAGTATCATGTGGGATATTTCGTCCACAAAATATGCGCCAGAATAGGGCCCAATGGACTGCCCATGGCAACTCCGTCAATTTGTCCGTATCCTTCATTGAGAAAGCGGAACTTCACATTAGATGTACATAACAGCAGTGAACGTGTCAATTCCGTATTCGGTAACCCGATATGATTATTATGCTTTCTCGATTATTTGGCATATAAGATCGATAGTTTCTCCCAGTTGGATATTTGTAAATAGTGAGGCAATATCCATGGTAAGCAAATGTCCGTTCTGGATATTTTCTTTTTGCAATAGGGTACACATTTGGAAACTGTCCTTCAATGCATGGCTCGCAACCGTGTCCCTGACTGGCTTCAGTAAATGAGCTAACCATTTGTGTTGTGGAGAGTTGACCATTGATAAGATTGGCCGCATTGGTATAATTGTTTTGTGTACTTTTGGTGGACCGTACAGTTGTGGTGTTTGACTCTCTCTGGGTCTCATTGACTTGGCTCTTGACTCGCGAATAAGGCCTGCTTGAACTAGAGTTGGCAGTTCCGTGTTAATTCGCTGTTCTAGTTCACTTGGATCATCTGGCGTTGGGTCCTTCCGGAATTTTGTTTTATCTTCTAAAATAGTTACCACTTTCTGCACGTGTGACGATTTATCCATAATGAGAACTCCCGATCCCTTGTCGGCACGCAGGATTACTATGTTAGAGTTCTTCTCCAATCTGTCGAGAGCTTCAATGTGCCTGTTCGGTAACAACGATTCTATTGTTGTCTTGTTGTCGTTCGATACTGACATCCCAAATCAACCAATTTTGCCTTAAACCAGCTCAAATTATCTGCATTTGTTGGCTTGAAAACTAGAAATCTGTTCGAAGAACTCTTCAAAGTTTGCTTCTGAATAAATGTGGTTAGTTTTCTTTGGTGGAACGCAATAGTATAGGCCAAACGAAAATGCCTGCAGTTGTAACTTGTCTAGTTGGTAATAGGATAAATTTCGAACATATTTACACGGATTATCCGGAAATGACGGTAACAACATAATTCGTGATTTAGGGAATTTTTCAAACGTTTGATCTCACGTAAGCGGGTTGGACGCACTTGAGCAGCACAGAAAATCAGAAACTGTATTCTGCATATCAAATTTAACCGATCCACGATGAATGACATGTTTCGCATCGTGGTCAACAAGTAGAGTAAATTGCAGTTACACTCATTGATGTGGCTTTAAGTCAAACGCATCAGACTGTTCACAGTCGGTCTCAGTTTCTCTGCACGTAATCGTTTGCAATATGATATAGGATAATGACTTGCCACAACACATTCACGCAGAAAGTTCCTCCTCACATTTTGCGTTGCGATTTCGCACTTTAGCTTGACAATTTCATTCAATTGCCTAATCACTGATGAGGGGGAAGGGAGGGGGGAGGCGAATATGGAGAAACAAAAAAACAAGCATTCCACGTTACAAATTTGAAAACAAGTCAAAACCACAGATTGCAAGATGTATCCTGGATCATTTCGCTGCATCTTTGGAAAGTACATACTTCAGTCCAAGTGATTATTTTCATAACAAAATAAATGAACAAAATGTTTGTAACTAAAGGCAAAATCACATGACGCACACATTCATACATGTCTATCCGATAACCACACAACAATTATCACACTTCGTTAGCACGGCAATGATAGATTGATTACAAGTTCGCGTTGTTTGCACAGTTCAGGTTCGAGCACATGGATCGACAGGGCCTCCATATATATCTTAATAGTTTGGTATTGGTGGTCGAGTAGATCACTTTGAACGCTTGACTTGCGTTGACGCAATGCTTAGTCTCGTAAAGATGTCGAGCAATTGATCATCTGATTGACCTTAGCTCGGTTGATGATGCAATTGTGGTCAAATCGCAGCTCATTGTCTTCTCAAGCCACACGGGAATGTGTTCAGCCATTCGATGACGTAACTACCTTTCCGTTCTGCCTATATAGGTGGCTGAGCACTCATATTTGAATTGGTATATGGAGATTATTATGGCGTGGACAGGTTAGGGTTGTTTGATCGATGGCCTCGTTAACCGATTAGTTGTAAATATAATCACCGGATTGGTAGCATAGTAGGTGCGGCTGATAGCTGATTGCAAGGGTTTTTTGGTCAACGCACATTATCACCTATGTAGGGGAGTTTCAGATATACTTTCATCTTAGACGCTCGGTTCGAAATATCCTTCCTCGGCTTCAGGTGACGATACTTTGCCAACAATGATGTTGGGTATCCATTTGCCGTCAGAATTTTAGTGATGTGAATTATTTCCTCATCCAGAGTGTCCGCCGTGCAAATCATCCGTGCTGTGTAGAACAGTGTTTATCTTGTACTTCATCGGGACGAAGCTGCTGAAGTAGAGACATTGCCCCGACCAGGTGTCTTTTCGATGAACGCACCTCCTAATTGAGCCATCTTTTCTGCCAAACATTTCAATATCTAAGAAGCTTATGGCTCCATTGACCTCACTGTCCATTGTCAGCCTTATATGTTTGGGTGTAGATTATTAAGCAAGCCAGGCAACTCTTCACCTTCTTGTTTGCTCTTTGTGATGACAAAATTATGGTCCACGTAAAGGCAGTTTAGTATCATGTGGGATATTTCGTCCACAAAATATGCGCCAGAATAGGGCCCAATGGACTGCCCATGGCAACTCCGTCAATTTGTCCGTATCCTTCATTGAGAAAGCGGAAATTCACATTAGATGTACATAACAGCAGTGAACGTGTCAATTCCGTATTCGGTAACCCGATATGATTATTATGCTTTCTCGATTATTTGGCATATAAGATCGATAGTTTCTCCCAGTTGGATATTTGTAAATAGTGAGGCAATATCCATGGTAAGCAAATGTCCGTTCTGGATATTTTCTTTTTGCAATAGGGTACACATTTGGAAACTGTCCTTCAATGCATGGCTCGCAACCGTGTCCCTGACTGGCTTCAGTAAATGAGCTAACCATTTGTGTTGTGGAGAGTTGACCATTGATAAGATTGGCCGCATTGGTATAATTGTTTTGTGTACTTTTGGTGGACCGTACAGTTGTGGTGTTTGACTCGCTCTGGGTCTCATTGACTTGGCTCTTGACTCGCGAATAAGGCCTGCTTGAACTAGAGTTGGCAGTTCCGTGTTAATTCGCTGTTCTAGTTCACTTGGATCATCTGGCGTTGGGTCCTTCCGGAATTTTGTTTTATCTTCTAAAATAGTTACCACTTTCTGCACGTGTGACGATTTATCCATAATGGGAACTCCCGATCCCTTGTCGGCACGCAGGATTACTATGTTAGAGTTCTTCTCCAATCTGTCGAGAGCTTCAATGTGCCTGTTCGGTAACAACGATTCTATCGTTGTCTTGTTGTCGTTCGATACTGACATTCCAAATCAACCAATTTTGCCTTAAACCAGCTCAAATTATCTGCATTTGTTGGCTTGAAAACTAGAAATCTGTTCGAAGAACTCTTCAAAGTTTGCTTCTGAATAAATGTGGTTAGTTTTCTTTGGTGGAACGCAATAGTAAGGGCCAAACGAAAATGCCTGCAGTTGTAACTTGTCTAGTTGGTAATAGGATAAATTTCGAACATATTTACACGGATTATCCGGAAATGACGGTAACAACATAATTCGTGATTTAGGGAATTTTTCAAACGTTTGATCTCACGTAAGCGGGTTGGCAGCACTTGAGCAGCACAGAAATTCATAAACTGTATTCTGCATATCAAATTTAACCGATCCATGATGAATGACATGTTTCGCATCGTGGTCAACAAGTAGAGTAAATTGCAGTTACACTCATTGATGTGGCTTAAAGTCAAACGCATCAGACTGTTCACAGTCGGTCTCAGTTTCTCTGCACGTAATCGTTTGCAATATGATATAGGATAATGACTTGCCACAACACATTCACGCAGAAAGTTCCTCCTCACATTTTGCGTTGCGATTTCGCACTTTAGCTTGACAATTTCATTCACTTGTCTAATCACTGATGAGGGGGGAAGGGAGGGGGGAGGCGAATATGGAGAAACAAAAAAACAAGCATTCCACGTTACAAATTTGAAAACAAGTCAAAACCACAGATTGCAAGATGTATCCTGGATCATTTCGCTGCATCTTTGGAAAGTACATACTTCAGTCCAAGTGATTATTTTCATAGCAAAATAAATGAAGAAAATGTTTGTAACTAAAGGCAAAATCACATGACGCACACATTCATACATGTTTATCCGATAACCACACAACAATTATCACACTTCGTTAGCACGGCAATGATAGATTGATTACAAGTTCGCGTTGTTTGCACAGTTCAGGTTCGAGCACATGGATCGACAGGGCCTCCATATATATCTTAATAGTTTGGTATTGGTGGTCGAGTAGATCACTTTGAACGCTTGACTTGCGTTGACGCAATGCTTAGTCTTGTAAAGATGTCGAGCAATTGATCATCTGATTGACCTTAGCTCGGTTGATGATGCAATTGTGGTCAAATCGCAGCTCATTGTCTTCTCAAGCCACACGGGAATGTGTTCAGCCATTCGATGACGTAACTACCTTTCCGTTCTGCCTATATAGGTGGCTGAGCACTCATATTTGAATTGGTATATGGAGATTATTATGGCGTGGACAGGTTAGGGTTGTTTGATCGATGGCCTCGTTAACCGATTAGTTGTAAATATAATCACCGGATTGGTAGCATAGTAGGTGCGGCTGATAGCTGATTGCAAGGGTTTTTTGGTCAACTCACATTATCACCTATGTAGGGGAGTTTCAGATATACTTTCATCTTAGACGCTCGGTTCGAAATATTCTTCCTCGGCTTCAGGTGACGATACTTTGCCAACAATGATGTTGGGTATCCATTTGCCGTCAGAATTTTAGTGATGTGAATTATTTCCTCATCCAAAGTGTCCGCCGTGCAAATCTTCCGTGCTGTGTAGAACAGTGTTTATCTTGTACTTTATCGGGACGAAGCTGCTGAAGTAGAGACATTGCCCCGACCAGGTGTCTTTTCGATGAACGCACCTCCTAATTGAGCCATCTTTTCTGCCAAACATTTCAATATCCAAGACGTTTATGGCTCCATTGACCTCATTGTCCATTGTCAGCCTTATATGTTTGGGTGTAGATTATTAAGCAAGCCAGGCAACTCTTCACCTTCTTGTTTGCTCTTTGTGATGACAAAATTATGGTCCACGTAAAGGCAGTTTAGTATCATGTGGGATATTTCGTCCACAAAATATGCGCCAGAATAGGGCCCAATGGACTGCCCATGGCAACTCCGTCAATTTGTCCGTATCCTTCATTGAGAAAGCGGAACTTCACATTAGATGTACATAACAGCAGTGAACGTGTCAATTCCGTATTCGGTAACCCGATATGATTATTATGCTTTCTCGATTATTTGGCATATAAGATCGATAGTTTCTCCCAGTTGGATATTTGTAAATAGTGAGGCAATATCCATGGTAAGCAAATGTCCGTTCTGGATATTTTCTTTTTGCAATAGGGTACACATTTGGAAACTGTCCTTCAATGCATGGCTCGCAACCGTGTCCCTGACTGGCTTCAGTAAATGAGCTAACCATTTGTGTTGTGGAGAGTTGACCATTGATAAGATTGGCCGCATTGGTATAATTGTTTTGTGTACTTTTGGTGGACCGTACAGTTGTGGTGTTTGACTCGCTCTGGGTCTCATTGACTTGGCTCTTGACTCGCGAATAAGGCCTGCTTGAACTAGAGTTGGCAGTTCCGTGTTAATTCGCTGTTCTAGTTCACTTGGATCATCTGGCGTTGGGTCCTTCCGGAATTTTGTTTTATCTTCTAAAATAGTTACCACTTTCTGCACGTGTGACGATTTATCCATAATGAGAACTCCCGATCCCTTGTCGGCACGCAGGATTACTATGTTAGAGTTCTTCTCCAATCTGTCGAGAGCTTCAATGTGCCTGTTCGGTAACAACGATTCTATTGTTGTCTTGTTGTCGTTCGATACTGACATTCCAAATCAACCAATTTTGCCTTAAACCAGCTCAAATTATCTGCATTTGTTGGCTTGAAAACTAGAAATCTGTTCGAAGAACTCTTCAAAGTTTGCTTCTGAATAAATGTGGTTAGTTTTCTTTGGTGGAACGCAATAGTAAGGGCCAAACGAAAATGCCTGCAGTTGTAACTTGTCTAGTTGGTAATAGGATAAATTTCGAACATATTTACACGGATTATCCGGAAATGACGGTAACAACATAATTCGTGATTTAGGGAATTTTTCAAACGTTTGATCTCACGTTAGCGGGTTGGCAGCACTTGAGCAGCACAGAAATTCATAAACTGTATTCTGCATATCAAATTTAACCGATCCATGATGAATGACATGTTTCGCATCGTGGTCAACAAGTAGAGTAAATTGCAGTTACACTCATTGATGTGGCTTTAAGTCAAACGCATCAGACTGTTCACAGGCGGTCTCAGTTTCTCTGCACGTAATCGTTTGCAATATGATATAGGATAATGACTTGCCACAACACATTCACGCAGAAAGTTCCTCCTCACATTTTGCGTTGCGATTTCGCACTTTAGCTTGACAATTTCATTCACTTGTCTAATCACTGATGAGGGGGGAAGGGAGGGGGGAGGCGAATATGTAGAAACAAAAAAACAAGCATTCCACGTTACAAATTTGAAAACAAGTCAAAACCACAGATTGCAAGATGTATCCTGGATCATTTCGCTGCATCTTTGGAAAGTACATACTTCAGTCCAAGTGATTATTTTCATAGCAAAATAAATGAACGAAATGTTTGTAACTAAAGGCAAAATCACATGACGCACACATTCATACATGTCTATCCGATAACCACACAACAATTATCACACTTCGTTAGCACGGCAATGATAGATTGATTACAAGTTCGCGTTGTTTGCACAGTTCAGGTTCGAGCACATGGATCGACAGGGCCTCCATATATATCTTAATAGTTTGGTATTGGTGGTCGAGTAGATCACTTTGAACGCTTGACTTGCGTTGACGCAATGCTTAGTCTTGTAAAGATGTCGAGCAATTGATCATCTGATTGACCTTAGCTCGGTTGATGATGCAATTGTGGTCAAATCGCAGCTCATTGTCTTCTCAAGCCACACGGGAATGTGTTCAGCCATTCGATGACGTAACTACCTTTCCGTTCTGCCTATATAGGTGGCTGAGCACTCATATTTGAATTGGTATATGGAGATTATTATGGCGTGGACAGGTTAGGGTTGTTTGATCGATGGCCTCGTTAACCGATTAGTTGTAAATATAATCACCGGATTGGTAGCATAGTAGGTGCGGCTGATAGCTGATTGCAAGGGTTTTTTGGTCAACTCACATTATCACCTATGTAGGGGAGTTTCAGATATACTTTCATCTTAGACGCTCGGTTCGAAATATCCTTCCTCGGCTTCAGGTGACGATACTTTGCCAACAATGATGTTGGGTATCCATTTGCCGTCAGAATTTTAGTGATGTGAATTATTTCCTCATCCAAAGTGTCCGCCGTGCAAATCTTCTGTGCTGTGTAGAACAGTGTTTATCTTGTACTTTATCGGGACGAAGCTGCTGAAGTAGAGACATTGCCCCGACCAGGTGTCTTTTCGATAAACGCACCTCCTAATTGAGCCATCTTTTCTGCCAAACATTTCAATATCCAAGACGTTTATGGCTCCATTGACCTCATTGTCCATTGTCAGCCTTATATGTTTGGGTGTAGATTATTAAGCAAGCCAGGCAACTCTTCAACTTCTTGTTTGTTCTTTGTGATGACAAAATTATGGTCCACGTAAAGGCAGTTTAGTATCATGTGGGATATTTCGTCCACAAAATATGCGCCAGAATAGGGCCCAATGGACTGCCCATGGCAACTCCGTCAATTTGTCCGTATCCTTCATTGAGAAAGCGGAACTTCACATTAGATGTACATAACAGCAGTAAACGTGTCAATTCCGTATTCGGTAACCCGATATGATTATTATGCTTTCTCGATTATTTGGCATATAAGATCGATAGTTTCTCCCAGTTGGATATTTGTAAATAGTGAGGCAATATCCATGGTAAACAAATGTCCGTTCTGGATATTTTCTTTTTGCAATAGGGTACACATTTGGAAACTGTCCTTCAATGCATGGCTCGCAACCGTGTCCCTGACTGGCTTCAGTAAATGAGCTAACCATTTGTGTTGTGGAGAGTTGACCATTGATAAGATTGGCCGCATTGGTATAATTGTTTTGTGTACTTTTGGTGGACCGTACAGTTGTGGTGTTTGACTCGCTCTGGGTCTCATTGACTTGGCTCTTGACTCGCGAATAAGGCCTGCTTGAACGAAAGTTGGCAGTTCCGTGTTAATTCGCTGTTCTAGTTCACTTGGATCATCTGGCGTTGGGTCCTTCCGGAATTTTGTTTTATCTTCTAAAATAGTTACCACTTTCTGCACGTGTGACGATTTATCCATAATGAGAACTCCCGATCCCTTGTCGGCACGCAGGATTACTATGTTAGAGTTCTTCTCCAATCTGTCGAGAGCTTCAATGTGCCTGTTCGGTAACAACGATTCTATTGTTGTCTTGTTGTCGTTCGATACTCACATTCCAAATCAACCAATTTTGCCTTAAACCAGCTCAAATTATATGCATTTGTTGGCTTGAAAACTAGAAATCTGTTCGAAGAACTCTTCAAAGTTTGCTTCTGAATAAATGTGGTTAGTTTTCTTTGGTGGAACGCAATAGTAAGGGCCAAACGAAAATGCCTGCAGTTGTAACTTGTCTAGTTGGTAATAGGATAAATTTCGAACATATTTACACGGATTATCCGGAAATGACGGTAACAACATAATTCGTGATTTAGGGAATTTTTCAAACGTTTGATCTCACGTAAGCGGGTTGGACGCACTTGAGCAGCACAGAAAATCAGAAACTGTATTCTGCATATCAAATTTAACCGATCCACGATGAATGACATGTTTCGCATCGTGGTCAACAAGTAGAGTAAATTGCAGTTACACTCATTGATGTGGCTTTAAGTCAAACGCATCAGACTGTTCACAGGCGGTCTCAGTTTCTCTGCACGTAATCGTTTGCAATATGATATAGGATAATGACTTGCCACAACACATTCACGCAGAAAGTTCCTCCTCACATTTTGCGTTGCGATTTCGCACTTTAGCTTGACAATTTCATTCAATTGCCTAATCACTGATGAGGGGGGAAGGGAGGGGGAGGCGAATATGGAGAAACAAAAAAACAAGCATTCCACGTAACAAATTTGAAAACAAGTCAAAACCACAGATTGCAAGACGTATCCTTGATCATTTCGCTGCATCTTTGGAAAGTACATACTCCAGTCCAAGTGATTATTTTCATAACAAAATAAATGAACAAAATGTTTGTAACTAAAGGCAAAATCACATGACGCACACATTCATACATGTCTATCCGATAACCACACAACAATTATCACACTTCGTTAGCACGGCAATGATAGATTGATTACAAGTTCGCGTTGTTTGCACAGTTCAGGTTCGAGCACATGGATCGACAGGGCCTCCATATATATCTTAATAGTTTGGTATTGGTGGTCGAGTAGATCACTTTGAACGCCTGACTTGCGTTGACGCAATGCTTAGTCTCGTAAAGATGTCGAGCAATTGATCATCTGATTGACCTCTGCTCGGTTGATGATGCAATTGTGGTCAAATCGCAGCTCATTGTCTTCTCAAGCCACACTGGAATGTGTTCAGCCATTCGATGACGTAACTACCTTTCCGTTCTGCCTATATAGGTGGCTGAGCACTCACATTTGAATTGGTATATGGAGATTATTATGGCGTGGACAGGTAAGGGTTGTTTGTTCGATGGCCTCGTTAACCGATTAGTTGTAAATATAATCACCGGATTGGTAGCATAGTAGGTGCGGCTGATAGCTGATTGCAAGGGTTTTTTGGTCAACGCACATTATCACCTATGTAGGGGAGTTTCAGATATACTTTCATCTTAGACGCTCGGTTCGAAATATCCTTCCTCGGCTTCAGGTGACGATACTTTGCCAACAATGATGTTGGGTATCCATTTGCCGTCAGAATTTTAGTGATGTGAATTATTTCCTCATCCAAAGTGTCCGCCGTGCAAATCTTCTGTGCTGTGTAGAACAGTGTTTATCTTGTACTTTATCGGGACGAAGCTGCTGAAGTAGAGACATTGCCCCGACCAGGTGTCTTTTCGATAAACGCACCTCCTAATTGAGCCATCTTTTCTGCCAAACATTTCAATATCCAAGACGTTTATGGCTCCATTGACCTCATTGTCCATTGTCAGCCTTATATGTTTGGGTGTAGATTATTAAGCAAGCCAGGCAACTCTTCACCTTCTTGTTTGCTCTTTGTGATGACAAAAATATGGTCCACGTAAAGGCAGTTTAGTATCATGTGGGATATTTCGTCCAGAAAATATGCGCCAGAATAGGGCCCAATGGACTTCCCATGGCAACTCCGTCAATTTGTCCGTATCCTTCATTGAGAAAGCGGAACTTCACATTAGATGTACATAACAGCAGTGAACGTGTCAATTCCGTATTCGGTAACCCGATATGATTATTATGCTTTCTCGATTATTTGGCATATAAGATCGATAGTTTCTCCCAGTTGGATATTTGTAAATAGTGAGGCAATATCCATGGTAAGCAAATGTCCGTTCTGGATATTTTCTTTTTGCAATAGGGTACACATTTGGAAACTGTCCTTCAATGCATGGCTCGCAACCGTGTCCCTGACTGGCTTCAGTAAATGAGCTAACCATTTGTGTTGTGGAGAGTTGACCATTGATAAGATTGGCCGCATTGGTATATTTGTTTTGTGTACTTTTGGTGGACCGTACAGTTGTGGTATTTGACTCGCTCTGGGTCTCATTGACTTGGCTCTTGACTCGCGAATAAGGCCTGCTTGAACTAGAGTTGGCAGTTCCGTGTTAATTCGCTGTTCTAGTTCACTTGGATCATCTGGCGTTGGGTCCTTCCGGAATTTTGTTTTATCTTCTAAAATAGTTACCACTTTCTGCACGTGTGACGATTTATCCATAATGAGAACTCCCGATCCCTTGTCGGCACGCAGGATTACTATGTTAGAGTTCTTCTCCAATCTGTCGAGAGCTTCAATGTGCCTGTTAGGTAACAACGATTCTATCGTTGTCTTGTTGTCGTTCGATACTGACATTCCAAATCAACCAATTTTGCCTTAAACCAGCTCAAATTATCTGCATTTGTTGGCTTGAAAACTAGAAATCTGTTCGAAGAACTCTTCAAAGTTTGCTTCTGAATAAATGTGGTTAGTTTTCTTTGGTGGAACGCAATAGTAAGGGCCAAACGAAAATGCCTGCAGTTGTAACTTGTCTAGTTGGTAATAGGATAAATTTCGAACATATTTACACGGATTATCCGGAAATGACGGTAACAACATAATTCGTGATTTAGGGAATTTTTCAAACGTTTGATCTCACGTAAGCGGGTTGGCAGCACTTGAGCAGCACAGAAATTCATAAACTGTATTCTGCATATCAAATTTAACCGATCCATGATGAATGACATGTTTCGCATCGTGGTCAACAAGTAGAGTAAATTGCAGTTACACTCATTGATGTGGCTTTAAGTCAAACGCATCAGACTGTTCACAGGCGGTCTCAGTTTCTCTGCACGTAATCGTTTGCAATATGATATAGGATAATGACTTGCCACAACACATTCACGCAGAAAGTTCCTGCTCACATTTTGCGTTGCGATTTCGCACTTTAGCTTGACAATTTCATTCACTTGTCTAATCACTGATGAAGGGGAAAGGGAGGGGGGAGGCGAATATGGAGAAACAAAAAAACAAGCATTCCACGTAACAAATTTGAAAACAAGTCAAAACCACAGATTGCAAGATGTATCCTGGATCATTTCGCTGCATCTTTGGAAAGTACATACTCCAGTCCAAGTGATTATTTTCATAACAAAATAAATGAACAAAATGTTTGTAACTAAAGGCAAAATCACATGACGCACACATTCATACATGTTTATCCGATAACCACACAACAATTATCACACTTCGTTAGCACGGCAATGATAGATTGATTACAAGTTCGCGTTGTTTGCACAGTTCAGGTTCGAGCACATGGATCGACAGGGCCTCCATATATATCTTAATAGTTTGGTATTGGTGGTCGAGTAGATCACTTTGAACGCCTGACTTGCGTTGACGCAATGCTTAGTCTCGTAAAGATGTCGAGCAATTGATCATCTGATTGACCTTAGCTCGGTTGATGATGCAATTGTGGTCAAATCGCAGCTCATTGTCTTCTCAAGCCACACGGGAATGTGTTCAGCCATTCGATGACGTAACTACCTTTCCGTTCTGCCTATATAGGTGGCTGAGCACTCATATTTGAATTGGTATATGGAGATTATTATGGCGTGGACAGGTAAGGGTTGTTTGTTCGATGGCCTCGTTAACCGATTAGTTGTAAATATAATCACCGGATTGGTAGCATAGTAGGTGCGGCTGATAGCTGATTGCAAGGGTTTTTTGGTCAACGCACATTATCACCTATGTAGGGGAGTTTCAGATATACTTTCATCTTAGACGCTCGGTTCGAAATATCCTTCCTCGGCTTCAGGTGACGATACTTTGCCAACAATGATGTTGGGTATCCATTTGCCGTCAGAATTTTAGTGATGTGAATTATTTCCTCATCCAAAGTGTCCGCCGTGCAAATCTTCCGTGCTGTGTAGAACAGTGTTTATCTTGTACTTTATCGGGACGAAGCTGCTGAAGTAGAGACATTGCCCCGACCAGGTGTCTTTTCGATAAACGCACCTCCTAATTGAGCCATCTTTTCTGCCAAACATTTCAATATCTAAGAAGCTTATGGCTCCATTGACCTCATTGTCCATTGTCAGCCTTATATGTTTGGGTGTAGATTATTAAGCAAGCCAGGCAACTCTTCACCTTCTTGTTTGCTCTTTGTGATGACAAAAATATGGTCCACGTAAAGGCAGTTTAGTATCATGTGGGATATTTCGTCCAGAAAATATGCGCCAGAATAGGGCCCAATGGACTTCCCATGGCAACTCCGTCAATTTGTCCGTATCCTTCATTGAGAAAGCGGAACTTCACATTAGATGTACATAACAGCAGTGAACGTGTCAATTCCGTATTCGGTAACCCGATATGATTATTATGCTTTCTCGATTATTTGGCATATAAGATCGATAGTTTCTCCCAGTTGGATATTTGTAAATAGTGAGGCAATATCCATGGTAAGCAAATGTCCGTTCTGGATATTTTCTTTTTGCAATAGGGTACACATTTGGAAACTGTCCTTCAATGCATGGCTCGCAACCGTGTCCCTGACTGGCTTCAGTAAATGAGCTAACCATTTGTGTTGTGGAGAGTTGACCATTGATAAGATTGGCCGCATTGGTATAATTGTTTCGTGTACTTTTGGTGGACCGTACAGTTGTGGTGTTTGACTCGCTCTGGGTCTCATTGACTTGGCTCTTGACTCGCGAATAAGGCCTGCTTGAACTAGAGTTGGCAGTTCCGTGTTAATTCGCTGTTCTAGTTCACTTGGATCATCTGGCGTTGGGTCCTTCCGGAATTTTGTTTTATCTTCTAAAATAGTTACCACTTTCTGCACGTGTGACGATTTATCCATAATGAGAACTCCCGATCCCTTGTCGGCACGCAGGATTACTATGTTAGAGTTCTTCTCCAATCTGTCGAGAGCTTCAATGTGCCTGTTCGGTAACAACGATTCTATTGTTGTCTTGTTGTCGTTCGATACTGACATCCCAAATCAACCAATTTTGCCTTAAACCAGCTCAAATTATCTGCATTTGTTGGCTTGAAAACTAGAAATCTGTTCGAAGAACTCTTCAAAGTTTGCTTCTGAATAAATGTGGTTAGTTTTCTTTGGTGGAACGCAATAGTAAGGGCCAAACGAAAATGCCTGCAGTTGTAACTTGTCTAGTTGGTAATAGGATAAATTTCGAACATATTTACACGGATTATCCGGAAATGACGGTAACAACATAATTCGTGATTTAGGGAATTTTTCAAACGTTTGATCTCACGTAAGCGGGTTGGCAGCACTTGAGCAGCACAGAAATTCATAAACTGTATTCTGCATATCAAATTTAACCGATCCATGATGAATGACATGTTTCGCATCGTGGTCAACAAGTAGAGTAAATTGCAGTTACACTCATTGATGTGGCTTTAAGTCAAACGCATCAGACTGTTCACAGGCGGTCTCAGTTTCTCTGCACGTAATGGTTTGCAATATGATATAGGATAATGACTTGCCACAACACATTCACGCAGAAAGTTCCTCCTCACATTTTGCGTTGCGATTTCGCACTTTAGCTTGACAATTTCATTCACTTGTCTAATCACTGATGAAGGGGAAAGGGAGGGGGGAGGCGAATATGGAGAAACAAAAAAACAAGCATTCCACGTTACAAATTTGAAAACAAGTCAAAACCACAGATTGCAAGATGTATCCTGGATCATTTCGCTGCATCTTTGGAAAGTACATACTTCAGTCCAAGTGATTATTTTCATAGCAAAATAAATGAACGAAATGTTTGTAACTAAAGGCAAAATCACATGACGCACACATTCATACATGTCTATCCGATAACCACACAACAATTATCACACTTCGTTAGCACGGCAATGATAGATTGATTACAAGTTCGCGTTGTTTGCACAGTTCAGGTTCGAGCACATGGATCGACAGGGCCTCCATATATATCTTAATAGTTTGGTATTGGTGGTCGAGTAGATCACTTTGAACGCCTGACTTGCGTTGACGCAATGCTTAGTCTCGTAAAGATGTCGAGCAATTGATCATCTGATTGACCTCTGCCCGGTTGATGATGCAATTGTGGTCAAATCGCAGCTCATTGTCTTCTCAAGCCACACTGGAATGTGTTCAGCCATTCGATGACGTAACTACCTTTCCGTTCTGCCTATATAGGTGGCTGAGCACTCACATTTGAATTGGTATATGGAGATTATTATGGCGTGGACAGGTTAGGGTTGTTTGATCGACGGCTTCGTTAACCGATTAGTTGTAAATATAATCACCGGATTGGTAGCATAGTAGGTGCGGCTGATAGCTGATTGCAAGGGTTTTTTGGTCAACTCACATTATCACCTATGTAGGGGAGTTTCAGATATACTTTCACCTTAGACGCTCGGTTCGAAATACCCTTCCTCGGCTTCAGGTGACGATACTTTGCCAACAATGATGTTGGGTATCCATTTGCCGTCAGAATTTTAGTGATGTGAATTATTTCCTCATCCAAAGTGTCCGCCGTGCAAATCTTCTGTGCTGTGTAGAACAGTGTTTATCTTGTACTTTATCGGGACGAAGCTGCTGAAGTAGAGACATTGCCCCGACCAGGTGTCTTTTCGATAAACGCACCTCCTAATTGAGCCATCTTTTCTGCCAAACATTTCAATATCCAAGACGTTTATGGCTCCATTGACCTCATTGTCCATTGTCAGCCTTATATGTTTGGGTGTAGATTATTAAGCAAGCCAGGCAACTCTTCACCTTCTTGTTTGCTCTTTGTGATGACAAAAATATGGTCCACGTAAAGGCAGTTTAGTATCATGTGGGATATTTCGTCCACAAAATATGCGCCAGAATAGGGCCCAATGGACTGCCCATGGCAACTCCGTCAATTTGTCCGTATCCTTCATTGAGAAAGCGGAACTTCACATTAGATGTACATAACAGCAGTGAACGTGTCAATTCCGTATTCGGTAACCCGATATGATTATTATGCTTTCTCGATTATTTGGCATATAAGATCGATAGTTTCTCCCAGTTGGATATTTGTAAATAGTGAGGCAATATCCATGGTAAGCAAATGTCCGTTCTGGATATTTTCTTTTTGCAATAGGGTACACATTTGGAAACTGTCCTTCAATGCATGGCTCGCAACCGTGTCCCTGACTGGCTTCAGTAAATGAGCTAAACATTTGTGTTGTGGAGAGTTGACCATTGATAAGATTGGCCGCATTGGTATATTTGTTTTGTGTACTTTTGGTGGACCGTACAGTTGTGGTGTTTGACTCGCTCTGGGTCTCATTGACTTGGCTCTTGACTCGCGACTAAGGCCTGCTTGAACTAGATATGGCAGTTTCGTGGTAATTCGCTGTTCTAGTTCACTTGGATCATCTGGCGTTGGGTCCTTCCGGAATTTTGTTTTATCTTCTAAAATAGTTACCACTTTCTGCACGTGTGACGATTTATCCATAATGAGAACTCCCGATCCCTTGTCGGCACGCAGGATTACTATGTTAGAGTTCTTCTCCAATCTGTCGAGAGCTTCAATGTGCCTGTTCGGTAACAACGATTCTATTGTTGTCTTGTTGTCGTTCGATACTGACATTCCAAATCAACCAATTTTGCCTTAAACCAGCTCAAATTATCTGCATTTGTTGGCTTGAAAACTAGAAATCTGTTCGAAGAACTCTTCAAAGTTTGCTTCTGAATAAATGTGGTTAGTTTTCTTTGGTGGAACGCAATAGTAAGGGCCAAACAAAAATGCCTGCAGTTGTAACTTGTCTAGTTGGTAATAGGATAAATTTCGAACATATTTACACGGATTATCCGGAAATGACGGTAACAACATAATTCGTGATTTAGGGAATTTTTCAAACGTTTGATCTCACGTAAGCGGGTTGGCAGCACTTGAGCAGCACAGAAATTCATAAACTGTATTCTGCATATCAAATTTAACCGATCCATGATGAATGACATGTTTCGCATCGTGGTCAACAAGTAGAGTAAATTGCAGTTACACTCATTGATGTGGCTTTAAGTCAAACGCATCAGAGTGTTCACAGTCGGTCTCAGTTTCTCTGCACGTAATCGTTTGCAATATGATATAGGATAATGACTTGCCACAACACATTCACGCAGAAAGTTCCTGCTCACATTTTGCGTTGCGATTTCGCACTTTAGCTTGACAATTTCATTCACTTGTCTAATCACTGATGAGGGGGGAAGGGAGGGGGGCAGCGAATATGGAGAAACAAAAAAACAAGCATTCCACGTTACAAATTTGAAAACAAGTCAAAACCACAGATTGCAAGACGTATCCTTGATCATTTCGCTGCATCTTTGGAAAGTACATACTCCAGTCCAAGTGATTATTTTCATAACAAAATAAATGAACAAAATGTTTGTAACTAAAGGCAAAATCACATGACGCACACATTCATACATGTCTATCCGATAACCACACAACAATTATCACACTTCGTTAGCACGGCAATGATAGATTGATTACAAGTTCGCGTTGTTTGCACAGTTCAGGTTCGAGCACATGGATCGACAGGGCCTCCATATATATCTTAATAGTTTGGTATTGGTGGTCGAGTAGATCACTTTGAACGCTTGACTTGCGTTGACGCAATGCTTAGTCTCGTAAAGATGTCGAGCAATTGATCATCTGATTGACCTCTGCTCGGTTGATGATGCAATTGTGGTCAAATCGCTGCTCATTGTCTTCTCAAGCCACACTGGAATGTGTTCAGCCATTCGATGACGTAACTACCTTTCCGTTCTGCCTATATAGGTGGCTGAGCACTCATATTTGAATTGGTATATGGAGATTATTATGGCGTGGACAGGTTAGGGTTGATTGATCGACGGCCTCGTTAACCGATTAGTTGTAAATATAATCACCGGATTGGTAGCATAGTAGGTGCGGCTGAAAGCTGATTGCAAGAGTTTTTTGGTCAACTCACATTATCACCTATGTAGGGGAGTTTCAGATATACTTTCAGCTTAGACGCTCGGTTCGAAATATTCTTCCTCGGCTTCAGGTGACGATACTTTGCCAACAATGATGTTGGGTATCCATTTGCCGTCAGAATTTTAGTGATGTGAATTATTTCCTCATCCAAAGTGTCCGCCGTGCAAATCTTCTGTGCTGTGTAGAACAGTGTTTATCTTGTACTTTATCGGGACGAAGTTGCTGAAGTAGAGACATTGCCCCGACCAGGTGTCTTTTCGATGAACGCACCTCCTAATTGAGCCATCTTTTCTGCCAAACATTTCAATATCTAAGAAGCTTATGGCTCCATTGACCTCATTGTCCATTGTCAGCCTTATATGTTTGGGTGTAGATTATTAAGCAAGCCAGGCAACTCTTCACCTTCTTGTTTGCTCTTTGTGATGACAAAAATATGGTCCACGTAAAGGCAGTTTAGTATCATGTGGGATATTTCGTCCAGAAAATATGCGCCAGAATAGGGCCCAATGGACGGCCCATGGCAACTCCGTCAAATTGTCCGTATCCTTCATTGAGAAAGCGGAACTTCACATTAGATGTACATAACAGCAGTGAACGTGTCAATTCCGTATTCGGTAACCCGATATGATTATTGTGCTTTCTCGATTATTTGGCATATAAGATCGATAGTTTCTCCCAGTTGGATATTTGTAAATAGTGAGGCAATATCCATGGTAAGCAAATGTCCGTTCTGGATATTTTCTTTTTGCAATAGGGTACACATTTGGAAACTGTCCTTCAATGCATGGCTCGCAACCGTGTCCCTGACTGGCTTCAGTAAATGAGCTAACCATTTGTGTTGTGGAGAGTTGACCATTGATAAGATTGGCCGCATTGGTATATTTGTTTTGTGTACTTTTGGTGGACCGTACAGTTGTGGTGTTTGACTCGCTCTTGGTCTCATTGACTTGGCTCTTGACTCGCGAATAAGGCCTGCTTGAACTAGAGTTGGCAGTTCCGTGTTAATTCGCTGTTCTAGTTCACTTGGATCATCTGGCGTTGGGTCCTTCCGGAATTTTGTTTTATCTTCTAAAATAGTTACCACTTTCTGCACGTGTGACGATTTATCCATAATGAGAACTCCCGATCCCTTGTCGGCACGCAGGATTACTATGTTAGAGTTCTTCTCCAATCTGTCGAGAGCTTCAATGTGCCTGTTCGGTAACAACGATTCTATTGTTGTCTCCTTATCGTTCGATACTGACATTCCAAATCAACCAATTTTGCCATAAACCAGCTCAAATTATCTGCATTTGTTGGCTTGAAAACTAGAAATCTGTTCGAAGAACTCTTCAAAGTTTGCTTCTGAATAAATGTGGTTAGTTTTCTTTGGTGGAATGCAATAGTAAGGGCCAAACGAAAATGCCTGCAGTTGTAACTTGTCTAGTTGGTAATAGGATACATTTCGAACATATTTACACGGATTATCCGGAAATGACGGTAACAACATAATTCGTGATTAAGGGAATTTTTCAAACGTTCGATCTCACGTAAGCGGGTTGGACGCACTTGAGCAGCACAGAAAATCAGAAACTGTATTCTGCATATCAAATTTAACCGATCCATGATGAATGACATGTTTCGCATCGTGGTCAACAAGTAGAGTAAATTGCAGTTACACTCATCGATGTGGCTTTAAGTCAAACGCATCAGACTGTTCACAGTCGGTCTCAGTTTCTCTGCACGTAATCGTTTGCAATATGATATAGGATAATGACTTGCCACAACACATTCACGCAGAAAGTTCCTCCTCACATTTTGCGTTGCGATTTCGCACTTTAGCTTGACAATTTCATTCAATTGTCTAATCACTGATGAGGGGGGAAGGGAGGGGGGAGGCGAATATGTAGAAACAAAAAAACAAGCATTCCACGTAACAAATTGGAAAACAAATCAAAACCACAGATTGCAAGATGTATCCTTGATCATTTCGCTGCATCTTTGGAAAGTACATACTCCAGTCCAAGTGATTATTTTCATAGCAAAATAAATGAACGAAATGTTTGTAACTAAAGGCAAAATCACATGACGCACACATTCATACATGTCTATCCGATAACCACACAACAATTATCACACTTCGTTAGCACGGCAATGATAGATTGATTACAAGTTCGCGTTGTTTGCACAGTTCAGGTTCGAGCACATGGATCGACAGGGCCTCCATATATATCTTATTAGTTTGGTATTGGTGGTCGAGTAGATCACTTTGAACGCCTGACTTGCGTTGACGCAATGCTTAGTCTCGTAAAGATGTCGAGCAATTGATCATCTGATTGACCTCTGCTCGGTTGATGATGCAATTGTGGTCAAATCGCTGCTCATTGTCTTCTCAAGCCACACTGGAATGTGTTCAGCCATTCGATGACGTAACTACCTTTCCGTTCTGCCTATATAGGTGGCTGAGCACTCACATTTGAATTGGTATATGGAGATTATTATGGCGTGGACAGGTTAGGGTTGTTTGATGGACGGCCTCGTTAACCGATTAGTTGTAAATATAATCACCGGATTGGTAGCATAGTAGGTGCGGCTGATAGCTGATTGCAAGGGTTTTTTGGTCAACTCACATTATCACCTATGTAGGGGAGTTTCAGATATACTTTCATCTTAGACGCTCGGTTCGAAATATTCTTCCTCGGCTTCAGGTGACGATACTTTGCCAACAATGATGTTGGGTATCCATTTGCCGTCAGAATTTTAGTGATGTGAATTATTTCCTCATCCAAAGTGTCCGCCGTGCAAATCTTCTGTGCTGTGTAGAACAGTGTTTATCTTGTACTTTATCGGGACAAAGCTGCTGAAGTAGAGACATTGCCCCGACCAGGTGTCTTTTCGATAAACGCACCTCCTAATTGAGCCATCTTTTCTGCCAAACATTTCAATATCTAAGAAGCTTATGGCTCCATTGACCTCATTGTCCATTGTCAGCCTTATATGTTTGGGTGTAGATTATTAAGCAAGCCAGGCAACTCTTCACCTTCTTGTTTGCTCTTTGTGATGACAAAAATATGGTCCACGTAAAGGCAGTTTAGTATCATGTGGGATATTTCGTCCACAAAATATGCGCCAGAATAGGGCCCAATGGACGGCCCATGGCAACTCCGTCAATTTGTCCGTATCCTTCATTGAGAAAGCGGAACTTCACATTAGATGTACATAACAGCAGTAAACGTGTCAATTCCGTATTCGGTAACCCGATATGATTATTATGCTTTCTCGATTATTTGGCATATAAGATCGATAGTTTCTCCCAGTTGGATATTTGTAAATAGTGAGGCCATATCCATGGTAAGCAAATGTCCGTTCTGGATATTTTCTTTTTGCAATAGGGTACACATTTGGAAACTGTCCTTCAATGCATGGCTCGCAACCGTGTCCCTGACTGGCTTCAGTAAATGAGCTAACCATTTGTGTTGTGGAGAGTTGACCATTGATAAGATTGGCCGCATTGGTATATTTGTTTTGTGTACTTTTGGTGGACCGTACAGTTGTGGTGTTTGACTCGCTCTGGGTCTCATTGACTTGGCTCTTGACTCGCGAATAAGGCCTGCTTGAACTAGAGTTGGCAGTTCCGTGTAAATTCGCTGTTTTAGTTCACTTGGATCATCTGGCGTTGGGTCCTTCCGGAATTTTGTTTTATCTTCTAAAATAGTTACCACTTTCTGCACGTGTGACGATTTATCCATAATGAGAACTCCCGATCCCTTGTCGGCACGCAGGATTACTATGTTAGAGTTCTTCTCCAATCTGTCGAGAGCTTCAATGTGCCTGTTCGGTAACAACGATTCTATTGTTGTCTTGTTGTCGTTCGATACTGACATTCCAAATCAACCAATTTTGCCTTAAACCAGCTCAAATTATCTGCATTTGTTGGCTTGAAAACTAGAAATCTGTTCGAAGAACTCTTCAAAGTTTGCTTCTGAATAAATGTGGTTAGTTTTCTTTGGTGGAATGCAATAGTTAGGGCCAAACGAAAATGCCTGCAGTTGTAACTTGTCTAGTTGGTAATAGGATAAATTTCGAACATATTTACACGGATTATCCGGAAATGACGGTAACAACATAATTCGTGATTTAGGGAATTTTTCAAACGTTCGATCTCACGTAAGCGGGTTGGACGCACTTGAGCAGCACAGAAAATCAGAAACTGTATTCTGCATATCAAATTTAACCGATCCACGATGAATGACATGTTTCGCATCGTGGTCAACAAGTAGAGTAAATTGCAGTTACACTCATCGATGTGGCTTTAAGTCAAACGCATCAGACTGTTCACAGTCGGTCTCAGTTTCTCTGCACGTAATCGTTTGCAATATGATATAGGATAATGACTTGCCACAACACATTCACGCAGAAAGTTCCTGCTCACATTTTGCGTTGCGATTTCGCACTTTAGCTTGACAATTTCATTCACTTGTCTAATCACTGATGAGGGGGGAAGGGAGGGGGGAGGCGAATATGGAGAAACAAAAAAACAAGCATTCCACGTAACAAATTGGAAAACAAATCAAAACCACAGATTGCAAGATGTATCCTGGATCATTTCGCTGCATCTTTGGAAAGTACATACTCCAGTCCAAGTGATTATTTTCATAACAAAATAAATGAACAAAATGTTTGTAACTAAAGGCAAAATCACATGACGCACACATTCATACATGTCTATCCGATAACCACACAACAATTATCACACTTCGTTAGCACGGCAATGATAGATTGATTACAAGTTCGCGTTGTTTGCACAGTTCAGGTTCGAGCACATGGATCGACAGGGTCTCCATATATATCTTAATAGTTTGGTATTGGTGGTCGAGTAGATCACTTTGAACGCCTGACTTGCGTTGACGCAATGCTTAGTCTCGTAAAGATGTCGAGCAATTGATCATCTGATTGACCTCTGCTCGGTTGATGATGCAATTGTGGTCAAATCGCTGCTCATTGTCTTCTCAAGCCACACGGGAATGTGTTCAGCCATTCGATGACGTAACTACCTTTCCGTTCTGCCTATATAGGTGGCTGAGCACTCAAATTTGAATTGGTATATGGAGATTATTATGGCGTGGACAGGTTAGGGTTGTTTGATCGACGGCCTCGTTAACCGATTAGTTGTAAATATAATCACCGGATTGGTAGCATAGTAGGTGCGGCTGATAGCTGATTGCAAGGGCTTTTGGGCAACGCACATTATCACCTATGTAGGGGAGTTTCAGATATACTTTCATCTTAGACGCTCGGTTCGAAATATCCTTCCTCGGCTTCAGGTGACGATACTTTGCCAACAATGATGTTGGGTATCCATTTGCCGTCAGAATTTTAGTGATGTGAATTATTTCCTCATCCAAAGTGTCCGCCGTGCAAATCTTCTGTGCTGTGTAGAACAGTGTTTATCTTGTACTTTATCGGGACAAAGCTGCTGAAGTAGAGACATTGCCCCGACCAGGTGTCTTTTCGATAAACGCACCTCCTAATTGAGCCATCTTTTCTGCCAAACATTTCAATATCCAAGACGTTTATGGCTCCATTGACCTCATTGTCCATTGTCAGCCTTATATGTTTGGGTGTAGATTATTAAGCAAGCCAGGCAACTCTTCACCTTCTTGTTTGCTCTTTGTGATGACAAAATTATGGTCCACGTAAAGGCAGTTTAGTATCATGTGGGATATTTCGTCCAGAAAATATGCGCCAGAATAGGGCCCAATGGACGGCCCATGGCAACTCCGTCAATTTGTCCGTATCCTTCATTGAGAAAGCGGAACTTCACATTAGATGTACATAACAGCAGTGAACGTGTCAATTCCGTATTCGGTAACCCGATATGATTATTATGCTTTCTCGATTATTTGGCATATAAGATCGATAGTTTCTCCCAGTTGGATATTTGTAAATAGTGAGGCAATATCCATGGTAAGCAAATGTCCGTTCTGGATATTTTCTTTTTGCAATAGGGTACACATTTGGAAACTGTCCTTCAATGCATGGCTCGCAACCGTGTCCCTGACTGGCTTCAGTAAATGAGCTAACCATTTGTGTTGTGGAGAGTTGACCATTGATAAGATTGGCCGCATTGGTATATTTGTTTTGTGTACTTTTGGTGGACCGTACAGTTGTGGTGTTTGACTCGCTCTGGGTCTCATTGACTTGGCTCTTGACTCGCGAATAAGGCCTGCTTGAACTAGAGTTGGCAGTTCCGTGTTAATTCGCTGTTCTAGTTCACTTGGATCATCTGGCGTTGGGTCCTTCCGGAATTTTGTTTTATCTTCTAAAATAGTTACCACTTTCTGCACGTGTGACGATTTATCCATAATGAGAACTCCCGATCCCTTGTCGGCACGCAGGATTACTATGTTAGAGTTCTTCTCCAATCTGTCGAGAGCTTCAATGTGCCTGTTCGGTAACAACGATTCTATTGTTGTCTTGTTGTCGTTCGATACTGACATTCCAAATCAACCAATTTTGCCTTAAACCAGCTCAAATTATCTGCATTTGTTGGCTTGAAAACTAGAAATCTGTTCGAAGAACTCTTCAAAGTTTGCTTCTGAATAAATGTGGTTAGTTTTCTTTGGTGGAATGCAATAGTTAGTGCCAAACGAAAATGCCTGCAGTTGTAACTTGTCTAGTTGGTAATGGGATACATTTCGAACATATTTACACGGATTATCCGGAAATGACGGTAACAACATAATTCGTGATTAAGGGAATTTTTCAAACGTTTGATCTCACGTAAGCGGGTTGGACGCACTTGAGCAGCACAGAAAATCAGAAACTGTATTCTGCATATCAAATTTAACCGATCCATGATGAATGACATGTTTCGCATCGTGGTCAACAAGTAGAGTAAATTGCAGTTACACTCATCGATGTGGCTTTAAGTCAAACGCATCAGACTGTTCAGAGTCGGTCTCAGTTTCTCTGCACGTAATCGTTTGCAATATGATATAGGATAATGACTTGCCACAACACATTCACGCAGAAAGTTCCTCCTCACATTTTGCGTTGCGATTTCGCACTTTAGCTTGACAATTTCATTCAATTGCCTAATCACTGATGAGGGGGGAAGGGAGGGGGGAGGCGAATATGTAGAAACAAAAAAACAAGCATTCCACGTAACAAATTGGAAAACAAATCAAAACCACAGATTGCAAGATGTATCCTGGATCAATTCGCTGCATCTTTGGAACGTACATACTCCAGTCCAAGTGATTATTTTCATAACAAAATAAATGAACGAAATGTTTGTAACTAAAGGCAAAATCACATGACGCACACATTCATACATGTCTATCCGATAACCACACAACAATTATCACACTTCGTTAGCACGGCAATGATAGATTGATTACAAGTTCGCGTTGTTTGCACAGTTCAGGTTCGAGCACATGGATCGACAGGGCCTCCATATATATCTTAATAGTTTGGTATTGGTGGTCGAGTAGATCACTTTGAACGCCTGACTTGCGTTGACGCAATGCTTAGTCTCGTAAAGATGTCGAGCAATTGATCATCTGATTGACCTCTGCTCGGTTGATGATGCAATTGTGGTCAAATCGCTGCTCATTGTCTTCTCAAGCCACACTGGAATGTGTTCAGCCATTCGATGACGTAACTACCTTTCCGTTCTGCCTATATAGGTGGCTGAGCACTCACATTTGAATTGGTATATGGAGATTATTATGGCGTGGACAGGTTAGGGTTGTTTGATCGATGGCCTCGTTAACCGATTAGTTGTAAATATAATCACCGGATTGGTAGCATAGTAGGTGCGGCTGATAGCTGATTGCAAGGGTTTTTTGGTCAACTCACATTATCACCTATGTAGGGGAGTTTCAGATATACTTTCACCTTAGACGCTCGGTTCGAAATATCCTTCCTCGGCTTCAGGTGACGATACTTTGCCAACAATGATGTTGGGTATCCATTTGCCGTCAGAATTTTAGTGATGTGAATTATTTCCTCATCCAAAGTGTCCGCCGTGCAAATCTTCCGTGCTGTGTAGAACAGTGTTTATCTTGTACTTTATCGGGACGAAGCTGCTGAAGTAGAGACATTGCCCCGACCAGGTGTCTTTTCGATGAACGCACCTCCTAATTGAGCCATCTTTTCTGCCAAACATTTCAATATCCAAGACGTTTATGGCTCCATTGACCTCATTGTCCATTGTCAGCCTTATATGTTTGGGTGTAGATTATTAAGCAAGCCAGGCAACTCTTCACCTTCTTGTTTGCTCTTTGTGATGACAAAATTTGGTCCACGTAAAGGCAGTTTAGTATCATGTGGGATATTTCGTCCACAAAATATGCGCCAGAATAGGGCCCAATGGACGGCCCATGGCAACTCCGTCAATTTGTCCGTATCCTTCATTGAGAAAGCGGAACTTCACATTAGATGTACATAACAGCAGTGAACGTGTCAATTCCGTATTCGGTAACCCGATATGATTATTGTGCTTTCTCGATTATTTGGCATATAAGATCGATAGTTTCTCCCAGTTGGATATTTGTAAATAGTGAGGCAATATCCATGGTAAGCAAATGTCCGTTCTGGATATTTTCTTTTTGCAATAGGGTACACATTTGGAAACTGTCCTTCAATGCATGGCTCGCAACCGTGTCCCTGACTGGCTTCAGTAAATGAGCTAACCATTTGTGTTGTGGAGAGTTGACCATTGATAAGATTGGCCGCATTGGTATAATTGTTTTGTGTACTTTTGGTGGACCGTACAGTTGTGGTGTTTGACTCGCTCTGGGTCTCATTGACTTGGCTCTTGACTCGCGAATAAGGCCTGCTTGAACTAGAGTTGGCAGTTCCGTGTTAATTCGCTGTTCTAGTTCACTTGGATCATCTGGCGTTGGGTCCTTCCGGAATTTCGTTTTATCTTCTAAAATAGTTACCACTTTCTGCACGTGTGACGATTTATCCATAATGAGAACTCCCGATCCCTTGTCGGCACGCAGGATTACTAAGTTAGAGTTCTTCTCCAATCTGTCGAGAGCTTCAATGTGCCTGTTCGGTAACAACGATTCTATCGTTGTCTTGTTGTCGTTCGATACTGACATTCCAAATCAACCAATTTTGCCTTAAACCAGCTCAAATTATCTGCATTTGTTGGCTTGAAAACTGGAAATCTGTTCGAAGAACTCTTCAAAGTTTGCTTCTGAATAAATGTGGTTAGTTTTCTTTGGTGGAACGCAATAGTAAGGGCCAAACGAAAATGCCTGCAGTTGTAACTTGTCTAGTTGGTAATAGGATAAATTTCGAACATATTTACACGGATTATCCGGAAATGACGGTAACAACATAATTCGTGATTAAGGGAATTTTTCAAACGTTTGATCTCACGTAAGCAGGTTGGACGCACTTGAGCAGCACAGAAAATCAGAAACTGTATTCTGCATATCAAATTTAACCGATCCATGATGAATGACATGTTTCGCATCGTGGTCAACAAGTAGAGTAAATTGCAGTTACACTCATCGATGTGGCTTTAAGTCAAACGCATCAGACTGTTCACAGTCGGTCTCAGTTTCTCTGCACGTAATCGTTTGCAATATGATATAGGATAATGACTTGCCACAACACATTCACGCAGAAAGTTCCTCCTCACATTTTGCGTTGCGATTTCGCACTTTAGCTTGACAATTTCATTCACTTGTCTAATCACTGATGAGGGGGGAAGGGAGGGGGGAGGCGAATATGGAGAAACAAAAAAACAAGCATTCCACGTAACAAATTGGAAAACAAATCAAAACCACAGATTGCAAGATGTATCCTGGATCATTTCGCTGCATCTTTGGAAAGTACATACTCCAGTCCAAGTGATTATTTTCATAGCAAAATAAATGAACGAAATGTTTGTAACTAAAGGCAAAATCACATGACGCACACATTCATACATGTCTATCCGATAACCACACAACAATTATCACACTTCGTTAGAACGGCAATGATAGATTGATTACAAGTTCGCGTTGTTTGCACAGTTCAGGTTCGAGCACATGGATCGACAGGGCCTCCATATATATCTTAATAGTTTGGTATTGGTGGTCGAGTAGATCACTTTGAACGCCTGACTTGCGTTGACGCAATGCTTAGTCTCGTAAAGATGTCGAGCAATTGATCATCTGATTGACCTTAGCTCGGTTGATGATGCAATTGTGGTCAAATCGCAGCTCATTGTCTTCTCAAGCCACACGGGAATGTGTTCAGCCATTCGATGACGTAACTACCTTTCCGTTCTGCCTATATAGGTGGCTGAGCACTCATATTTGAATTGGTATATGGAGATTATTATGGCGTGGACAGGTTAGGGTTGTTTGATCGACGGCCTCGTTAACCGATTAGTTGTAAATATAATCACCGGATTGGTAGCATAGTAGGTGCGGCTGATAGCTGATTGCAAGGGTTTTTTGGTCAACTCACATTATCACCTATGTAGGGGAGTTTCAGATATACTTTCACCTTAGACGCTCGGTTCGAAATATCCTTCCTCGGCTTCAGGTGACGATACTTTGCCAACAATGATGTTGGGTATCCATTTGCCGTCAGAATTTTAGTGATGTGAATTATTTCCTCATCCAAAGTGTCCGCCGTGCAAATCTTCCGTGCTGTGTAGAACAGTGTTTATCTTGTACTTTATCGGGACGAAGCTGCTGAAGTAGAGACATTGCCCCGACCAGGTGTCTTTTCGATGAACGCACCTCCTAATTGAGCCATCTTTTCTGCCAAACATTTCAATATCCAAGACGTTTATGGCTCCATTGACCTCATTGTCCATTGTCAGCCTTATATGTTTGGGTGTAGATTATTAAGCAAGCCAGGCAACTCTTCACCTTCTTGTTTGCTCTTTGTGATGACAAAATTATGGTCCACGTAAAGGCAGTTTAGTATCATGTGGGATATTTCGTCCACAAAATATGCGCCAGAATAGGGCCCAATGGACTGCCCATGGCAACTCCGTCAATTTGTCCGTATCCTTCATTGAGAAAGCGGAACTTCACATTAGATGTACATAACAGCAGTGAACGTGTCAATTCCGTATTCGGTAACCCGATATGATTATTATGCTTTCTCGATTATTTGGCATATAAGATCGATAGTTTCTCCCAGTTGGATATTTGTAAATAGTGAGGCAATATCCATGGTAAGCAAATGTCCGTTCTGGATATTTTCTTTTTGCAATAGGGTACACATTTGGAAACTGTCCTTCAATGCATGGCTCGCAACCGTGTCCCTGACTGGCTTCAGTAAATGAGCTAACCATTTGTGTTGTGGAGAGTTGACCATTGATAAGATTGGCCGCATTGGTATAATTGTTTTGTGTACTTTTGGTGGACCGTACAGTTGTGGTGTTTGACTCGCTCTGGGTCTCATTGACTTGGCTCTTGACTCGCGAATAAGGCCTGCTTGAACTAGAGTTGGCAGTTCCGTGTTAATTCGCTGTTCTAGTTCACTTGGATCATCTGGCGTTGGGTCCTTCCGGAATTTTGTTTTATCTTCTAAAATAGTTACCACTTTCAGCACGTGTGACGATTTATCCATAATGAGAACTCCCGATCCCTTGTCGGCACGCAGGATTACTAAGTTAGAGTTCTTCTCCAATCTGTCGAGAGCTTCAATGTGCCTGTTCGGTAACAACGATTCTATTGTTGTCTCGTTGTCGTTCGATACTGACATTCCAAATCAACCAATTTTGCCTTAAACCAGCTCAAATTATCTGCATTTGTTGGCTTGAAAACTGGAAATCTGTTCGAAGAACTCTTCAAAGTTTGCTTCTGAATAAATGTGGTTAGTTTTCTTTGGTGGAACGCAATAGTAAGGGCCAAACGAAAATGCCTGCAGTTGTAACTTGTCTAGTTGGTAATAGGATAAATTTCGAACATATTTACACGGATTATCCGGAAATGACGGTAACAACATAATTCGTGATTTAGGGAATTTTTCAAACGTTTGATCTCACGTAAGCGGGTTGGCAGCGCTTGAGCAGCACAGAAATTCATAAACTGTATTCTGCATATCAAATTTAACCGATCCATGATGAATGACATGTTTCGCATCGTGGTCAACAAGTAGAGTAAATTGCAGTTACACTCATCGATGTGGCTTTAAGTCAAACGCATCAGACTGTTCACAGGCGGTCTCAGTTTCTCTGCACGTAATCGTTTGCAATATGATATAGGATAATGACTTGCCACAACACATTCACGCAGAAAGTTCCTCCTCACATTTTGCGTTGCGATTTCGCACTTTAGCTTGACAATTTCATTCAATTGCCTAATCACTGATGAGGGGGGAAGGGAGGGGGGAGGCGAATATGGAGAAACAAAAAAACAAGCATTCCACGTTACAAATTTGAAAACAAGTCAAAACCACAGATTGCAAGATGTATCCTGGATCATTTCGCTGCATCTTTGGAAAGTACATACTTCAGTCCAAGTGATTATTTTCATAGCAAAATAAATGAACGAAATGTTTGTAACTAAAGGCAAAATCACATGACGCACACATTCATACATGTCTATCCGATAACCACACAACAATTATCACACTTCGTTAGCACGGCAATGATAGATTGATTACAAGTTCGCGTTGTTTGCACAGTTCAGGTTCGAGCACATGGATCGACAGGGCCTCCATATATATCTTAATAGTTTGGTATTGGTGGTCGAGTAGATCACTTTGAACGCTTGACTTGCGTTGACGCAATGCTTAGTCTCGTAAAGATGTCGAGCAATTGATCATCTGATTGACCTTAGCTCGGTTGATGATGCAATTGTGGTCAAATCGCTGCTCATTGTCTTCTCAAGCCACAGTGGAATGTGTTCAGCCCTTCGATGACGTAACTACCTTTCCGTTCTGCCTATATAGGTGGCTGAGCACTCATATTTGAATTGGTATATGGAGATTATTATGGCGTGGACAGGTTAGGGTTGTTTGATCGATGGCCTCGTTAACCGATTAGTTTTAAATATAATCACCGGATTGGTAGCATAGTAGGTGCGGCTGATAGCTGATTGCAAGGGTTTTTTGGTCAACTCACGTTATCACCTATGTAGGGGAGTTTCAGATATACTTTCATCTTAGACGCTCGGTTCGAAATATTCTTCCTCGGCTTCAGGTGACGATACTTTGCCAACAATGATGTTGGGTATCCATTTGCCGTCAGAATTTTAGTGATGTGAATTATTTCCTCATCCAAAGTGTCCGCCGTGCAAATCTTGCGTGCTGTGTAGAACAGTGTTTATCTTGTACTTTATCGGGACGAAGCTGCTGAAGTAGAGACATTGCCCCGACCAGGTGTCTTTTCGATGAACGCACCTCCTAATTGAGCCATCTTTTCTGCCAAACATTTCAATATCCAAGACGTTTATTGCTCCATTGACCTCATTGTCCATTGTCAGCCTTATATGTTTGGGTGTAGATTATTAAGCAAGCCAGGCAACTCTTCACCTTCTTGTTTGCTCTTTGTGATGACAAAATTATGGTCCACGTAAAAGCAGTTTAGTATCATGTGGGATATTTCGTCCACAAAATATGCGCCAGAATAGGGCCCAATGGACTGCCCATGGCAACTCCGTCAATTTGTCCGTATCCTTCATTGAGAAAGCGGAACTTCACATTAGATGTACATAACAGCAGTGAACGTGTCAATTCCGTATTCGGTAACCCGATATGATTATTATGCTTTCTCGATTATTTGGCATATAAGATCGATAGTTTCTCCCAGTTGGATATTTGTAAATAGTGAGGCCATATCCATGGTAAGCAAATGTCCGTTCTGGATATTTTCTTTTTGCAATAGGGTACACATTTGGAAACTGTCCTTCAATGCATGGCTCGCAACCGTGTCCCTGACTGGCTTCAGTAAATGAGCTAACCATTTGTGTTGTGGAGAGTTGACCATTGATAAGATTGGCCGCATTGGTATATTTGTTTTGTGTACTTTTGGTGGACCGTACAGTTGTGGTGTTTGACTCGCTCTGGGTCTCATTGACTTGGCTCTTGACTCGCGAATAAGGCCTGCTTGAACGAGAGTTGGCAGTTCCGTGTTAATTCGCTGTTCTAGTTCACTTGGATCATCTGGCGTTGGGTCCTTCCGGAATTTTGTTTTATCTTCTAAAATAGTTACCACTTTCTGCACGTGTGACGATTTATCCATAATGAGAACTCCCGATCCCTTGTCGGCACGCAGGATTACTAAGTTAGAGTTCTTCTCCAATCTGTCGAGAGCTTCAATGTGCCTGTTCGGTAACAACGATTCTATTGTTGTCTTGTTGTCGTTCGATACTGACATTCCAAATCAACCAATTTTGCCTTAAACCAGCTCAAATTATCTGCATTTGTTGGCTTGAAAACTAGAAATCTTTTCGAAGAACTCTTCAAAGTTTGCTTCTGAATAAATGTGGTTAGTTTTCTTTGGTGGAATGCAATAGTAAGGGCCAAACGAAAATGCCTGCAGTTGTAACTTGTCTAGTTGGTAATAGGATAAATTTCGAACATATTTACACGGATTATCCGGAAATGACGGTAACAACATAATTCGTGATTTAAGGAATTTTTCAAACGTTCGATCTCACGTAAGCGGGTTGGACGCACTTGAGCAGCACAGAAAATCAGAAACTGTATTCTGCATATCAAATTTAACCGATCCACGATGAATGACATGTTTCGCATCGTGGTCAACAAGTAGAGTAAATTGCAGTTACACTCATCGATGTGGCTTTAAGTCAAACGCATCAGACTGTTCACAGTCGGTCTCAGTTTCTCTGCACGTAATCGTTTGCAATATGATATAGGATAATGACTTGCCACAACACATTCACGCAGAAAGTTCCTCCTCACATTTTGCGTTGCGATTTCGCACTTTAGCTTGACAATTTCATTCAATTGCCTAATCACTGATGAGGGGGGAAGGGAGGGGGGAGGCGAATATGGAGAAACAAAAAAAACAAGCATTGCACTTAGAAAAATTTGAAAACAAGTCAAAACCACAGATTGCAAGATGTATCCTGGATCATTTCGCTGCATCTTTGGAAAGTACATACTCCAGTCCAAGTGATTATTTTCATAGCAAAATAAATGAACGAAATGTTTGTAACTGAAGGCAAAATCACATGACGCACACATTCATACATGTCTATCCGATAACCACACAACAATTATCACACTTCGTTAGCACGGCAATGATAGATTGATTACAAGTTCGCGTTGTTTGCACAGTTCAGGTTCGAGCACATGGATCGACAGGGCCTCCATATATATCTTAATAGTTTGGTATTGGTGGTCGAGTAGATCACTTTGAACGCCTTACTTGCGTTGACGCAATGCTTAGTCTCGTAAAGATGTCGAGCAATTGATCATCTGATTGACCTCTGCTCGGTTGATGATGCAATTGTGGTCAAATCGCTGCTCATTGTCTTCTCAAGCCACACTGGAATGTGTTCAGCCATTCGATGACGTAACTACCTTTCCGTTCTGCCTATATAGGTGGCTGAGCACTCACATTTGAATTGGTATATGGAGATTATTATAGCGTGGACAGGTTAGGGTTGTTTGATCGACGGCCTCGTTAACCGATTAGTTGTAAATATAATCACCGGATTGGTAGCATAGTAGGTGCGGCTGATAGCTGATTGCAAGGGTTTTTTGGTCAACTCACATTATCACCTATGTAGGGGAGTTTCAGATATACTTTCACCTTAGACGCTCGGTTCGAAATATCCTTCCTCGGCTTCAGGTGACGATACTTTGCCAACAATGATGTTGGGTATCCATTTGCCGTCAGAATTTTAGTGATGTGAATTATTTCCTCATCCAAAGTGTCCGCCGTGCAAATCTTCTGTGCTGTGTAGAACAGTGTTTATCTTGTACTTTATCGGGACAAAGCTGCTGAAGTAGAGACATTGCCCCGACCAGGTGTCTTTTCGATAAACGCACCTCCTAATTGAGCCATCTTTTCTGCCAAACATTTCAATATCCAAGACGTTTATGGCTCCATTGACCTCATTGTCCATTGTCAGCCTTATATGTTTGGGTGTAGATTATTAAGCAAGCCAGGCAACTCTTCACCTTCTTGTTTGCTCTTTGTGATGACAAAAATATGGTCCACGTAAAGGCAGTTTAGTATCATGTGGGATATTTCGTCCACAAAATATGCGCCAGAATAGGGCCCAATGGACTGCCCATGGCAACTCCGTCAATTTGTCCGTATCCTTCATTGAGAAAGCGGAACTTCACATTAGATGTACATAACAGCAGTGAACGTGTCAATTCCGTATTCGGTAACCCGATATGATTATTATGCTTTCTCGATTATTTGGCATACAAGATCGATAGTTTCTCCCAGTTGGATATTTGTAAATAGTGAGGCAATATCCATGGTAAGCAAATGTCCGTTCTGGATATTTTCTTTTTGCAATAGGGTACACATTTGGAAACTGTCCTTCAATGCATGGCTCGCAACCGTGTCCCTGACTGGCTTCAGTAAATGAGCTAACCATTTGTGTTGTGGAGAGTTGACCATTGATAAGATTGGCCGCATTGGTATATTTGTTTTGTGTACTTTTGGTGGACCGTACAGTTGTGGTGTTTGACTCGCTCTGGGTCTCATTGACTTGGCTCTTGACTCGCGAATAAGGCCTGCTTGAACCTGAGTTGGCAGTTCCGTGTTAATTCGCTGTTCTAGTTCACTTGGATCATCTGGCGTTGGGTCCTTCCGGAATTTCGTTTTTATCTTCTAAAATAGTTACCACTTTCTGCACGTGTGACGATTTATCCATAATGAGAACTCCCGATCCCTTGTCGGCACGCAGGATTACTATGTTAGAGTTCTTCTCCAATCTGTCGAGAGCTTCAATGTGCCTGTTCGGTAACAACGATTCTATTGTTGTCTTGTTGTCGTTCGATACTGACATTCCAAATCAACCAATTTTGCCTTAAACCAGCTCAAATTATCTGCATTTGTTGGCTTGAAAACTAGAAATCTGTTCGAAGAACTCTTCAAAGTTTGCTTCTGAATAAATGTGGTTAGTTTTCTTTGGTGGAATGCAATAGTTAGTGCCAAACGAAAATGCCTGCAGTTGTAACTTGTCTAGTTGGTAATAGGATACATTTCGAACATATTTACACGAACTATCCGGAAATGACGGTAACAACATAATTCGTGATTCAGGCAATTTTTCAAACGATTGATCTCACGTAAGCGGGTTGGACGCACTTGAGCAGCACAGAAAATCAGAAACTGTATTCTGCATATCAAATTTAACCGATCCACGATGAATGACATGTTTCGCATCGTGGTCAACAAGTAGAGTAAATTGCAGTTACACTCATCGATGTGGCTTTAAGTCAAACGCATCAGACTGTTCACAGTCGGTCTCAGTTTCTCTGCACGTAATCGTTTGCAATATGATATAGGATAATGACTTGCCACAACACATTCACGCAGAAAGTTCCTCCTCACATTTTGCGTTGCGATTTCGCACTTTAGCTTGACAATTTCATTCAATTGCCTAATCACTGATGAGGGGGGAAGGGAGGGGGAGGCGAATATGGAGAAACAAAAAAACAAGCATTCCACGTAGAAAAATTTGAAAACAAGTCAAAACCACAGATTGCAAGATGTATCCTTGATCATTTCGCTGCATCTTTGGAAAGTACATACTTCAGTCCAAGTGATTATTTTCATAGCAAAATAAATGAACGAAATGTTTGTAACTAAAGGCAAAATCACCTGACGCACACATTCATACATGTCTATCCGATAACCACACAACAATTTACACACTTCGTTAGCACGGCAATGATAGATTGATTACAAGTTCGCGTTGTTTGCACAGTTCAGGTTCGAGCACATGGATCGACAGGGCCTCCATATATATCTTAATAGTTTGGTATTGGTGGTCGAGTAGATCACTTTGAACGCCTGACTTGCGTTGACGCAATGCTTAGTCTCGTAAAGATGTCGAGCAATTGATCATCTGATTGACCTCTGCTCGGTTGATGATGCAATTGTGGTCAAATCGCTGCTCATTGTCTTCTCAAGCCACACTGGAATGTGTTCAGCCCTTCGATGACGTAACTACCTTTCCGTTCTGCCTATATAGGTGGCTGAGCACTCACATTTGAATTGGTATATGGAGATTATTATGGCGTGGACAGGTTAGGGTTGTTTGATCGATGGCCTCGTTAACCGATTAGTTGTAAATATAATCACCGGATTGGTAGCATAGTAGGTGCGGCTGATAGCTGATTGCAAGGGTTTTTTGGTCAACTCACATTATCACCTATGTAGGGGAGTTTCAGATATACTTTCACCTTAGACGCTCGGTTCGAAATATCCTTCCTCGGCTTCAGGTGACGATACTTTGCCAACAATGATGTTGGGTATCCATTTGCCGTCAGAATTTTAGTGATGTGAATTATTTCCTCATCCAAAGTGTCCGCCGTGCAAATCTTCTGTGCTGTGTAGAACAGTGTTTATCTTGTACTTTATCGGGACGAAGCTGCTGAAGTAGAGACATTGCCCCGACCAGGTGTCTTTTCGATGAACGCACCTCCTAATTGAGCCATCTTTTCTGCCAAACATTTCAATATCTAAGAAGCTTATGGCTCCATTGACCTCATTGTCCATTGTCAGCCTTATATGTTTGGGTGTAGATTATTAAGCAAGCCAGGCAACTCTTCACCTTCTTGTTTGCTCTTTGTGATGACAAAATTATGGTCCACGTAAAGGCAGTTTAGTATCATGTGGGATATTTCGTCCACAAAATATGCGCCAGAATAGGGCCCAATGGACTGCCCATGGCAACTCCGTCAATTTGTCCGTATCCTTCATTGAGAAAGCGGAACTTCACATTAGATGTACATAACAGCAGTGAACGTGTCAATTCCGTATTCGGTAACCCGATATGATTATTATGCTTTCTCGATTATTTGGCATATAAGATCGATAGTTTCTCCCAGTTGGATATTTGTAAATAGTGAGGCAATATCCATGGTAAGCAAATGTCCGTTCTGGATATTTTCTTTTTGCAATAGGGTACACATTTGGAAACTGTCCTTCAATGCATGGCTCGCAACCGTGTCCCTGACTGGCTTCAGTAAATGAGCTAACCATTTGTGTTGTGGAGAGTTGACCATTGATAAGATTGGCCGCATTGGTATATTTGTTTTGTGTACTTTTGGTGGACCGTACAGTTGTGGTGTTTGACTCGCTCTGGGTCTCATTGACTTGGCTCTTGACTCGCGAATAAGGCCTGCTTGAACTAGAGTTGGCAGTTCCGTGTTAATTCGCTGTTCTAGTTCACTTGGATCATCTGGCGTTGGGTCCTTCCGGAATTTTGTTTTTATCTTCTAAAATAGTTACCACTTTCTGCACGTGTGACGATTTATCCATAATGAGAACTCCCGATCCCTTGTCGGCACGCAGGATTACTAAGTTAGAGTTCTTCTCCAATCTGTCGAGAGCTTCAATGTGCCTGTTCGGTAACAACGATTCTATTGTTGTCTCGTTGTCGTTCGATACTGACATTCCAAATCAACCAGATTTGCCTTAAACCAGCTCAAATTATCTGCATTTGTTGGCTTGAAAACTAGAAATCTGTTCGAAGAACTCTTCAAAGTTTGCTTCTGAATAAATGTGGTTAGTTTTCTTTGGTGGAATGCAATATTTAGAGCCAAACGAAAATGCCTGCAGTTGTAACTTGTTTAGTTGGTAATAGGATACATTTCGAACATATTTACACGGATTATCCGGAAATGACGGTAACAACATAATTCGTGATTAAGGGAATTTTTCAAACGTTTGATCTCACGTAAGCGGGTTGGACGCACTTGAGCAGCACAGAAAATCAGAAACTGTATTCTGCATATCAAATTTAACCGATCCACGATGAATGACATGTTTCGCATCGTGGTCAACAAGTAGAGTAAATTGCAGTTACACTCATCGATGTGGCTTTAAGTCAAACGCATCAGACTGTTCACAGTCGGTCTCAGTTTCTCTGCACGTAATCGTTTGCAATATGATATAGGATAATGACTTGCCACAACACATTCACGCAGAAAGTTCCTCCTCACATTTTGCGTTGCGATTTCGCACTTTAGCTTGACAATTTCATTCAATTGCCTAATCACTGATGAGGGGGGAAGGGAGGGGGAGGCGAATATGGAGAAACAAAAAAACAAGCATTCCACGTAGAAAAATTTGAAAACAAGTCAAAACCACAGATTGCAAGATGTATCCTTGATCATTTCGCTGCATCTTTGGAAAGTACATACTTCAGTCCAAGTGATTATTTTCATAGCAAAATAAATGAACGAAATGTTTGTAACTAAAGGCAAAATCACCTGACGCACACATTCATACATGTCTATCCGATAACCACACAACAATTTACACACTTCGTTAGCACGGCAATGATAGATTGATTACAAGTTCGCGTTGTTTGCACAGTTCAGGTTCGAGCACATGGATCGACAGGGCCTCCATATATATCTTAATAGTTTGGTATTGGTGGTCGAGTAGATCACTTTGAACGCCTGACTTGCGTTGACGCAATGCTTAGTCTCGTAAAGATGTCGAGCAATTGATCATCTGATTGACCTCTGCTCGGTTGATGATGCAATTGTGGTCAAATCGCTGCTCATTGTCTTCTCAAGCCACACGGGAATGTGTTCAGCCCTTCGATGACGTAACTACCTTTCCGTTCTGCCTATATAGGTGGCTGAGCACTCACATTTGAATTGGTATATGGAGATTATTATGGCGTGGACAGGTTAGGGTTGTTTGATCGATGGCCTCGTTAACCGATTAGTTGTAAATATAATCACCGGATTGGTAGCATAGTAGGTGCGGCTGATAGCTGATTGCAAGGGTTTTTTGGTCAACTCACATTATCACCTATGTAGGGGAGTTTCAGATATACTTTCACCTTAGACGCTCGGTTCGAAATATCCTTCCTCGGCTTCAGGTGACGATACTTTGCCAACAATGATGTTGGGTATCCATTTGCCGTCAGAATTTTAGTGATGTGAATTATTTCCTCATCCAAAGTGTCCGCCGTGCAAATCTTCTGTGCTGTGTAGAACAGTGTTTATCTTGTACTTTATCGGGACAAAGCTGCTGAAGTAGAGACATTGCCCCGACCAGGTGTCTTTTCGATAAACGCACCTCCTAATTGAGCCATCTTTTCTGCCAAACATTTCAATATCCAAGACGTTTATGGCTCCATTGACCTCATTGTCCATTGTCAGCCTTATATGTTTGGGTGTAGATTATTAAGCAAGCCAGGCAACTCTTCACCTTCTTGTTTGCTCTTTGTGATGACAAAAATATGGTCCACGTAAAGGCAGTTTAGTATCATGTGGGATATTTCGTCCACAAAATATGCGCCAGAATAGGGCCCAATGGACTGCCCATGGCAACTCCGTCAATTTGTCCGTATCCTTCATTGAGAAAGCGGAACTTCACATTAGATGTACATAACAGCAGTGAACGTGTCAATTCCGTATTCGGTAACCCGATATGATTATTATGCTTTCTCGATTATTTGGCATATAAGATCGATAGTTTCTCCCAGTTGGATATTTGTAAATAGTGAGGCAATATCCATGGTAAGCAAATGTCCGTTCTGGATATTTTCTTTTTGCAATAGGGTACACATTTGGAAACTGTCCTTCAATGCATGGCTCGCAACCGTGTCCCTGACTGGCTTCAGTAAATGAGCTAACCATTTGTGTTGTGGAGAGTTGACCATTGATAAGATTGGCCGCATTGGTATATTTGTTTTGTGTACTTTTGGTGGACCGTACAGTTGTGGTGTTTGACTCGCTCTGGGTCTCATTGACTTGGCTCTTGACTCGCGAATAAGGCCTGCTTGAACTAGAGTTGGCAGTTCCGTGTTAATTCGCTGTTCTAGTTCACTTGGATCATCTGGCGTTGGGTCCTTCCGGAATTTTGTTTTTATCTTCTAAAATAGTTACCACTTTCTGCACGTGTGACGATTTATCCATAATGAGAACTCCCGATCCCTTGTCGGCACGCAGGATTACTAAGTTAGAGTTCTTCTCCAATCTGTCGAGAGCTTCAATGTGCCTGTTCGGTAACAACGATTCTATTGTTGTCTCGTTGTCGTTCGATACTGACATTCCAAATCAACCAGATTTGCCTTAAACCAGCTCAAATTATCTGCATTTGTTGGCTTGAAAACTAGAAATCTGTTCGAAGAACTCTTCAAAGTTTGCTTCTGAATAAATGTGGTTAGTTTTCTTTGGTGGAATGCAATATTTAGAGCCAAACGAAAATGCCTGCAGTTGTAACTTGTTTAGTTGGTAATAGGATACATTTCGAACATATTTACACGGATTATCCGGAAATGACGGTAACAACATAATTCGTGATTAAGGGAATTTTTCAAACGTTTGATCTCACGTAAGCGGGTTGGACGCACTTGAGTAGCACAGAAAATCAGAAACTGTATTCTGCATATCAAATTTAACCGATCCATGATGAATGACATGTTTCGCATCGTGGTCAACAAGTAGAGTAAATTGCAGTTACACTCATCGATGTGGCTTTAAGTCAAACGCATCAGACTGTTCACAGTCGGTCTCAGTTTCTCTGCACGTAATCGTTTGCAATATGATATAGGATAATGACCTGCCACAACACATTCACGCAGCAAGTTCCTCCTCACATTTTGCGTTGCGATTTCGCACTTTAGCTTGACAATTTCATTCAATTGCCTAATCACTGATGAGGGGGGAAGGGAGGGGGAGGCGAATATGGAGAAACTAAAAAACAAGCATTCCACGTAACAAATTGGAAAACAAATCAAAACCACAGATTGCAAGATGTATCCTGGATCATTTCGCTGCATCTTTGGAAAGTACATACTCCAGTCCAAGTGATTATTTTCATAGCAAAATAAATGAACGAAATGTTTGTAACTGAAGGCAAAATCACATGACGCACACATTCATACATGTCTATCCGATAACCACACAACAATTATCACACTTCGTTAGCACGGCAATGATAGATTGATTACAAAATCGCGTTGTTTGCACAGTTCAGGTTCGAGCACATGGATCGACAGGGCCTCCATATATATCTTAATAGTTTGGTATTGGTGGTCGAGTAGATCACTTTGAACGCCTGACTTGCGTTGACGCAATGCTTAGTCTCGTAAAGATGTCGAGCAATTGATCATCTGATTGACCTTAGCTCGGTTGATGATGCAATTGTGGTCAAATCGCAGCTCATTATCTTCTCAAGCCACACTGGAATGTGTTCAGCCCTTCGATGACGTAACTACCTTTCCGTTCTGCCTATATAGGTGGCTGAGCACTCACATTTGAATTGGTATATGGAGATTATTATGGCGTGGACAGGTTAGGGTTGTTTGATCGACGGCCTCGTTAACCGATTAGTTGTAAATATAATCACCGGATTGGTAGCATAGTAGGTGCGGCTGATAGCTGATTGCAAGGGTTTTTTGGTCAACTCACATTATCACCTATGTAGGGGAGTTTCAGATATACTTTCACCTTAGACGCTCGGTTCGAAATATCCTTCCTCGGCTTCAGGTGACGATACTTTGCCAACAATGATGTTGGGTATCCATTTGCCGTCAGAATTTTAGTGATGTGAATTATTTCCTCATCCAAAGTGTCCGCCGTGCAAATCTTCTGTGCTGTGTAGAACAGTGTTTATCTTGTACTTTATCGGGACAAAGCTGCTGAAGTAGAGACATTGCCCCGACCAGGTGTCTTTTCGATAAACGCACCTCCTAATTGAGCCATCTTTTCTGCCAAACATTTCAATATCCAAGACGTTTATGGCTCCATTGACCTCATTGTCCATTGTCAGCCTTATATGTTTGGGTGTAGATTATTAAGCAAGCCAGGCAACTCTTCACCTTCTTGTTTGCTCTTTGTGATGACAAAATTATGGTCCACGTAAAGGCAGTTTAGTATCATGTGGGATATTTCGTCCACAAAATATGCGCCAGAATAGGGCCCAATGGACTGCCCATGGCAACTCCGTCAATTTGTCCGTATCCTTCATTGAGAAAGCGGAACTTCACATTAGATGTACATAACAGCAGTGAACGTGTCAATTCCGTATTCGGTAACCCGATATGATTATTATGCTTTCTCGATTATTTGGCATATAAGATCGATAGTTTCTCCCAGTTGGATATTTGTAAATAGTGAGGCAATATCCATGGTAAGCAAATGTCCGTTCTGGATATTTTCTTTTTGCAATAGGGTACACATTTGGAAACTGTCCTTCAATGCATGGCTCGCAACCGTGTCCCTGACTGGCTTCAGTAAATGAGCTAACCATTTGTGTTGTGGAGAGTTGACCATTGATAAGATTGGCCGCATTGGTATATTTGTTTTGTGTACTTTTGGTGGACCGTACAGTTGTGGTGTTTGACTCGCTCTGGGTCTCATTGACTTGGCTCTTGACTCGCGAATAAGGCCTGCTTGAACTAGAGTTGGCAGTTCCGTGTTAATTCGCTGTTCTAGTTCACTTGGATCATCTGGCGTTGGGTCCTTCCGGAATTTTGTTTTATCTTCTAAAATAGTTACCACTTTCAGCACGTGTGACGATTTATCCATAATGAGAACTCCCGATTTCTTGTCGGCACGCAGGATTACTAAGTTAGAGTTCTTCTCCAATCTGTCGAGAGCTTCAATGTGCCTGTTCGGTAACAACGATTCTATTGTTGTCTCGTTGTCGTTCGATACTCACATTCCAAATCAACCAATTTTGCCTTAAACCAGCTCAAATTATCTGCATTTGTTGGCTTGAAAACTAGAAATCTGTTCGAAGAACTCTTCAAAGTTTGCTTCTGAATAAATGTGGTTAGTTTTCTTTGGTGGAACGCAATAGTTAGGGCCAAACGAAAATGCCTGCAGTTGTAACTTGTCTAGTTGGTAATGGGATACATTTCGAACATATTTACACGGATTATCCGGAAATGACGGTAACAACATAATTCGTGATTAAGGGAATTTTTCAAACGTTTGATCTCACGTAAGCGGGTTGGACGCACTTGAGCAGCACAGAAAATCAGAAACTGTATTCTGCATATCAAATTTAACCGATCCATGATGAATGACATGTTTCGCATCGTGGTCAACAAGTAGAGAAAATTGCAGTTACACTCATCGATGTGGCTTTAAGTCAAACGCATCAGACTGTTCACAGTCGGTCTCAGTTTCTCTGCACGTAATCGTTTGCAATATGATATAGGATAATGACTTGCCACAACACATTCACGCAGAAAGTTCCTGCTCACATTTTGCGTTGCGATTTCGCACTTTAGCTTGACAATTTCATTCACTTGTCTAATCACTGATGAGGGGGGAAGGGAGGGGGGAGGCGAATATGGAGAAACTAAAAAACAAGCATTCCACGTAACAAATTGGAAAACAAATCAAAACCACAGATTGCAAGATGTATCCTGGATCATTTCGCTGCATCTTTGGAAAGTACATACTTCAGTCCAAGTGATTATTTTCATAGCAAAATAAATGAACGAAATGTTTGTAACTAAAGGCAAAATCACATGACGCACACATTCATACATGTCTATCCCATAACCACACAACAATTATCACACTTCGTTAGCACGGCAATGATAGATTGATTACAAGTTCGCGTTGTTTGCACAGTTCAGGTTCGAGCACATGGATCGACAGGGCCTCCATATATATCTTAATAGTTTGGTATTGGTGGTCGAGTAGATCACTTTGAACGCCTGACTTGCGTTGACGCAATGCTTAGTCTCGTAAAGATGTCGAGCAATTGATCATCTGATTGACCTTTGCTCGGTTGATGATGCAATTGTGGTCAAATCGCTGCTCATTGTCTTCTCAAGCCACACTGGAATGTGTTCAGCCATTCGATGACGTAACTACCTTTCCGTTCTGCCTATATAGGTGGCTGAGCACTCACATTTGAATTGGTATATGGAGATTATTATGGCGTGGACAGGTTAGGGTTGTGTGATCGACGGCCTCGTTAACCGATTAGTTGTAAATATAATCACCGGATTGGTAGCATAGTAGGTGCGGCTGAAAGCTGATTGCAAGAGTTTTTTGGTCAACTCACATTATCACCTATGTAGGGGAGTTTCAGATATACTTTCATCTTAGACGCTCGGTTCGAAATATCCTTCCTCGGCTTCAGGTGACGATACTTTGCCAACAATGATGTTGGGTATCCATTTGCCGTCAGAATTTTAGTGATGTGAATTATTTCCTCATCCAAAGTGTCCGCCGTGCAAATCTTCCGTGCTGTGTAGAACAGTGTTTATCTTGTACTTTATCGGGACGAAGTTGCTGAAGTAGAGACATTGCCCCGACCAGGTGTCTTTTCGATAAACGCACCTCCTAATTGAGCCATCTTTTCTGCCAAACATTTCAATATCTAAGAAGTTGATGGCTCCATTGACCTCATTGTCCATTGTCAGCCTTATATGTTTGGGTGTAGATTATTAAGCAAGGCATGCAACTCTTCACCTTCTTGTTTGCTCTTTGTGATGACAAAATTATGGTCCACGTAAAGGCAGTTTAGTATCATGTGGGATATTTCGTCCACAAAATATGCGCCAGAATAGGGCCCAATGGACTGCCCATGGCAACTCCGTCAATTTGTCCGTATCCTTCATTGAGAAAGCGGAACTTCACATTAGATGTACATAACAGCAGTGAACGTGTCAATTCCGTATTCGGTAACCCGATATGATTATTATGCTTTCTCGATTATTTGGCATATAAGATCGATAGTTTCTCCCAGTTGGATATTTGTAAATAGTGAGGCAATATCCATGGTAAGCAAATGTCCGTTCTGGATATTTTCTTTTTGCAATAGGGTACACATTTGGAAACTGTCCTTCAATGCATGGCTCGCAACCGTGTCCCTGACTGGCTTCAGTAAATGAGCTAACCATTTGTGTTGTGGAGAGTTGACCATTGATAAGATTGGCCGCATTGGTATATTTGTTTTCTGTACTTTTGGTGGACCGTACAGTTGTGGTGTTTGACTCACTCTGGGTCTCATTGACTTGGCTCTTGACTCGCGAGAAAGGCCTGCTTGAACTAGAATTGGCAGTTTCGTGTTAATTCGCTGTTCTAGTTCACTTGGATCATCTGGCGTTGGGTCCTTCCGGAATTTTGTTTTTATCTTCTAAAATAGTTACCACTTTCTGCACGTGTGACGATTTATCCATAATGAGAACTCCCGATCCCTTGTCGGCACGCAGGATTACTAAGTTAGAGTTCTTCTCCAATCTGTCGAGAGCTTCAATGTGCCTGTTCGGTAACAACGATTCTATTGTTGTCTCCTTATCGTTCGATACTGACATTCCAAATCAACCAATTTTGCCTTAAACCAGCTCAAAGTATCTGCATTTGTTTGCTTGAAAACTAGAAATCTGTTCGAAGAACTCTTCAAAGTTTGCTTCTGAATAAATGTGGTTAGTTTTCTTTGGTGGAACGCAATAGTAAGGGCCAAACGAAAATGCCTGCAGTTGTAACTTGTCTAGTTGGTAATAGGATAAATTTCGAACATATTTACACGGACTATCCGGAAATGACGGTAACAACATAATTCGTGATTTAGGGAATTTTTCAAACGTTTGATCTCACGTAAGCGGGTTGGACGCACTTGAGCAGCAAAGAAATTCATAAACTGTATTCTGCATATCAAATTTAACCGATCCATGATGAATGACATGTTTCGCACCGTGGTCAACAAGTAGAGTAAATTGCAGTTACACTCATCGATGTGGCTTTAAGTCAAACGCATCAGACTGTTCACAGTCGGTCTCAGTTTCTCTGCACGTAATCGTTTGCAATATGATATAGGATAATGACTTGCCACAACACATTCACGCAGAAAGTTCCTGCTCACATTTTGCGTTGCGATTTCGCACTTTAGCTTGACAATTTCATTCAATTGCCTAATCACTGATGAGGGGGGAAGGGAGGGGGGAGGCGAATATGGAGAAACAAAAAAACAAGCATTCCACGTAACAAATTTGAAAACAAGTCAAAACCACAGATTGCAAGATGTATCCTGGATCATTTCGCTGCATCTTTGGAAAGTACATACTCCAGTCCAAGTGATTATTTTCATAGCAAAATAAATGAACGAAATGTTTGTAACTAAAGGCAAAATCACATGACGCACACATTCATACATGTCTATCCGATAACCACACAACAATTATCACACTTCGTTAGCACGGCAATGATAGATTGATTACAAGTTCGCGTTGTTTGCACAGTTCAGGTTCGAGCACATGGATCGACAGGGCCTCCATATATATCTTAATAGTTTGGTATTGGTGGTCGAGTAGATCACTTTGAACGCCTGACTTGCGTTGACGCAATGCTTAGTCTCGTAAAGATGTCGAGCAATTGATCATCTGATTGACCTCTGCTCGGTTGATGATGCAATTGTGGTGAAATCGCTGCTCATTGTCTTCTCAAGCCACACTGGAATGTGTTCAGCCATTCGATGACGTAACTACCTTTCCGTTCTGCCTATATAGGTGGCTGAGCACTCACATTTGAATTGGTATATGGAGATTATTATGGCGTGGACAGGTTAGGGTTGTTTGATCGACGGCCTCGTTAACCGATTAGTTGTAAATATTATCACCGGATTGGTAGCATAGTAGGTGCGGCTGATAGCTGATTGCAAGGGTTTTTTGGTCAACTCACATTATCACCTATGTAGGGGAGTTTCAGATATACTTTCATCTTAGACGCTCGGTTCGAAATATCCTTCCTCGGCTTCAGGTGACGATACTTTGCCAACAATGATGTTGGGTATCCATTTGCCGTCAGAATTTTAGTGATGTGAATTATTTCCTCATCCAAAGTGTCCGCCGTGCAAATCTTCTGTGCTGTGTAGAACAGTGTTTATCTTGTACTTTATCGGGACGAAGCTGCTGAAGTAGAGACATTGCCCCGACCAGGTGTCTTTTCGATAAACGCACCTCCTAATTGAGCCATCTTTTCTGCCAAACATTTCAATATCCAAGACGTTTATGGCTCCATTGACCTCATTGTCCATTGTCAGCCTTATATGTTTGGGTGTAGATTATTAAGCAAGGCATGCAACTCTTCACCTTCTTGTTTGCTATTTGTGATGACAAAATTATGGTCCACGTAAAGGCAGTTTAGTATCATGTGGGATATTTCGTCCACAAAATATGCGCCAGAATAGGGCCCAATGGACTGCCCATGGCAACTCCGTCAATTTGTCCGTATCCTTCATTGAGAAAGCGGAACTTCACATTAGATGTACATAACAGCAGTGAACGTGTCAATTCCGTATTCGGTAACCCGATATGATTATTGTGCTTTCTCGATTATTTGGCATATAAGATCGATAGTTTCTCCCAGTTGGATATTTGTAAATAGTGAGGCAATATCCATGGTAAGCAAATGTCCGTTCTGGATATTTTCTTTTTGCAATAGGGTACACATTTGGAAACTGTCCTTCAATGCATGGCTCGCAACCGTGTCCCTGACTGGCTTCAGTAAATGAGCTAACCATTTGTGTTGTGGAGAGTTGACCATTGATAAGATTGGCCGCATTGGTATATTTGTTTTGTGTACTTTTGGTGGACCGTACAGTTGTGGTGTTTGACTCACTCTGGGTCTCATTGACTTGGCTCTTGATTCGCGAATAAGGCCTGCTTGAACTAGAGTTGGCAGTTTCGTGTTAATTCGCTGTTCTAGTTCACTTGGATCATCTGGCGTTGGGTCCTTCCGGAATTTTGTTTTATCTTCTAAAATAGTTACCACTTTCTGCACGTGTGACGATTTATCCATAATGAGAACTCCCGATCCCTTGTCGGCACGCAGGATTACTAAGTTAGAGTTCTTCTCCAATCTGTCGAGAGCTTCAATGTGCCTGTTCGGTAACAACGATTCTATTGTTGTCTTGTTGTCGTTCGATACTGACATTCCAAATCAACCAATTTTGCCTTAAACCAGCTCAAAGTATCTGCATTTGTTTGCTTGAAAACTAGAAATCTGTTCGAAGAACTCTTCAAAGTTTGCTTCTGAATAAATGTGGTTAGTTTTCTTTGGTGGAACGCAATAGTAAGGGCCAAACGAAAATGCCTGCAGTTGTAACTTGTCTAGTTGGTAATAGGATAAATTTCGAACATATTTACACGGATTATCCGGAAATGACGGTAACAACATAATTCGTGATTTAGGGAATTTTTCAAACGTTTGATCTCACGTAAGCGGGTTGGACGCACTTGAGCAGCAAAGAAATTCATAAACTGTATTCTGCATATCAAATTTAACCGATCCATGATGAATGACATGTTTCGCATCGTGGTCAACAAGTAGAGTAAATTGCAGTTACACTCATCGATGTGGCTTTAAGTCAAACGCATCAGACTGTTCACAGTCGGTCTCAGTTTCTCTGCACGTAATCGTTTGCAATATGATATAGGATAATGACTGCCACAACACATTCACGCAGAAAGTTCCTGCTCACATTTTGCGTTGCGATTTCGCACTTTAGCTTGACAATTTCATTCACTTGTCTAATCACTGATGAGGGGGGAAGGGAGGGGGGAGGCGAATATGGAGAAACAAAAAAACAAGCATTCCACGTAACAAATTTGAAAACAAGTCAAAACCACAGATTGCAAGATGTATCCTGGATCATTTCGCTGCATCTTTGGAAAGTACATACTCCAGTCCAAGTGATTATTTTCATAGCAAAATAAATGAACGAAATGTTTGTAACTAAAGGCAAAATCACATGACGCACACATTCATACATGTCTATCCGATAACCACACAACAATTATCACACTTCGTTAGCACGGCAATGATAGATTGATTACAAGTTCGCGTTGTTTGCACAGTTCAGGTTCGAGCACATGGATCGACAGGGCCTCCATATATATCTTAATAGTTTGGTATTGGTGGTCGAGTAGATCACTTTGAACGCCTGACTTGCGTTGACGCAATGCTTAGTCTCGTAAAGATGTCGAGCAATTGATCATCTGATTGACCTCTGCTCGGTTGATGATGCAATTGTGGTCAAATCGCTGCTCATTGTCTTCTCAAGCCACACTGGAATGTGTTCAGCCATTCGATGACGTAACTACCTTTCCGTTCTGCCTATATAGGTGGCTGAGCACTCACATTTGAATTGGTATATGGAGATTATTATGGCGTGGACAGGTTAGGGTTGTTTGATCGATGGCCTCGTTAACCGATTAGTTGTAAATATAATCACCGGATTGGTAGCATAGTAGGTGCGGCTGATAGCTGATTGCAAGGGTTTTTTGGTCAACTCACATTATCACCTATGTAGGGGAGTTTCAGATATACTTTCATCTTAGACGCTCGGTTCGAAATATCCTTCCTCGGCTTCAGGTGACGATACTTTGCCAACAATGATGTTGGGTATCCATTTGCCGTCAGAATTTTAGTGATGTGAATTATTTCGTCATCCAAAGTGTCCGCCGTGCAAATCTTCTGTGCTGTGTAGAACAGTGTTTATCTTGTACTTTATCGGGACAAAGCTGCTGAAGTAGAGACATTGCCCCGACCAGGTGTCTTTTCGATAAACGCACCTCCTAATTGAGCCATCTTTTCTGCCAAACATTTCAATATCCAAGACGTTTATGGCTCCATTGACCACATTGTCCATTGTCAGCCTTATATGTTTGGGTGTAGATTATTAAGCAAGCCAGGCAACTCTTCACCTTCTTGTTTGCTCTTTGTGATGACAAAAATATGGTCCACGTAAAGGCAGTTTAGTATCATGTGGGATATTTCGTCCACAAAATATGCGCCAGAATAGGGCCCAATGGACGGCCCATGGCAACTCCGTCAATTTGTCCGTATCCTTCATTGAGAAAGCGGAACTTCACATTAGATGTACATAACAGCAGTAAACGTGTCAATTCCGTATTCGGTAACCCGATATGATTATTATGCTTTCTCGATTATTTGGCATATAAGATCGATAGTTTCTCCCAGTTGGATATTTGTAAATAGTGAGGCAATATCCATGGTAAGCAAATGTCCGTTCTGGATATTTTCTTTTTGCAATAGGGTACACATTTGGAAACTGTCCTTCAATGCATGGCTCGCAACCGTGTCCCTGACTGGCTTCAGTAAATGAGCTAACCATTTGTGTTGTGGAGAGTTGACCATTGATAAGATTGGCCGCATTGGTATATTTGTTTTGTGTACTTTTGGTGGACCGTACAGTTGTGGTGTTTGACTCGCTCTGGGTCTCATTGACTTGGCTCTTGACTCGCGAATAAGGCCTGCTTGAACTAGAGTTGGCAGTTCCGTGTTAATTCGCTGTTCTAGTTCACTTGGATCATCTGGCGTTGGGTCCTTCCGGAATTTTGTTTTATCTTCTAAAATAGTTACCACTTTCTGCACGTGTGACGATTTATCCATAATGAGAACTCCCGATCCCTTGTCGGCACGCAGGATTACTAAGTTAGAGTTCTTCTCCAATCTGTCGAGAGCTTCAATGTGCCTGTTCGGTAACAACGATTCTATCGTTGTCTTGTTGTCGTTCGATACTGACATTCCAAATCAACCAATTTTGCCTTAAACCAGCTCAAATTATCTGCATTTGTTGGCTTGAAAACTAGAAATCTTTTCGAAGAACTCTTCAAAGTTTGCTTCTGAATAAATGTGGTTAGTTTTCTTTGGTGGAATGCAATAGTAAGGGCCAAACGAAAATGCCTGCAGTTGTAACTTGTCTAGTTGGTAATAGGATAAATTTCGAACATATTTACACGGATTATCCGGAAATGACGGTAACAACATAATTCGTGATTTAAGGAATTTTTCAAACGTTCGATCTCACGTAAGCGGGTTGGACGCACTTGAGCAGCACAGAAAATCAGAAACTGTATTCTGCATATCAAATTTAACCGATCCACGATGAATGACATGTTTCGCATCGTGGTCAACAAGTAGAGTAAATTGCAGTTACACTCATCGATGTGGCTTTAAGTCAAACGCATCAGACTGTTCACAGTCGGTCTCAGTTTCTCTGCACGTAATCGTTTGCAATATGATATAGGATAATGACTTGCCACAACACATTCACGCAGAAAGTTCCTCCTCACATTTTGCGTTGCGATTTCGCACTTTAGCTTGACAATTTCATTCAATTGCCTAATCACTGATGAGGGGGGAAGGGAGGGGGGAGGCGAATATGGAGAAACAAAAAAAACAAGCATTGCACTTAGAAAAATTTGAAAACAAGTCAAAACCACAGATTGCAAGATGTATCCTGGATCATTTCGCTGCATCTTTGGAAAGTACATACTCCAGTCCAAGTGATTATTTTCATAGCAAAATAAATGAACGAAATGTTTGTAACTGAAGGCAAAATCACATGACGCACACATTCATACATGTCTATCCGATAACCACACAACAATTATCACACTTCGTTAGCACGGCAATGATAGATTGATTACAAGTTCGCGTTGTTTGCACAGTTCAGGTTCGAGCACATGGATCGACAGGGCCTCCATATATATCTTAATAGTTTGGTATTGGTGGTCGAGTAGATCACTTTGAACGCCTGACTTGCGTTGACGCAATGCTTAGTCTCGTAAAGATGTCGAGCAATTGATCATCTGATTGACCTCTGCTCGGTTGATGATGCAATTGTGGTCAAATCGCTGCTCATTGTCTTCTCAAGCCACACTGGAATGTGTTCAGCCCTTCGATGACGTAACTACCTTTCCGTTCTGCCTATATAGGTGGCTGAGCACTCACATTTGAATTGGTATATGGAGATTATTATGGCGTGGACAGGTTAGGGTTGTTTGATCGATGGCCTCGTTAACCGATTAGTTGTAAATATAATCACCGGATTGGTAGCATAGTAGGTGCGGCTGATAGCTGATTGCAAGGGTTTTTTGGTCAACTCACATTATCACCTATGTAGGGGAGTTTCAGATATACTTTCACCTTAGACGCTCGGTTCGAAATATCCTTCCTCGGCTTCAGGTGACGATACTTTGCCAACAATGATGTTGGGTATCCATTTGCCGTCAGAATTTTAGTGATGTGAATTATTTCCTCATCCAAAGTGTCCGCCGTGCAAATCTTCTGTGCTGTGTAGAACAGTGTTTATCTTGTACTTTATCGGGACAAAGCTGCTGAAGTAGAGACATTGCCCCGACCAGGTGTCTTTTCGATAAACGCACCTCCTAATTGAGCCATCTTTTCTGCCAAACATTTCAATATCCAAGACGTTTATGGCTCCATTGACCTCATTGTCCATTGTCAGCCTTATATGTTTGGGTGTAGATTATTAAGCAAGCCAGGCAACTCTTCACCTTCTTGTTTGCTCTTTGTGATGACAAAAATATGGTCCACGTAAAGGCAGTTTAGTATCATGTGGGATATTTCGTCCACAAAATATGCGCCAGAATAGGGCCCAATGGACGGCCCATGGCAACTCCGTCAATTTGTCCGTATCCTTCATTGAGAAAGCGGAACTTCACATTAGATGTACATAACAGCAGTGAACGTGTCAATTCCGTATTCGGTAACCCGATATGATTATTATGCTTTCTCGATTATTTGGCATACAAGATCGATAGTTTCTCCCAGTTGGATATTTGTAAATAGTGAGGCAATATCCATGGTAAGCAAATGTCCGTTCTGGATATTTTCTTTTTGCAATAGGGTACACATTTGGAAACTGTCCTTCAATGCATGGCTCGCAACCGTGTCCCTGACTGGCTTCAGTAAATGAGCTAACCATTTGTGTTGTGGAGAGTTGACCATTGATAAGATTGGCCGCATTGGTATATTTGTTTTGTGTACTTTTGGTGGACCGTACAGTTGTGGTGTTTGACTCGCTCTGGGTCTCATTGACTTGGCTCTTGACTCGCGAATAAGGCCTGCTTGAACTAGAGTTGGCAGTTCCGTGTTAATTCGCTGTTCTAGTTCACTTGGATCATCTGGCGTTGGGTCCTTCCGGAATTTCGTTTTTATCTTCTAAAATAGTTACCACTTTCTGCACGTGTGACGATTTATCCATAATGAGAACTCCCGATCCCTTGTCGGCACGCAGGATTACTATGTTAGAGTTCTTCTCCAATCTGTCGAGAGCTTCAATGTGCCTGTTCGGTAACAACGATTCTATCGTTGTCTTGTTGTCGTTCGATACTGACATTCCAAATCAACCAATTTTGCCTTAAACCAGCTCAAATTATCTGCATTTGTTGGCTTGAAAACTAGAAATCTGTTCGAAGAACTCTTCAAAGTTTGCTTCTGAATAAATGTGGTTAGTTTTCTTTGGTGGAATGCAATAGTTAGGGCCAAACGAAAATGCCTGCAGTTGTAACTTGTCTAGTTGGTAATAGGATACATGTCGAACATATTTACACGGATCATCCGGAAATGACGGTAACAACATAATTCGTGATTTAGGGAATTTTTCAAACGTTTGATCTCACGTAAGCGGGTTGGACGCACTTGAGCAGCACAGAAAATCAGAAACTGTATTCTGCATATCAAATTTAACCGATCCACGATGAATGACATGTTTCGCATCGTGGTCAACAAGTAGAGTAAATTGCAGTTACACTCATCGATGTGGCTTTAAGTCAAACGCATCAGACTGTTCACAGTCGGTCTCAGTTTCTCTGCACGTAATCGTTTGCAATATGATATAGGATAATGACTTGCCACAACACATTCACGCAGAACGTTCCTCCTCACATTTTGCGTTGCGATTTCGCACTTTAGCTTGACAATTTCATTCAATTGCCTAATCAGTGATGAGGGGGGAAGGGAGGGGGGAGGCGAATATGGAGAAACAAAAAAACAAGCATTCCACGTTACAAATTTGAAAACAAGTCAAAACCACAGATTGCAAGATGTATCCTGGATCATTTCGCTGCATCTTTGGAAAGTACATACTCCAGTCCAAGTGATTATTTTCATAGCAAAATAAATGAACGAAATGTTTGTAACTAAAGGCAAAATCACATGACGCACACATTCATACATGTCTATCCGATAACCACACAACAATTATCACACTTCGTTAGCACGGCAATGATAGATTGATTACAAGTTCGCGTTGTTTGCACAGTTCAGGTTCGAGCACATGGATCGACAGGGCCTCCATATATATCTTAATAGTTTGGTATTGGTGGTCGAGTAGATCACTTTGAACGCTTGACTTGCGTTGACGCAATGCTTAGTCTCGTAAAGATGTCGAGCAATTGATCATCTGATTGACCTCTGCTCGGTTGATGATGCAATTGTGGTCAAATCGCTGCTCATTGTCTTCTCAAGCCACACGGGAATGTGTTCAGCCCTTCGATGACGTAACTACCTTTCCGTTCTGCCTATATAGGTGGCTGAGCACTCACATTTGAATTGGTATATGGAGATTATTATGGCGTGGACAGGTTAGGGTTGTTTGATCGATGGCCTCGTTAACCGATTAGTTGTAAATATAATCACCGGATTGGTAGCATAGTAGGTGCGGCTGATAGCTGATTGCAAGGGTTTTTTGGTCAACTCACATTATCACCTATGTAGGGGAGTTTCAGATATACTTTCACCTTAGACGCTCGGTTCGAAATATCCTTCCTCGGCTTCAGGTGACGATACTTTGCCAACAATGATGTTGGGTATCCATTTGCCGTCAGAATTTTAGTGATGTGAATTATTTCCTCATCCAAAGTGTCCGCCGTGCAAATCTTCTGTGCTGTGTAGAACAGTGTTTATCTTGTACTTTATCGGGACAAAGCTGCTGAAGTAGAGACATTGCCCCGACCAGGTGTCTTTTCGATAAACGCACCTCCTAATTGAGCCATCTTTTCTGCCAAACATTTCAATATCCAAGACGTTTATGGCTCCATTGACCTCATTGTCCATTGTCAGCCTTATATGTTTGGGTGTAGATTATTAAGCAAGCCAGGCAACTCTTCACCTTCTTGTTTGCTCTTTGTGATGACAAAAATATGGTCCACGTAAAGGCAGTTTAGTATCATGTGGGATATTTCGTCCACAAAATATGCGCCAGAATAGGGCCCAATGGACTGCCCATGGCAACTCCGTCAATTTGTCCGTATCCTTCATTGAGAAAGCGGAACTTCACATTAGATGTACATAACAGCAGTGAACGTGTCAATTCCGTATTCGGTAACCCGATATGATTATTATGCTTTCTCGATTATTTGGCATATAAGATCGATAGTTTCTCCCAGTTGGATATTTGTAAATAGTGAGGCAATATCCATGGTAAGCAAATGTCCGTTCTGGATATTTTCTTTTTGCAATAGGGTACACATTTGGAAACTGTCCTTCAATGCATGGCTCGCAACCGTGTCCCTGACTGGCTTCAGTAAATGAGCTAACCATTTGTGTTGTGGAGAGTTGACCATTGATAAGATTGGCCGCATTGGTATAATTGTTTTGTGTACTTTTGGTGGACCGTACAGTTGTGGTATTTGACTCGCTCTGGGTCTCATTGACTTGGCTCTTGACTCGCGAATAAGGCCTGCTTGAACTAGAGTTGGCAGTTCCGTGTTAATTCGCTGTTCTAGTTCACTTGGATCATCTGGCGTTGGGTCCTTCCGGAATTTTGTTTTTATCTTCTAAAATAGTTACCACTTTCTGCACGTGTGACGATTTATCCATAATGAGAACTCCCGATCCCTTGTCGGCACGCAGGATTACTAAGTTAGAGTTCTTCTCCAATCTGTCGAGAGCTTCAATGTGCCTGTTCGGTAACAACGATTCTATTGTTGTCTCGTTGTCGTTCGATACTGACATTCCAAATCAACCAGATTTGCCTTAAACCAGCTCAAATTATCTGCATTTGTTGGCTTGAAAACTAGAAATCTGTTCGAAGAACTCTTCAAAGTTTGCTTCTGAATAAATGTGGTTAGTTTTCTTTGGTGGAATGCAATAGTTAGTGCCAAACGAAAATGCCTGCAGTTGTAACTTGTCTAGTTGGTAATAGGATACATTTCGAACATATTTACACGGATTATCCGGAAATGACGGTAACAACATAATTCGTGATTAAGGGAATTTTTCAAACGTTTGATCTCACGTAAGCGGGTTGGACGCACTTGAGTAGCACAGAAAATCAGAAACTGTATTCTGCATATCAAATTTAACCGATCCATGATGAATGACATGTTTCGCATCGTGGTCAACAAGTAGAGTAAATTGCAGTTACACTCATCGATGTGGCTTTAAGTCAAACGCATCAGACTGTTCACAGTCGGTCTCAGTTTCTCTGCACGTAATCGTTTGCAATATGATATAGGATAATGACCTGCCACAACACATTCACGCAGAAAGTTCCTCCTCACATTTTGCGTTGCGATTTCGCACTTTAGCTTGACAATTTCATTCAATTGCCTAATCACTGATGAGGGGGGAAGGGAGGGGGAGGCGAATATGGAGAAACAAAAAAACAAGCATTCCACGTAACAAATTGGAAAACAAATCAAAACCACAGATTGCAAGATGTATCCTGGATCATTTCGCTGCATCTTTGGAAAGTACATACTCCAGTCCAAGTGATTATTTTCATAGCAAAATAAATGAACGAAATGTTTGTAACTAAAGGCAAAATCACATGACGCACACATTCATACATGTCTATCCGATAACCACACAACAATTATCACACTTCGTTAGCACGGCAATGATAGATTGATTACAAGTTCGCGTTGTTTGCACAGTTCAGGTTCGAGCACATGGATCGACAGGGCCTCCATATATATCTTAATAGTTTGGTATTGGTGGTCGAGTAGATCACTTTGAACGCCTGACTTGCGTTGACGCAATGCTTAGTCTCGTAAAGATGTCGAGCAATTGATCATCTGATTGACCTTAGCTCGGTTGATGATGCAATTGTGGTCAAATCGCAGCTCATTATCTTCTCAAGCCACACTGGAATGTGTTCAGCCCTTCGATGACGTAACTAACTTTCCGTTCTGCCTATATAGGTGGCTGAGCACTCACATTTGAATTGGTATATGGAGATTATTATGGCGTGGACAGGTTAGGGTTGTTTGATCGACGGCCTCGTTAACCGATTAGTTGTAAATATAATCACCGGATTGGTAGCATAGTAGGTGCGGCTGATAGCTGATTGCAAGGGTTTTTTGGTCAACTCACATTATCACCTATGTAGGGGAGTTTCAGATATACTTTCACCTTAGACGCTCGGTTCGAAATATCCTTCCTCGGCTTCAGGTGACGATACTTTGCCAACAATGATGTTGGGTATCCATTTGCCGTCAGAATTTTAGTGATGTGAATTATTTCGTCATCCAAAGTGTCCGCCGTGCAAATCTTCTAGGCTGTGTAGAACAGTGTTTATCTTGTACTTTATCGGGACGAAGCTGCTGAAGTAGAGACATTGCCCCGACCAGGTGTCTTTTCGATAAACGCACCTCCTAATTGAGCCATCTTTTCTGCCAAACATTTCAATATCCAAGACGTTTATGGCTCCATTGACCTCATTGTCCATTGTCAGCCTTATATGTTTGGGTGTAGATTATTAAGCAAGCCAGGCAACTCTTCACCTTCTTGTTTGCTCTTTGTGATGACAAAATTATGGTCCACGTAAAGGCAGTTTAGTATCATGTGGGATATTTCGTCCACAAAATATGGGCCAGAATAGGGCCCAATGGACTGCCCATGGCAACTCCGTCAATTTGTCCCTATCCTTCATTGAGAAAGCGGAACTTCACATTAGATGTACATAACAGCAGTGAACGTGTCAATTCCGTATTCGGTAACCCGATATGATTATTATGCTTTCTCGATTATTTGGCATATAAGATCGATAGTTTCTCCCAGTTGGATATTTGTAAATAGTGAGGCAATATCCATGGTAAGCAAATGTCCGTTCTGGATATTTTCTTTTTGCAATAGGGTACACATTTGGAAACTGTCCTTCAATGCATGGCTCGCAACCGTGTCCCTGACTGGCTTCAGTAAATGAGCTAACCATTTGTGTTGTGGAGAGTTGACCATTGATAAGATTGGCCGCATTGGTATATTTGTTTTGTGTACTTTTGGTGGACCGTACAGTTGTGGTGTTTGACTCGCTCTGGGTCTCATTGACTTGGCTCTTGACTCGCGAATAAGGCCTGCTTGAACTAGAGTTGGCAGTTCCGTGTTAATTCGCTGTTCTAGTTCACTTGGATCATCTGGCGTTGGGTCCTTCCGGAATTTTGTTTTATCTTCTAAAATAGTTACCACTTTCTGCACGTGTGACGATTTATCCATAATGAGAACTCCCGATACCTTGTCGGCACGCAGGATTACTAAGTTAGAGTTCTTCTCCAATCTGTCGAGAGCTTCAATGTGCCTGTTCGGTAACAACGATTCTATTGTTGTCTCGTTGTCGTTCGATACTCACATTCCAAATCAACCAATTTTGCCTTAAACCAGCTCAAATTATCTGCATTTGTTGGCTTGAAAACTAGAAATCTGTTCGAAGAACTCTTCAAAGTTTGCTTCTGAATAAATGTGGTTAGTTTTCTTTGGTGGAACGCAATAGTTAGGGCCAAACGAAAATGCCTGCAGTTGTAACTTGTCTAGTTGGTAATGGGATACATTTCGAACATATTTACACGGATTATCCGGAAATGACGGTAACAACATAATTCGTGATTAAGGGAATTTTTCAAACGTTTGATCTCACGTAAGCAGGTTGGACGCACTTGAGCAGCACAGAAAATCAGAAACTGTATTCTGCATATCAAATTTAACCGATCCATGATGAATGACATGTTTCGCATCGTGGTCAACAAGTAGAGAAAATTGCAGTTACACTCATCGATGTGGCTTTAAGTCAAACGCATCAGACTGTTCACAGTCGGTCTCAGTTTCTCTGCACGTAATCGTTTGCAATATGATATAGGATAATGACTTGCCACAACACATTCACGCAGAAAGTTCCTGCTCACATTTTGCGTTGCGATTTCGCACTTTAGCTTGACAATTTCATTCACTTGTCTAATCACTGATGAGGGGGGAAGGGAGGGGGGAGGCGAATATGGAGAAACAAAAAAACAAGCATTCCACGTAACAAATTGGAAAACAAATCAAAACCACAGATTGCAAGATGTATCCTGGATCATTTCGCTGCATCTTTGGAAAGTACATACTCCAGTCCAAGTGATTATTTTCATAGCAAAATAAATGAACGAAATGTTTGTAACTAAAGGCAAAATCACATGACGCACACATTCATACATGTCTATCCGATAACCACACAACAATTATCACACTTCGTTAGCACGGCAATGATAGATTGATTACAAGTTCGCGTTGTTTGCACAGTTCAGGTTCGAGCACATGGATCGACAGGGCCTCCATATATATCTTAATAGTTTGGTATTGGTGGTCGAGTAGATCACTTTGAACGCCTTACTTGCGTTGACGCAATGCTTAGTCTCGTAAAGATGTCGAGCAATTGCTCATCTGATTGACCTCTGCTCGGTTGATGATGCAATTGTGGTGAAATCGCTGCTCATTGTCTTCTCAAGCCACACTGGAATGTGTTCAGCCCTTCGATGACGTAACTACCTTTCCGTTCTGCCTATATAGGTGGCTGAGCACTCACATTTGAATTGGTATATGGAGATTATTATGGCGTGGACAGGTTAGGGTTGTTTGATCGATGGCCTCGTTAACCGATTAGTTGTAAATATAATCACCGGATTGGTAGCATAGTAGGTGCGGCTGATAGCTGATTGCAAGGGTTTTTTGGTCAACTCACATTATCACCTATGTAGGGGAGTTTCAGATATACTTTCACCTTAGACGCTCGGTTCGAAATATCCTTCCTCGGCTTCAGGTGACGATACTTTGCCAACAATGATGTTGGGTATCCATTTGCCGTCAGAATTTTAGTGATGTGAATTATTTCCTCATCCAAAGTGTCCGCCGTGCAAATCTTCTGTGCTGTGTAGAACAGTGTTTATCTTGTACTTTATCGGGACGAAGCTGCTGAAGTAGAGACATTGCCCCGACCAGGTGTCGTTTCGATAAACGCACCTCCTAATTGAGCCATCTTTTCTGCCAAACATTTCAATATCTAAGAAGTTTATGGCTCCATTGACCTCATTGTCCATTGTCAGCCTTATATGTTTGGGTGTAGATTATTAAGCAAGCCAGGCAACTCTTCACCTTCTTGTTTGCTCTTTGTGATGACAAAAATATGGTCCACGTAAAGGCAGTTTAGTATCATGTGGGATATTTCGTCCACAAAATATGCGCCAGAATAGGGCCCAATGGACTGCCCATGGCAACTCCGTCAATTTGTCCGTATCCTTCATTGAGAAAGCGGAACTTCACATTAGATGTACATAACAGCAGTGAACGTGTCAATTCCGTATTCGGTAACCCGATATGATTATTGTGCTTTCTCGATTATTTGGCATATAAGATCGATAGTTTCTCCCAGTTGGATATTTGTAAATAGTGAGGCAATATCCATGGTAAGCAAATGTCCGTTCTGGATATTTTCTTTTTGCAATAGGGTACACATTTGGAAACTGTCCTTCAATGCATGGCTCGCAACCGTGTCCCTGACTGGCTTCAGTAAATGAGCTAACCATTTGTGTTGTGGAGAGTTGACCATTGATAAGATTGGCCGCATTGGTATATTTGTTTTGTGTACTTTTGGTGGACCGTACAGTTGTGGTGTTTGACTCGCTCTGGATCTCATTGACTTGGCTCTTGACTCGCGAATAAGGCCTGCTTGAACTAGAGTTGGCAGTTCCGTGTTAATTCGCTGTTCTAGTTCACTTGGATCATCTGGCGTTGGGTCCTTCCGGAATTTTGTTTTTATCTTCTAAAATAGTTACCACTTTCTGCACGTGTGACGATTTATCCATAATGAGAACTCCCGATCCCTTGTCGGCACGCAGGATTACTATGTTAGAGTTCTTCTCCAATCTGTCGAGAGCTTCAATGTGCCTGTTCGGTAACAACGATTCTATTGTTGTCTTGTTGTCGTTCGATACTCACATTCCAAATCAACCAATTTTGCCTTAAACCAGCTCAAATTATCTGCATTTGTTGGCTTGAAAACTAGAAATCTGTTCGAAGAACTCTTCAAAGTTTGCTTCTGAATAAATGTGGTTAGTTTTCTTTGGTGGAACGCAATAGTTAGGGCCAAACGAAAATGCCTGCAGTTGTAACTTGTCTAGTTGGTAATGGGATACATTTCGAACATATTTACACGGATTATCCGGAAATGACGGTAACAACATAATTCGTGATTTAGGGAATTTTTCAAACGTTTGATCTCACGTAAGCGGGTTGGACGCACTTGAGCAGCACAGAAAATCAGAAACTGTATTCTGCATATCAAATTTAACCGATCCATGATGAATGACATGTTTCGCATCGTGGTCAACAAGTAGAGTAAATTGCAGTTACACTCATCGATGTGGCTTTAAGTCAAACGCATCAGACTGTTCACAGTCGGTCTCAGTTTCTCTGCACGTAATCGTTTGCAATATGATATAGGATAATGACTTGCCACAACACATTCACGCAGAAAGTTCCTGCTCACATTTTGCGTTGCGATTTCGCACTTTAGCTTGACAATTTCATTCACTTGTCTAATCACTGATGAGGGGGGAAGGGAGGGGGGAGGCGAATATGGAGAAACAAAAAAACAAGCATTCCACGTAACAAATTGGAAAACAAATCAAAACCACAGATTGCAAGATGTATCCTGGATCATTTCGCTGCATCTTTGGAAAGTACATACTCCAGTCCAAGTGATTATTTTCATAGCAAAATAAATGAACGAAATGTTTGTAACTAAAGGCAAAATCACATGACGCACACATTCATACATGTCTATCCGATAACCACACAACAATTATCACACTTCGTTAGCACGGCAATGATAGATTGATTACAAGTTCGCGTTGTTTGCACAGTTCAGGTTCGAGCACATGGATCGACAGGGCCTCCATATATATCTTAATAGTTTGGTATTGGTGGTCGAGTAGATCACTTTGAACGCCTGACTTGCGATGACGCAATGCTTAGTCTCGTAAAGATGTCGAGCAATTGCTCATCTGATTGACCTCTGCTCGGTTGATGATGCAATTGTGGTGAAATCGCTGCTCATTGTCTTCTCAAGCCACACTGGAATGTGTTCAGCCCTTCGATGACGTAACTACCTTTCCGTTCTGCCTATATAGGTGGCTGAGCACTCACATTTGAATTGGTATATGGAGATTATTATGGCGTGGACAGGTTAGGGTTGTTTGATCGATGGCCTCGTTAACCGATTAGTTGTAAATATAATCACCGGATTGGTAGCATAGTAGGTGCGGCTGATAGCTGATTGCAAGGGTTTTTTGGTCAACTCACATTATCACCTATGTAGGGGAGTTTCAGATATACTTTCACCTTAGACGCTCGGTTCGAAATATCCTTCCTCGGCTTCAGGTGACGATACTTTGCCAACAATGATGTTGGGTATCCATTTGCCGTCAGAATTTTAGTGATGTGAATTATTTCCTCATCCAAAGTGTCCGCCGTGCAAATCTTCTGTGCTGTGTAGAACAGTGTTTATCTTGTACTTTATCGGGACGAAGCTGCTGAAGTAGAGACATTGCCCCGACCAGGTGTCGTTTCGATAAACGCACCTCCTAATTGAGCCATCTTTTCTGCCAAACATTTCAATATCTAAGAAGTTTATGGCTCCATTGACCTCATTGTCCATTGTCAGCCTTATATGTTTGGGTGTAGATTATTAAGCAAGCCAGGCAACTCTTCACCTTCTTGTTTGCTCTTTGTGATGACAAAAATATGGTCCACGTAAAGGCAGTTTAGTATCATGTGGGATATTTCGTCCACAAAATATGCGCCAGAATAGGGCCCAATGGACTGCCCATGGCAACTCCGTCAATTTGTCCGTATCCTTCATTGAGAAAGCGGAACTTCACATTAGATGTACATAACAGCAGTGAACGTGTCAATTCCGTATTCGGTAACCCGATATGATTATTGTGCTTTCTCGATTATTTGGCATATAAGATCGATAGTTTCTCCCAGTTGGATATTTGTAAATAGTGAGGCAATATCCATGGTAAGCAAATGTCCGTTCTGGATATTTTCTTTTTGCAATAGGGTACACATTTGGAAACTGTCCTTCAATGCATGGCTCGCAACCGTGTCCCTGACTGGCTTCAGTAAATGAGCTAACCATTTGTGTTGTGGAGAGTTGACCATTGATAAGATTGGCCGCATTGGTATATTTGTTTTGTGTACTTTTGGTGGACCGTACAGTTGTGGTGTTTGACTCGCTCTGGATCTCATTGACTTGGCTCTTGACTCGCGAATAAGGCCTGCTTGAACTAGAGTTGGCAGTTCCGTGTTAATTCGCTGTTCTAGTTCACTTGGATCATCTGGCGTTGGGTCCTTCCGGAATTTTGTTTTTATCTTCTAAAATAGTTACCACTTTCTGCACGTGTGACGATTTATCCATAATGAGAACTCCCGATCCCTTGTCGGCACGCAGGATTACTATGTTAGAGTTCTTCTCCAATCTGTCGAGAGCTTCAATGTGCCTGTTCGGTAACAACGATTCTATTGTTGTCTTGTTGTCGTTCGATACTCACATTCCAAATCAACCAATTTTGCCTTAAACCAGCTCAAATTATCTGCATTTGTTGGCTTGAAAACTAGAAATCTGTTCGAAGAACTCTTCAAAGTTTGCTTCTGAATAAATGTGGTTAGTTTTCTTTGGTGGAACGCAATAGTTAGGGCCAAACGAAAATGCCTGCAGTTGTAACTTGTCTAGTTGGTAATGGGATACATTTCGAACATATTTACACGGATTATCCGGAAATGACGGTAACAACATAATTCGTGATTTAGGGAATTTTTCAAACGTTTGATCTCACGTAAGCGGGTTGGACGCACTTGAGCAGCACAGAAAATCAGAAACTGTATTCTGCATATCAAATTTAACCGATCCATGATGAATGACATGTTTCGCATCGTGGTCAACAAGTAGAGTAAATTGCAGTTACACTCATCGATGTGGCTTTAAGTCAAACGCATCAGACTGTTCACAGTCGGTCTCAGTTTCTCTGCACGTAATCGTTTGCAATATGATATAGGATAATGACTTGCCACAACACATTCACGCAGAAAGTTCCTCCTCACATTTTGCGTTGCGATTTCGCACTTTAGCTTGACAATTTCATTCAATTGCCTAATCACTGATGAGGGGGGAAGGGAGGGGGGAGGCGAATATGGAGAAACAAAAAACAAGCATTCCACGTAACAAATTTGAAAACAAGTCAAAACCACAGATTGCAAGATGTATCCTGGATCATTTCGCTGCATCTTTGGAAAGTACATACTTCAGTCCAAGTGATTATTTTCATAACAAAATAAATGAACGAAATGTTTCTAACTAAAGGCAAAATCACATGACGCACACATTCATACATGTCTATCCGATAACCACACAACAATTATCACACTTCGTTAGCACGGCAATGATAGATTGATTACAAGTTCGCGTTGTTTGCACAGTTCAGGTTCGAGCACATGGATCGACAGGGCCTCCATATATATCTTAATAGTTTGGTATTGGTGGTCGAGTAGATCACTTTGAACGCCTGACTTGCGTTGACGCAATGCTTAGTCTCGTAAAGATGTCGAGCAATTGATCATCTGATTGACCTTTGCTCGGTTGATGATGCAATTGTGGTCAAATCGCTGCTCATTGTCTTCTCAAGCCACACTGGAATGTGTTCAGCCATTCGATGACGTAACTACCTTTCCGTTCTGCCTATATAGGTGGCTGAGCACTCACATTTGAATTGGTATATGGAGATTATTATGGCGTGGACAGGTTAGGGTTGTTTGATCGACGGCCTCGTTAACCGATTAGTTGTAAATATAATCACCGGATTGGTAGCATAGTAGGTGCGGCTGAAAGCTGATTGCAAGAGTTTTTTGGTCAACTCACATTATCACCTATGTAGGGGAGTTTCAGATATACTTTCATCTTAGACGCTCGGTTCGAAATATCCTTCCTCGGCTTCAGGTGACGATACTTTGCCAACAATGATGTTGGGTATCCATTTGCCGTCAGAATTTTAGTGATGTGAATTATTTCCTCATCCAAAGTGTCCGCCGTGCAAATCTTCTGTGCTGTGTAGAACAGTGTTTATCTTGTACTTTATCGGGACGAAGCTGCTGAAGTAGAGACATTGCCCCGACCAGGTGTCTTTTCGATAAACGCACCTCCTAATTGAGCCATCTTTTCTGCCAAACATTTCAATATCTAAGAAGTTGATGGCTCCATTGACCTCATTGTCCATTGTCAGCCTTATATGTTTGGGTGTAGATTATTAAGCAAGGCATGCAACTCTTCACCTTCTTGTTTGCTCTTTGTGATGACAAAATTATGGTCCACGTAAAGGCAGTTTAGTATCATGTGGGATATTTCGTCCACAAAATATGCGCCAGAATAGGGCCCAATGGACTGCCCATGGCAACTCCGTCAATTTGTCCGTATCCTTCATTGAGAAAGCGGAACTTCACATTAGATGTACATAACAGCAGTGAACGTGTCAATTCCGTATTCGGTAACCCGATATGATTATTATGCTTTCTCGATTATTTGGCATATAAGATCGATAGTTTCTCCCAGTTGGATATTTGTAAATAGTGAGGCAATATCCATGGTAAGCAAATGTCCGTTCTGGATATTTTCTTTTTGCAATAGGGTACACATTTGGAAACTGTCCTTCAATGCATGGCTCGCAACCGTGTCCCTGACTGGCTTCAGTAAATGAGCTAACCATTTGTGTTTAGTATCATGTGGGATATTTCGTCCACAAAATATGCGCCAGAATAGGGCCCAATGGACTGCCCATGGCAACTCCGTCAATTTGTCCGTATCCTTCATTGAGAAAGCGGAACTTCACATTAGATGTACATAGCAGCAGTGAACGTGTCAATTCCGTATTCGGTAACCCGATATGATTATTATGCTTTCTCGATTATTTGGCATATAAGATCGATAGTTTCTCCCAGTTGGATATTTGTAAATAGTGAGGCAATATCCATGGTAAGCAAATGTCCGTTCTGGATATTTTCTTTTTGCAATAGGGTACACATTTGGAAACTGTCCTTCAATGCATGGCTCGCAACCGTGTCCCTGACTGGCTTCAGTAAATGAGCTAACCATTTGTGTTGTGGAGAGTTGACCATTGATAAGATTGGCCGCATTGGTATATTTGTTTTGTGTACTTTTGGTGGACCGTACAGTTGTGGTGTTTGACTCGCTCTGGGTCTCATTGACTTGGCTCTTGACTCGCGAATAAGGCCTGCTTGAACTAGAGTTGGCAGTTCCGTGTTAATTCGCTGTTCTAGTTCACTTGGATCATCTGGCGTTGGGTCCTTCCGGAATTTTGTTTTATCTTCTAAAATAGTTACCACTTTCTGCACGTGTGACGATTTATCCATAATGAGAACTCCCGATCCCTTGTCGGCACGCAGGATTACTATGTTAGAGTTCTTCTCCAATCTGTCGAGAGCTTCAATGTGCCTGTTCGGTAACAACGATTCTATTGTTGTCTTGTTGTCGTTCGATACTCACATTCCAAATCAACCAATTTTGCCTTAAACCAGCTCAAATTATCTGCATTTGTTGGCTTGAAAACTAGAAATCTGTTCGAAGAACTCTTCAAAGTTTGCTTCTGAATAAATGTGGTTAGTTTTCTTTGGTGGAATGCAATAGTAAGGGCCAAACGAAAATGCGTGCAGTTGTAACTTGTCTAGTTGGTAATGGGATACATTTCGAACATATTTACACGGATTATCCGGAAATGACGGTAACAACATAATTCGTGATTTAGGGAATTTTTCAAACGTTTGATCTCACGTAAGCGGGTTGGACGCACTTGAGCAGCAAAGAAATTCATAAACTGTATTCTGCATATCAAATTTAACCGATCCATGATGAATGACATGTTTCGCATCGTGGTCAACAAGTAGAGTGAATTGCAGTTACACTCATCGATGTGGCTTTAAGTCAAACGCATCAGACTGTTCACAGTCGGTCTCAGTTTCTCTGCACGTAATCGTTTGCAATATGATATAGGATAATGACTTGCCACAACACATTCACGCAGAAAGTTCCTCCTCACATTTTGCGTTGCGATTTCGCACTTTAGCTTGACAATTTCATTCAATTGCCTAATCACTGATGAGGGGGGAAGGGAGGGGGGAGGCGAATATGGAGAAACAAAAAAACAAGCATTCCACGTTACAAATTTGAAAACAAGTCAAAACCACAGATTGCAAGATGTATCCTGGATCATTTCGCTGCATCTTTGGAAAGTACATACTCCAGTCCAAGTGATTATTTTCATAACAAAATAAATGAACGAAATGTTTGTAACTAAAGGCAAAATCACATGACGCACACATTCATACATGTCTATCCGATAACCACACAACAATTATCACACTTCGTTAGCACGGCAATGATAGATTGATTACAAGTTCGCGTTGTTTGCACAGTTCAGGTTCGAGCACATGGATCGACAGGGCCTCCATATATATCCTAATAGTTTGGTATTGGTGGTCGAGTAGATCACTTTGAACGCCTTACTTGCGTTGACGCAATGCTTAGTCTCGTAAAGATGTCGAGCAATTGATCATCTGATTGACCTCTGCTCGGTTGATGATGCAATTGTGGTCAAATCGCTGCTCATTGTCTTCTCAAGCCACACTGGAATGTGTTCAGCCATTCGATGACGTAACTACCTTTCCGTTCTGCCTATATAGGTGGCTGAGCACTCACATTTGAATTGGTATATGGAGATTATTATGGCGTGGACAGGTTAGGGTTGTTTGATCGACGGCTTCGTTAACCGATTAGTTGTAAATATAATCACCGGATTGGTAGCATAGTAGGTGCGGCTGATAGCTGATTGCAAGGGTTTTTTGGTCAACTCACTTTATCACCTATGTAGGGGAGTTTCAGATATACTTTCATCTTAGACGCTCGGTTCGAAATATCCTTCCTCGGCTTCAGGTGACGATACTTTGCCAACAATGATGTTGGGTATCCATTTGCCGTCAGAATTTTAGTGATGTGAATTATTTCCTCATCCAAAGTGTCCGCCGTGCAAATCTTCCGTGCTGTGTAGAACAGTGTTTATCTTGTACTTTATCGGGACGAAGCTGCTGAAGTAGAGACATTGCCCCGACCAGGTGTCTTTTCGATAAACGCACCTCCTAATTGAGCCATCTTTTCTGCCAAACATTTCAATATCCAAGACGTTTATGGCTCCATTGACCTCATTGTCCATTGTCAGCCTTATATGTTTGGGTGTAGATTATTAAGCAAGGCATGCAACTCTTCACCTTCTTGTTTGCTCTTTGTGATGACAAAATTATGGTCCACGTAAAGGCAGTTTAGTATCATGTGGGATATTTCGTCCACAAAATATGCGCCAGAATAGGGCCCAATGGACTGCCCATGGCAACTCCGTCAATTTGTCCGTATCCTTCATTGAGAAAGCGGAACTTCACATTAGATGTACATAACAGCAGTGAACGTGTCAATTCCGTATTCGGTAACCCGATATGATTATTATGCTTTCTCGATTATTTGGCATATAAGATCGATAGTTTCTCCCAGTTGGATATTTGTAAATAGTGAGGCAATATCCATGGTAAGCAAATGTCCGTTCTGGATATTTTCTTTTTGCAATAGGGTACACATTTGGAAACTGTCCTTCAATGCATGGCTCGCAACCGTGTCCCTGACTGGCTTCAGTAAATGAGCTAACCATTTGTGTTGTGGAGAGTTGACCATTGATAAGATTGGCCGCATTGGTATATTTGTTTTGTGTACTTTTGGTGGACCGTACAGTTGTGGTGTTTGACTCGCTCTGGGTCTCATTGACTTGGCTCTTGACTCGCGAGAAAGGCCTGCTTGAACTAGAGTTGGCAGTTTCGTGTTAATTCGCTGTTCTAGTTCACTTGGATCATCTGGCGTTGGGTCCTTCCGGAATTTTGTTTTATCTTCTAAAATAGTTAACACTTTCAGCACGTGTGACGATTTATCCATAATGAGAACTCCCGATCCCTTGTCGGCACGCAGGATTACTAAGTTAGAGTTCTTCTCCAATCTGTCGAGAGCTTCAATGTGCCTGTTCGGTAACAACGATTCTATTGTTGTCTTGTTGTCGTTCGATACTGACATTCCAAATCAACCAATTTTGCCTTAAACCAGCTCAAATTATCTGCATTTGTTTGCTTGAAAACTAGAAATCTGTTCGAAGAACTCTTCAAAGTTTGCTTCTGAATAAATGTGGTTAGTTTTCTTTGGTGGAACGCAATAGTAAGGGCCAAACGAAAATGCCTGCAGTTGTAACTTGTCTAGTTGGTAATAGGATAAATTTCGAACATATTTACACGGACTATCCGGAAATGACGGTAACAACATAATTCGTGATTTAGGGAATTTTTCAAACGTTTGATCTCACGTAAGCGGGTTGGACGCACTTCAGCAGCAAAGAAATTCATAAACTGTATTCTGCATATCAAATTTAACCGATCCATGATGAATGACATGTTTCGCATCGTGGTCAACAAGTAGAGTAAATTGCAGTTACACTCATCGATGTGGCTTTAAGTCAAACGCATCAGACTGTTCACAGTCGGTCTCAGTTTCTCTGCACGTAATCGTTTGCAATATGATATAGGATAATGACTTGCCACAACACATTCACGCAGAAAGTTCCTGCTCACATTTTGCGTTGCGATTTCGCACTTTAGCTTGACAATTTCATTCAATTGCCTAATCACTGATGAGGGGGGAAGGGAGGGGGGAGGCGAATATGGAGAAACAAAAAACAAGCATTCCACGTAACAAATTTGAAAACAAGTCAAAACCACAGATTGCAAGATGTATCCTGGATCATTTCGCTGCATCTTTGGAAAGTACATACTCCAGTCCAAGTGATAATTTTCATAGCAAAATAAATGAACGAAATGTTTGTAACTAAAAGCAAAATCACATGACGCACACATTCATACATGTCTATCCGATAACCACACAACAATTATCACACTTCGTTAGCACGGCAATGATAGATTGATTACAAGTTCGCGTTGTTTGCACAGTTCAGGTTCGAGCACATGGATCGACAGGGCCTCCATATATATCTTAATAGTTTGGTATTGGTGGTCGAGTAGATCACTTTGAACGCCTGACTTGCGTTGACGCAATGCTTAGTCTCGTAAAGATGTCGAGCAATTGATCATCTGATTGACCTCTGCTCGGTTGATGATGCAATTGTGGTCAAATCGCTGCTCATTGTCTTCTCAAGCCACACTGGAATGTGTTCAGCCATTCGATGACGTAACTACCTTTCCGTTCTGCCTATATAGGTGGCTGAGCACTCACATTTGAATTGGTATATGGAGATTATTATGGCGTGGACAGGTTAGGGTTGTTTGATCGACGGCCTCGTTAACCGATTAGTTGTAAATATAATCACCGGATTGGTAGCATAGTAGGTGCGGCTGATAGCTGATTGCAAGGGTTTTTTGGTCAACTCACATTATCACCTATGTAGGGGAGTTTCAGATATACTTTCATCTTAGACGCTCGGTTCGAAATATCCTTCCTCGGCTTCAGGTGACGATACTTTGCCAACAATGATGTTGGGTATCCATTTGCCGTCAGAATTTTAGTGATGTGAATTATTTCCTCATCCAAAGTGTCCGCCGTGCAAATCTCCTGTGCTGTGTAGAACAGTGTTTATCTTGTACTTTATCGGGACGAAGCTGCTGAAGTAGAGACATTGCCCCGACCAGGTGTCTTTTCGATAAACGCACCTCCTAATTGAGCCATCTTTTCTGCCAAACATTTCAATATCCAAGACGTTTATGGCTCCATTGACCTCATTGTCCATTGTCAGCCTTATATGTTTGGGTGTAGATTATTAAGCAAGCCAGGCAACTCTTCACCTTCTTGTTTGCTCTTTGTGATGACAAAAATATGGTCCACGTAAAGGCAGTTTAGTGTCATGTGGGATATTTCGTCCACAAAATATGCGCCAGAATAGGGCCCAATGGACTGCCCATGGCAACTCCGTCAATTTGTCCGTATCCTTCATTGAGAAAGCGGAACTTCACATTAGATGTACATAACAGCAGTGAACGTGTCAATTCCGTATTCGGTAACCCGATATGATTATTATGCTTTCTCGATTATTTGGCATATAAGATCGATAGTTTCTCCCAGTTGGATATTTGTAAATAGTGAGGCAATATCCATGGTAAGCAAATGTCCGTTCTGGATATTTTCTTTTTGCAATAGGGTACACATTTGGAAACTGTCCTTCAATGCATGGCTCGCAACCGTGTCCCTGACTGGCTTCAGTAAATGAGCTAACCATTTGTGTTGTGGAGAGTTGACCATTGATAAGATTGGCCGCATTGGTATATTTGTTTTGTGTACTTTTGGTGGACCGTACAGTTGTGGTGTTTGACTCGCTCTGGGTCTCATTGACTTGGCTCTTGACTCGCGAATAAGGCCTGCTTGAACTAGAGTTGGCAGTTCCGTGTTAATTCGCTGTTCTAGTTCACTTGGATCATCTGGCGTTGGGTCCTTCCGGAATTTTGTTTTATCTTCTAAAATAGTTACCACTTTCTGCACGTGTGACGATTTATCCATAATGAGAACTCCCGATCCCTTGTCGGCACGCAGGATTACTAAGTTAGAGTTCTTCTCCAATCTGTCGAGAGCTTCAATGTGCCTGTTCGGTAACAACGATTCTATTGTTGTCTTGTTGTCGTTCGATACTGACATTCCAAATCAACCAATTTTGCCTTAAACCAGCTCAAAGTATCTGCATTTGTTTGCTTGAAAACTAGAAATCTGTTCGAAGAACTCTTCAAAGTTTGCTTCTGAATAAATGTGGTTAGTTTTCTTTGGTGGAACGCAATAGTAAGGGCCAAACGAAAATGCCTGCAGTTGTAACTTGTCTAGTTGGTAATAGGATAAATTTCGAACATATTTACACGGATTATCCGGAAATGACGGTAACAACATAATTCGTGATTTAGGGAATTTTTCAAACGTTTGATCTCACGTAAGCGGGTTGGCAGCACTTGAGCAGCACAGAAATTCATAAACTGTATTCTGCATATCAAATTTAACCGATCCATGATGAATGACATGTTTCGCATCGTGGTCAACAAGTAGAGTAAATTGCAGTTACACTCATCGATGTGGCTTTAAGTCAAACGCATCAGACTGTTCACAGTCGGTCTCAGTTTCTCTGCACGTAATCGTTTGCAATATGATATAGGATAATGACTTGCCACAACACATTCACGCAGAAAGTTCCTCCTCACATTTTGCGTTGCGATTTCGCACTTTAGCTTGACAATTTCATTCAATTGCCTAATCACTGATAAGGGGGGAAGGGAGGGGGGAGGCGAATATGGAGAAACAAAAAAACAAGCATTCCACGTAACAAATTTGAAAACAAGTCAAAACCACAGATTGCAAGATGTATCCTGGATCATTTCGCTGCATCTTTGGAAAGTACATACTCCAGTCCAAGTGATTATTTTCATAACAAAATAAATGAACGAAATGTTTGTAACTAAAGGCAAAATCACATGACGCACACATTCATACATGTCTATCCGATAACCACACAACAGATATCACACTTCGTTAGCACGGCAATGATAGATTGATTACAAGTTCGCGTTGTTTGCACAGTTCAGGTTCGAGCACATGGATCGACAGGGCCTCCATATATATCTTAATAGTTTGGTATTGGTGGTCGAGTAGATCACTTTGAACGCCTGACTTGCGTTGACGCAATGCTTAGTCTCGTAAAGATGTCGAGCAATTGATCATCTGATTGACCTCTGCTCGGTTGATGATGCAATTGTGGTCAAATCGCTGCTCATTGTCTTCTCAAGCCACACTGGAATGTGTTCAGCCATTCGATGACGTAACTACCTTTCCGTTCTGCCTATATATGTGGCTGAGCACTCACATTTGAATTGGTATATGGAGATTATTATGGCGTGGACAGGTTAGGGTTGTTTGATCGACGGCTTCGTTAACCGATTAGTTGTAAATATAATCACCGGATTGGTAGCATAGTAGGTGCGGCTGATAGCTGATTGCAAGGGTTTTTTGGTCAACTCACATTATCACCTATGTAGGGGAGTTTCAGATATACTTTCATCTTAGACGCTCGGTTCGAAATATCCTTCCTCGGCTTCAGGTGACGATACTTTGCCAACAATGATGTTGGGTATCCATTTGCCGTCAGAATTTTAGTGATGTGAATTATTTCCTCATCCAAAGTGTCCGCCGTGCAAATCTTCCGTGCTGTGTAGAACAGTGTTTATCTTGTACTTTATCGGGACGAAGCTGCTGAAGTAGAGACATTGCCCCGACCAGGTGTCTTTTCGATAAACGCACCTCCTAATTGAGCCATCTTTTCTGCCAAACATTTCAATATCCAAGACGTTTATGGCTCCATTGACCTCATTGTCCATTGTCAGCCTTATATGTTTGGGTGTAGATTATTAAGCAAGCCAGGCAACTCTTCACCTTCTTGTTTGCTCTTTGTGATGACAAAAATATGGTCCACGTAAAGGCAGTTTAGTATCATGTGGGATATTTCGTCCACAAAATATGCGCCAGAATAGGGCCCAATGGACTGCCCATGGCAACTCCGTCAATTTGTCCGTATCCTTCATTGAGAAAGCGGAACTTCACATTAGATGTACATAACAGCAGTGAACGTGTCAATTCCGTATTCGGTAACCCGATATGATTATTATGCTTTCTCGATTATTTGGCATATAAGATCGATAGTTTCTCCCAGTTGGATATTTGTAAATAGTGAGGCAATATCCATGGTAAGCAAATGTCCGTTCTGGATATTTTCTTTTTGCAATAGGGTACACATTTGGAAACTGTCCTTCAATGCATGGCTCGCAACCGTGTCCCTGACTGGCATCAGTAAATGAGCTAACCATTTGTGTTGTGGAGAGTTGACCATTGATAAGATTGGCCGCATTGGTATTTTTGTTTTGTGTACTTTTGGTGGACCGTACAGTTGTGGTGTTTGACTCGCTCTGGGTCTCATTGACTTGGCTCTTGACTCGCGAATAAGGCCTGCTTGAACTAGAGTTGGCAGTTCCGTGTTAATTCGCTGTTCTAGTTCACTTGGATCATCTGGCGTTGGGTCCTTCCGGAATTTTGTTTTATCTTCTAAAATAGTTACCACTTTCTGCACGTGTGACGATTTATCCATAATGAGAACTCCCGATACCTTGTCGGCACGCAGGATTACTAAGTTAGAGTTCTTCTCCAATCTGTCGAGAGCTTCGATGTGCCTGTTCGGTAACAACGATTCTATTGTTGTCTCGTTGTCGTTCGATACTCACATTCCAAATCAACCAATTTTGCCTTAAACCAGCTCAAATTATCTGCATTTGTTGGCTTGAAAACTAGAAATCTGTTCGAAGAACTCTTCAAAGTTTGCTTCTGAATAAATGTGGTTAGTTTTCTTTGGTGGAACGCAATAGTAAGGGCCAAACGAAAATGCCTGCAGTTGTAACTTGTCTAGTTGGTAATAGGATACATTTTGAACATATTTACACGGATTATCCGGAAATGACGGTAACAACATAATTCGTGATTTAGGGAATTTTTCAAACGTTTGATCTCACGTAAGCGGGTTGGCAGCACTTGAGCAGCACAGAAAATCAGAAACTGTATTCTGCATATCAAATTTAACCGATCCATGATGAATGACATGTTTCGCATCGTGGTCAACAAGTAGAGTAAATTGCAGTTACACTCATTGATGTGGCTTTAAGTCAAACGCATCAGACTGTTCACAGTCGGTCTCAGTTTCTCTGCACGTAATCGTTTGCAATATGATATAGGATAATGACTTGCCACAACACATTCACGCAGAAAGTTCCTGCTCACATTTTGCGTTGCGATTTCGCACTTTAGCTTGACAATTTCATTCACTTGTCTAATCACTGATGAGGGGGGAAGGGAGGGGGGAGGCGAATATGGAGAAACAAAAAAACAAGCATTCCACGTTACAAATTTGAAAACAAGTCAAAACCACAGATTGCAAGATGTATCCTGGATCATTTCGCTGCATCTTTGGAAAGTACATACTTCAGTCCAAGTGATTATTTTCATAGCAAAATAAATGAACGAAATGTTTGTAACTAAAGGCAAAATCACATGACGCACACATTCATACATGTCTATCCGATAACCACACAACAATTATCACACTTCGTTAGCACGGCAATGATAGATTGATTACAAGTTCGCGTTGTTTGCACAGTTCAGGTTCGAGCACATGGATCGACAGGGCCTCCATATATATCTTAATAGTTTGGTATTGGTGGTCGAGTAGATCACTTTGAACGCCTGACTTGCGTTGACGCAATGCTTAGTCTCGTAAAGATGTCGAGCAATTGATCATCTGATTGACCTCTGCTCGGTTGATGATGCAATTGTGGTCAAATCGCTGCTCATTGTCTTCTCAAGCCACACTGGAATGTGTTCAGCCATTCGATGACGTAACTACCTTTCCGTTCTGCCTATATAGGTGGCTGAGCACTCACATTTGAATTGGTATATGGAGATTATTATGGCGTGGACAGGTTAGGGTTGTTTGATCGACGGCTTCGTTAACCGATTAGTTGTAAATATAATCACCGGATTGGTAGCATAGTAGGTGCGGCTGATAGCTGATTGCAAGGGTTTTTTGGTCAACTCACATTATCACCTATGTAGGGGAGTTTCAGATATACTTTCATCTTAGACGCTCGGTTCGAAATATCCTTCCTCGGCTTCAGGTGACGATACTTTGCCAACAATGATGTTGGGTATCCATTTGCCGTCAGAATTTTAGTGATGTGAATTATTTCCTCATCCAAAGTGTCCGCCGTGCAAATCTTCTGTGCTGTGTAGAACAGTGTTTATCTTGTACTTTATCGGGACGAAGCTGCTGAAGTAGAGACATTGCCCCGACCAGGTGTCGTTTCGATAAACGCACCTCCTAATTGAGCCATCTTTTCTGCCAAACATTTCAATATCCAAGACGTTTATGGCTCCATTGACCTCATTGTCCACTGTCAGCCTTATATGTTTGGGTGTAGATTATTAAGCAAGCCAGGCAACTCTTCACCTTCTTGTTTGCTCTTTGTGATGACAAAAATATGGTCCACGTAAAGGCAGTTTAGTATCATGTGGGATATTTCGTCCACAAAATATGCGCCAGAATAGGGCCCAATGGACTGCCCATGGCAACTCCGTCAATTTGTCTGTATCCTTCATTGAGAAAGCGGAACTTCACATTAGATGTACATAACAGCAGTGAACGTGTCAATTCCGTATTCGGTAACCCGATATGATTATTATGCTTTCTCGATTATTTGGCATATAAGATCGCTAGTTTCTCCCAGTTGGATATTTGTAAATAGTGAGGCAATATCCATGGTAAGCAAATGTCCGTTCTGGATATTTTCTTTTTGCAATAGGGTACACATTTGGAAACTGTCCTTCAATGCATGGCTCGCAACCGTGTCCCTGACTGGCTTCAGTAAATGAGCTAACCATTTGTGTTGTGGAGAGTTGACCATTGATAAGATTGGCCGCATTGGTATATTTGTTTTGTGTACTTTTGGTGGACCGTACAGTTGTGGTGTTTGACTCGCTCTGGGTCTCATTGACTTGGCTCTTGACTCGCGAATAAGGCCTGCTTGAACTAGAGTTGGCAGTTCCGTGTTAATTCGCTGTTCTAGTTCACTTGGATCATCTGGCGTTGGGTCCTTCCGGAATTTTGTTTTATCTTCTAAAATAGTTACCACTTTCAGCACGTGTGACGATTTATCCATAATGAGAACTCCCGATCCCTTGTCGGCACGCAGGATTACTGTGTTAGAGTTCTTCTCCAATCTGTCGAGAGCTTCAATGTGCCTGTTCGGTAACAACGATTCTATTGTTGTCTTGTTGTCGTTCGATACTCACATTCCAAATCAACCAATTTTGCCTTAAACCAGCTCAAATTATCTGCATTTGTTGGCTTGAAAACTAGAAATCTGTTCGAAGAACTCTTCAAAGTTTGCTTCTGAATAAATGTGGTTAGTTTTTTTTGGTGGAATGCAATAGTTAGGGCCAAACGAAAATGCCTGCAGTTGTAACTTGTCTAGTTGGTAATGGGATACATTTCGAACATATTTACACGGATTATCCGGAAATGACGGTAACAACATAATTCGTGATTTAGGGAATTTTTCAAACGTTTGATCTCACGTAAGCGGGTTGGACGCACTTGAGCAGCACAGAAAATCAGAAACTGTATTCTGCATATCAAATTTAACCGATCCATGATGAATGACATGTTTCGCATCGTGGTCAACAAGTAGAGTAAATTGCAGTTACACTCATCGATGTGGCTTTAAGTCAAACGCATCGGACTGTTCACAGTCGGTCTCAGTTTCTCTGCACTTAATCGTTTGCAATATGATATAGGATAATGACTTGCCACAACACATTCACGCAGAAAGTTCCTCCTCACATTTTGCGTTGCGATTTCGCACTTTAGCTTGACAATTTCATTCAATTGTCTAATCACTGATGAGGGGGGAAGGGAGTGGGGAGGCGAATATGGAGAAACAAAAAAACAAGCATTCCACGTAACAAATTGGAAAACAAATCAAAACCACAGATTGCAAGATGTATCCTGGATCATTTCGCTGCATCTTTGGAAAGTACATACTCCAGTCCAAGTGATTATTTTCATAACAAAATAAATGAACGAAATGTTTGTAACTAAAGGCAAAATCACATGACGCACACATTCATACATGTCTATCCGATAACCACACAACAATTATCACACTTCGTTAGCACGGCAATGATAGATTGATTACAAGTTCGCGTTGTTTGCACAGTTCAGGTTCGAGCACATGGATCGACAGGGCCTCCATATATATCTTAATAGTTTGGTATTGGTGGTCGAGTAGATCACTTTGAACGCCTGACTTGCGTTGACGCAATGCTTAGTCTCGTAAAGATGTCGAGCAATTGATCATCTGATTGACTTCTGCTCGGTTGATGATGCAATTGTGGTCAAATCGCTGCTCATTGTCTTCTCAAGCCACACTGGAATGTGTTCAGCCATTCGATGACGTAACTACCTTTCCGTTCTGCCTATATAGGTGGCTGAGCACTCACATTTGAATTGGTATATGGAGATTATTATGGCGTGGACAGGTTAGGGTTGTTTGATCGACGGCCTCGTTAACCGATTAGTTGTAAATATAATCACCGGATTGGTAGCATAGTAGGTGCGGCTGATAGCTGATTGCAAGGGTTTTTTGGTCAACTCACATTATCACCTATGTAGGGGAGTTTCAGATATACTTTCATCTTAGACGCTCGGTTCGAAATATCCTTCCTCGGCTTCAGGTGACGATACTTTGCCAACAATGATGTTGGGTATCCATTTGCCGTCAGAATTTTAGTGATGTGAATTATTTCCTCATCCAAAGTGTCCGCCGTGCAAATCTCCTGTGCTGTGTAGAACAGTGTTTATCTTGTACTTTATCGGGACGAAGCTGCTGAAGTAGAGACATTGCCTCGACCAGGTGTCTTTTCGATAAACGCACCTCCTAATTGAGCCATCTTTTCTGCCAAACATTTCAATATCCAAGACGTTTATGGCTCCATTGACCTCATTGTCCATTGTCAGCCTTATATGTTTGGGTGTAGATTATTAAGCAAGCCAGGCAACTCTTCACCTTCTTGTTTGCTCTTTGTGATGACAAAATTATGGTCCACGTAAAGGCAGTTTAGTATCATGTGGGATATTTCGTCCACAAAATATGCGCCAGAATAGGGCCCAATGGACTGCCCATGGCAACTCCGTCAATTTGTCTGTATCCTTCATTGAGAAAGCGGAACTTCACATTAGATGTACATAACAGCAGTGAACGTGTCAATTCCGTATTCGGTAACCCGATATGATTATTATGCTTTCTCGATTATTTGGCATATAAGATCGCTAGTTTCTCCCAGTTGGATATTTGTAAATAGTGAGGCAATATCCATGGTAAGCAAATGTCCGTTCTGGATATTTTCTTTTCGCAATAGGGTACACATTTGGAAACTGTCCTTCAATGCATGGCTCGCAACCGTATCCCTGACTGGCTTCAGTAAATGAGCTAACCATTTGTGTTGTGGAGAGTTGACCATTGATAAGATTGGCCGCATTGGTATATTTGTTTTGTGTACTTTTGGTGGACCGTACAGTTGTGGTGTTTGACTCGCTCTGGGTCTCATTGACTTGGCTCTTGACTCGCGAATAAGGCCTGCTTGAACTAGAGTTGGCAGTTCCGTGTTAATTCGCTGTTCTAGTTCACTTGGATCATCTGGCGTTGGGTCCTTCCGGAATTTTGTTTTATCTTCTAAAATAGTTACCACTTTCTGCACGTGTGACGATTTATCCATAATGAGAACGCCCGATCCCTTGTCGGCACGCAGGATTACTATGTTAGAGTTCTTCTCCAATCTGTCGAGAGCTTCAATGTGCCTGTTCGGTAACAACGATTCTATTGTTGTCTTGTTGTCGTTCGATACTCACATTCCAAATCAACCAATTTTGCCTTAAACCAGCTCAAATTATCTGCATTTGTTGGCTTGAAAACTAGAAATCTGTTCGAAGAACTCTTCAAAGTTTGCTTCTGAATAAATGTGGTTAGTTTTTTTTGGTGGAATGCAATAGTTAGGGCCAAACGAAAATGCCTGCAGTTGTAACTTGTCTAGTTGGTAATGGGATACATTTCGAACATATTTACACGGATTATCCGGAAATGACGGTAACAACATAATTCGTGATTTAGGGAATTTTTCAAACGTTTGATCTCACGTAAGCGGGTTGGACGCACTTGAGCAGCACAGAAAATCAGAAACTGTATTCTGCATATCAAATTTAACCGATCCATGATGAATGACATGTTTCGCATCGTGGTCAACAAGTAGAGTAAATTGCAGTTACACTCATCGATGTGGCTTTAAGTCAAACGCATCGGACTGTTCACAGTCGGTCTCAGTTTCTCTGCACTTAATCGTTTGCAATATGATATAGGATAATGACTTGCCACAACACATTCACGCAGAAAGTTCCTCCTCACATTTTGCGTTGCGATTTCGCACTTTAGCTTGACAATTTCATTAAATTGTCTAATCACTGATGAGGGGGGAAGGGAGTGGGGAGGCGAATATGGAGAAACAAAAAAACAAGCATTCCACGTAACAAATTTGAAAACAAGTCAAAACCACAGATTGCAAGATGTATCCTGGATCATTTCGCTGCATCTTTGGAAAGTACATACTCCAGTCCAAGTGATTATTTTCATAGCAAAATAAATGAACGAAATGTTTGTAACTAAAGGCAAAATCACATGACGCACACATTCATACATGTCTATCCGATAACCACACAACAATTATCACACTTCGTTAGCACGGCAATGATAGATTGATTACAAGTTCGCGTTGTTTGCACAGTTCAGGTTCGAGCACATGGATCGACAAGGCCTCCATATATATCTTAATAGTTTGGTATTGGTGGTCGAGTAGATCACTTTGAACGCCTGACTTGCGTTGACGCAATGCTTAGTCTCGTAAAGATGTCGAGCAATTGATCATCTGATTGACTTCTGCTCGGTTGATGATGCAATTGTGGTCAAATCGCTGCTCATTGTCTTCTCAAGCCACACTGGAATGTGTTCAGCCCTTCGATGACGTAACTACCTTTCCGTTCTGCCTATATAGGTGGCTGAGCACTCACATTTGAATTGGTATATGGAGATTATTATGGCGTGGACAGGTTAGGGTTGTTTGATCGATGGCCTCGTTAACCGATTAGTTGTAAATATAATCACCGGATTGGTAGCATAGTAGGTGCGGCTGATAGCTGATTGCAAGGGTTTTTTGGTCAACTCACATTATCACCTATGTAGGGGAGTTTCAGATATACTTTCACCTTAGACGCTCGGTTCGAAATATCCTTCCTCGGCTTCAGGTGACGATACTTTGCCAACAATGATGTTGGGTATCCATTTGCCGTCAGAATTTTAGTGATGTGAATTATTTCCTCATCCAAAGTGTCCGCCGTGCAAATCTTCTGTGCTGTGTAGAACAGTGTTTATCTTGTACTTTATCGGGACGAAGCTGCTGAAGTAGAGACATTGCCCCGACCAGGTGTCGTTTCGATAAACGCACCTCCTAATTGAGCCATCTTTTCTGCCAAACATTTCAATATCCAAGACGTTTATGGCTCCATTGACCTCATTGTCCATTGTCAGCCTTATATGTTTGGGTGTAGATTATTAAGCAAGCCAGGCAACTCTTCACCTTCTTGTTTGCTCTTTGTGATGACAAAATTATGGTCCACGTAAAGGCAGTTTAGTATCATGTGGGATATTTCGTCCACAAAATATGCGCCAGAATAGGGCCCAATGGACTGCCCATGGCAACTCCGTCAATTTGTCCGTATCCTTCATTGAGAAAGCGGAACTTCACATTAGATGTACATAACAGCAGTGAACGTGTCAATTCCGTATTCGGTAACCCGATATGATTATTATGCTTTCTCGATTATTTGGCATATAAGATCGCTAGTTTCTCCCAGTTGGATATTTGTAAATAGTGAGGCAATATCCATGGTAAGCAAATGTCCGTTCTGGATATTTTCTTTTTGCAATAGGGTACACATTTGGAAACTGTCCTTCAATGCATGGCTCGCAACCGTGTCCCTGACTGGCTTCAGTAAATGAGCTAACCATTTGTGTTGTGGAGAGTTGACCATTGATAAGATTGGCCGCATTGGTATATTTGTTTTGTGTACTTTTGGTGGACCGTACAGTTGTGGTGTTTGACTCGCTCTGGGTCTCATTGACTTGGCTCTTGACTCGCGAATAAGGCCTGCTTGAACTAGAGTTGGCAGTTCCGTGTTAATTCGCTGTTCTAGTTCACTTGGATCATCTGGCGTTGGGTCCTTCCGGAATTTTGTTTTATCTTCTAAAATAGTTACCACTTTCTGCACGTGTGACGATTTATCCATAATGAGAACTACCGATCCCTTGTCGGCACGCAGGATTACTATGTTAGAGTTCTTCTCCAATCTGTCGAGAGCTTCAATGTGCCTGTTCGGTAACAACGATTCTATTGTTGTCTTGTTGTCGTTCGATACTCACATTCCAAATCAACCAATTTTGCCTTAAACCAGCTCAAATTATCTGCATTTGTTGGCTTGAAAACTAGAAATCTGTTCGAAGAACTCTTCAAAGTTTGCTTCTGAATAAATGTGGTTAGTTTTTTTTGGTGGAATGCAATAGTTAGGGCCAAACGAAAATGCCTGCAGTTGTAACTTGTCTAGTTGGTAATGGGATACATTTCGAACATATTTACACGGATTATCCGGAAATGACGGTAACAACATAATTCGTGATTTAGGGAATTTTTCAAACGTTTGATCTCACGTAAGCGGGTTGGACGCACTTGAGCAGCACAGAAATTCATAAACTGTATTCTGCATATCAAATTTAACCGATCCACGATGAATGACATGTTCCGCATCGTGGTCAACAAGTAGAGTAAATTGCAGTTACACTCATCGATGTGGCTTTAAGTCAAACGCATCAGACTGTTCACAGTCGGTCTCAGTTTCTCTGCACGTAATCGTTTGCAATATGATATAGGATAATGACTTGCCACAACACATTCACGCAGAAAGTTCCTCCTCACATTTTGCGTTGCGATTTCGCACTTTAGCTTGACAATTTCATTCAATTGCCTAATCACTGATGAGGGGGGAAGGGAGGGGGGAGGGGAATATGGAGAAACAAAAAAACAAGCATTCCACGTAGAAAAATTTGAAAACAAGTCAAAACCACAGATTGCAAGATGTATTCTGGATCATTTCGCTGCATCTTTGGAACGTACATACTCCAGTCCAAGTGATTATTTTCATAGCAAAATAAATGAACGAAATGTTTGTAACTAAAGGCAAAATCACCTGACGCACACATTCATACATGTCTATCCGATAACCACACAACAATTATCACACTTCGTTAGCACGGCAATGATAGATTGATTACAAGTTCGCGTTGTTTGCACAGTTCAGGTTCGAGCACATGGATCGACAGGGCCTCCATATATATCTTAATAGTTTGGTATTAGTGGTCGAGTAGATCACTTTGAACGCCTGACTTGCGTTGACGCAATGCTTAGTCTCGTAAAGATGTCGAGCAATTGATCATCTGATTGACCTCTGCTCGGTTGATGATGCAATTGTGGTGAAATCGCTGCTCATTGTCTTCTCAAGCCACACTGGAATGTGTTCAGCCATTCGATGACGTAACTACCTTTCCGTTCTGCCTATATAGGTGGCTGAGCACTCACATTTGAATTGGTATATGGAGATTATTATGGCGTGGACAGGTTAGGGTTGTTTGATCGATGGCCTCGTTAACCGATTAGTTGTAAATATAATCACCGGATTGGTAGCATAGTAGGTGCGGCTGATAGCTGATTGCAAGGGTTTTTTGGTCAACTCACATTATCACCTATGTAGGGGAGTTTCAGATATACTTTCATCTTAGACGCTCGGTTCGAAATATCCTTCCTCGGCTTCAGGTGACGATACTTTGCCAACAATGATGTTGGGTATCCATTTGCCGTCAGAATTTTAGTGATGTGAATTATTTCCTCATCCAAAGTGTCCGCCGTGCAAATCTTCTGTGCTGTGTAGAACAGTGTTTATCTTGTACTTTATCGGGACGAAGCTGCTGAAGTAGAGACATTGCCCCGACCAGGTGTCTTTTCGATAAACGCACCTCCTAATTGAGCCATCTTTTCTGCCAAACATTTCAATATCCAAGACGTTTATGGCTCCATTGACCTCATTGTCCATTGTCAGCCTTATATGTTTGGGTGTAGATTATTAAGCAAGCCAGGCAACTCTTCACCTTCTTGTTTGCTCTTTGTGATGACAAAAATATGGTCCACGTAAAGGCAGTTTAGTATCATGTGGGATATTTCGTCCACAAAATATGCGCCAGAATAGGGCCCAATGGACTGCCCATGGCAACTCCGTCAATTTGTCCGTATCCTTCATTGAGAAAGCGGAACTTCACATTAGATGTACATTACAGCAGTAAACGTGTCAAGTCCGTATTCGGTAACCCGATATGATTATTATGCTTTCTCGATTATTTGGCATATAAGATCGATAGTTTCTCCCAGTTGGATATTTGTAAATAGTGAGGCAATATCCATGGTAAGCAAATGTCCGTTCTGGATATTTTCTTTTTGCAATAGGGTACACATTTGGAAACTGTCCTTCAATGCATGGCTCGCAACCGTGTCCCTGACTGGCTTCAGTAAATGAGCTAACCATTTGTGTTGTGGAGAGTTGACCATTGATAAGATTGGCCGCATTGGTATATTTGTTTTGTGTACTTTTGGTGGACCGTACAGTTGTGGTGTTTGACTCGCTCTGGGTCTCATTGACTTGGCTCTTGACTCGCGAATAAGGCCTGCTTGAACTAGAGTTGGCAGTTCCGTGTTAATTCGCTGTTCTAGTTCATTTGGATCATCTGGCGTTGGGTCCTTCCGGAATTTTGTTTTATCTTCTAAAATAGTTACCACTTTCTGCACGTGTGACGATTTATCCATAATGAGAACTCCCGATCCCTTGTCGGCACGCAGGATTACTATGTTAGAGTTCTTCTCCAATCTGTCGAGAGCTTCAATGTGCCTGTTCGGTAACAACGATTCTATTGTTGTCTTGTTGTCGTTCGATACTGACATTCCAAATCAACCAATTTTGCCTTAAACCAGCTCAAATTATCTGCATTTGTTGGCTTGAAAACTAGAAATCTGTTCGAAGAACTCTTCAAAGTTTGCTTCTGAATAAATGTGGTTAGTTTTCTTTGGTGGAATGCAATATTTAGGGCCAAACGAAAATGCCTGCAGTTGTAACTTGTCTAGTTGGTAATAGGATACATTTCGAACATATTTACACGGATTATCCGGAAATGACGGTAACAACATAATTCGTGATTTAGGGAATTTTTCAAACGTTTGATCTCACGTAAGCGGGTTGGACGCACTTGAGCAGCACAGAAAATCAGAAACTGTATTCTGCATATCAAATTTAACCGATCCATGATGAATGACATGTTTCGCATCGTGGTCAACAAGTAGAGTAAATTGCAGTTACACTCATCGATGTGGCTTTAAGTCAAACGCATCAGACTGTTCACAGTCGGTCTCAGTTTCTCTGCACGTAATCGTTTGCAATATGATATAGGATAATGACTTGCCACAACACATTCACGCAGAAAGTTCCTCCTCACATTTTGCGTTGCGATTTCGCACTTTAGCTTGACAATTTCATTCAATTGCCTAATCACTGATGAGGGGGGAAGGGAGGGGGGAGGCGAATATGGAGAAACAAAAAAACAAGCATTCCACGTAACAAATTGGAAAACAAATCAAAACCACAGATTGCAAGATGTATCCTGGATCATTTCGCTGCATCTTTGGAAAGTACATACTCCAGTCCAAGTGATTATTTTCATAGCAAAATAAATGAACGAAATGTTTGTAACTAAAGGCAAAATCACATGACGCACACATTCATACATGTCTATCCGATAACCACACAACAATTATCACACTTCGTTAGCACGGCAATGATAGATTGATTACAAGTTCGCGTTGTTTGCACAGTTCAGGTTCGAGCACATGGATCGACAGGGCCTCCATATATATCTTAATAGTTTGGTATTGGTGGTCGAGTAGATCACTTTGAACGCCTGACTTGCGTTGACGCAATGCTTAGTCTCGTAAAGATGTCGAGCAATTGATCATCTGATTGACCTCTGCTCGGTTGATGATGCAATTGTGGTCAAATCGCTGCTCATTGTCTTCTCAAGCCACACTGGAATGTGTTCAGCCATTCGATGACGTAACTACCTTTCCGTTCTGCCTATATATGTGGCTGAGCACTCACATTTGAATTGGTATATGGAGATTATTATGGCGTGGACAGGTTAGGGTTGTTTGATCGACGGCCTCGTTAACCGATTAGTTGTAAATATAATCACCGGATTGGTAGCATAGTAGGTGCGGCTGATAGCTGATTGCAAGGGTTTTTTGGTCAACTCACATTATCACCTATGTAGGGGAGTTTCAGATATACTTTCACCTTAGACGCTCGGTTCGGAATATCCTTCCTCGGCTTCAGGTGACGATACTTTGCCAACAATGATGTTGGGTATCCATTTGCCGTCAGAATTTTAGTGATGTGAATTATTTCCTCATCCAAAGTGTCTGCCGTGCAAATCTTCCGTGCTGTGTAGAACAGTGTTTATCTTGTACTTTATCGGGACGAAGCTGCTGAAGTAGAGACATTGCCCCGACCAGGTGTCGTTTCGATAAACGCACCTCCTAATTGAGCCATCTTTTCTGCCAAACATTTCAATATCCAAGACGTTTATGGCTCCATTGACCTCATTGTCCATTGTCAGCCTTATATGTTTGGGTGTAGATTATTAAGCAAGCCAGGCAACTCTTCACCTTCTTGTTTGCTCTTTGTGATGACAAAAATATGGTCCACGTAAAGGCAGTTTAGTATCATGTGGGATATTTCGTCCACAAAATATGCGCCAGAATAGGGCCCAATGGACTGCCCATGGCAACTCCGTCAATTTGTCCGTATCCTTCATTGAGAAAGCGGAACTTCACATTAGATGTACATAACAGCAGTGAACGTGTCAATTCCGTATTCAGTAACCCGATATGATTATTGTGCTTTCTCGATTATTTGGCATATAAGATCGCTAGTTTCTCCCAGTTGGATATTTGTAAATAGTGAGGCAATATCCATGGTAAGCAAATGTCCGTTCTGGATATTTTCTTTTTGCAATAGGGTACACATTTGGAAACTGTCCTTCAATGCATGGCTCGCAACCGTGTCCCTGACTGGCTTCAGTAAATGAGCTAACCATTTGTGTTGTGGAGAGTTGACCATTGATAAGATTGGCCGCATTGGTATATTTGTTTTGTGTACTTTTGGTGGACCGTACAGTTGTGGTGTTTGACTCGCTCTTGGTCTCATTGACTTGGCTCTTGACTCGCGAATAAGGCCTGCTTGAACTAGAGTTGGCAGTTCCGTTTTAATTCGCTGTTCTAGTTCACTTGGATCATCTGGCGTTGGGTCCTTCCGGAATTTTGTTTTATCTTCTAAAATAGTTACCACTTTCTGCACGTGTGACGATTTATCCATAATGAGAACTCCCGATCCCTTGTCGGCACGCAGGATTACTATGTTAGAGTTCTTCTCCAATCTGTCGAGAGCTTCAATGTGCCTGTTCGGTAACAACGATTCTATTGTTGTCTCGTTGTCGTTCGATACTCACATTCCAAATCAACCAATTTTGCCTTAAACCAGCTCAAATTATCTGCATTTGTTGGCTTGAAAACTAGAAATCTGTTCGATGAACTCTTCAAAGTTTGCTTCTGAATAAATGTGGTTAGTTTTTTTTTGGTGGAATGCAATAGTTAGGGCCAAACGAAAATGCCTGCAGTTGTAACTTGTCTAGTTGGTAATAGGATACATTTCGAACATATTTACACGGATTATCCGGAAATGACGGTAACAACATAATTCGTGATTTAGGGAATTTTTCAAACGTTTGATCTCACGTAAGCGGGTTGGACGCACTTGAGCAGCACAGAAAATCAGAAACTGTATTCTGCATATCAAATTTAACCGATCCATGATGAATGACATGTTTCGCATCGTGGTCAACAAGTAGAGTAAATTGCAGTTACACTCATCGATGTGGCTTTAAGTCAAACGCATCAGACTGTTCACAGTCGGTCTCAGTTTCTCTGCACGTAATCGTTTGCAATATGATATAGGATAATGACTTGCCACAACACATTCACGCAGAAAGTTCCTGCTCACATTTTGCGTTGCGATTTCGCACTTTAGCTTGACAATTTCATTCAATTGCCTAATCACTGATGAGGGGGGAAGGGAGGGGGGAGGCGAATATGGAGAAACAAAAAAAACAAGCATTCCACGTAACAAATTGGAAAACAAGCCAAAACCACAGATTGCAAGATGTATCCTGGATCATTTCGCTGCATCTTTGGAAAGTACATACTCCAGTCCAAGTGATTATTTTCATAGCAAAATAAATGAACGAAATGTTTGTAACTAAAGGCAAAATCACATGACGCACACATTCATACATGTCTATCCGATAACCACACAACAATTATCACACTTCGTTAGCACGGCAATGATAGATTGATTACAAGTTCGCGTTGTTTGCACAGTTCAGGTTCGAGCACATGGATCGACAGGGCCTCCATATATATCTTAATAGTTTGGTATTGGTGGTCGAGTAGATCACTTTGAACGCCTGACTTGCGTTGACGCAATGCTTAGTCTCGTAAAGATGTCGAGCAATTGATCATCTGATTGACCTCTGCTCGGTTGATGATGCAATTGTGGTCAAATCGCTGCTCATTGTCTTCTCAAGCCACACTGGAATGTGTTCAGCCATTCGATGACGTAACTACCTTTCCGTTCTGCCTATATAGGTGGCTGAGCACTCACATTTGAATTGGTATATGGAGATTATTATGGCGTGGACAGGTAAGGGTTGTTTGATCGACGGCCTCGTTAACCGATTAGTTGTAAATATAATCACCGGATTGGTAGCATAGTAGGTGCGGCTGATAGCTGATTGCAAGGGTTTTTTGGTCAACTCACATTATCACCTATGTAGGGGAGTTTCAGATATACTTTCACCTTAGACGCTCGGTTCGAAATATCCTTCCTCGGCTTCAGGTGACGATACTTTGCCAACAATGATGTTGGGTATCCATTTGCCGTCAGAATTTTAGTGATGTGAATTATTTCCTCATCCAAAGTGTCCGCCGTGCAAATCTTCTGTGCTGTGTAGAACAGTGTTTATCTTGTACTTTATCGGGACGAAGCTGCTGAAGTAGAGACATTGCCCCGACCAGGTGTCGTTTCGATAAACGCACCTCCTAATTGAGCCATCTTTTCTGCCAAACATTTCAATATCCAAGACGTTTATGGCTCCATTGACCTCATTGTCCATTGTCAGCCTTATATGTTTGGGTGTAGATTATTAAGCAAGCCAGGCAACTCTTCACCTTCTTGTTTGCTCTTTGTGATGACAAAAATATGGTCCACGTAAAGGCAGTTTAGTATCATGTGGGATATTTCGTCCACAAAATATGCGCCAGAATAGGGCCCAATGGACTGCCCATGGCAACTCCGTCAATTTGTCCGTATCCTTCATTGAGAAAGCGGAACTTCACATTAGATGTACATAACAGCAGTGAACGTGTCAATTCCGTATTCGGTAACCCGATATGATTATTGTGCTTTCTCGATTATTTGGCATATAAGATCGATAGTTTCTCCCAGTTGGATATTTGTAAATAGTGAGGCAATATCCATGGTAAGCAAATGTCCGTTCTGGATATTTTCTTTTTGCAATAGGGTACACATTTGGAAACTGTCCTTCAATGCATGGCTCGCAACCGTGTCCCTGACTGGCTTCAGTAAATGAGCTAACCATTTGTGTTGTGGAGAGTTGACCATTGATAAGATTGGCCGCATTGGTATATTTGTTTTGTGTACTTTTGGTGGACCGTACAGTTGTGGTGTTTGACTCGCTCTGGGTCTCATTGACTTGGCTCTTGACTCGCGAATAAGGCCTGCTTGAACTAGAGTTGGCAGTTCCGTTTTAATTCGCTGTTCTAGTTCACTTGGATCATCTGGCGTTGGGTCCTTCCGGAATTTTGTTTTATCTTCTAAAATAGTTACCACTTTCTGCACGTGTGACGATTTATCCATAATGAGAACTCCCGATCCCTTGTCGGCACGCAGGATTACTATGTTAGAGTTCTTCTCCAATCTGTCGAGAGCTTCAATGTGCCTGTTCGGTAACAACGATTCTATTGTTGTCTTGTTGTCGTTCGATACTCACATTCCAAATCAACCAATTTTGCCTTAAACCAGCTCAAATTATCTGCATTTGTTGGCTTGAAAACTAGAAATCTGTTCGAAGAACTCTTCAAAGTTTGCTTCTGAATAAATGTGGTTAGTTTTCTTTGGTGGAATGCAATATTTAGGGCCAAACGAAAATGCCTGCAGTTGTCACTTGTCTAGTTGGTAATAGGATACATTTCGAACATATTTACACGGATTATCCGGAAATGACGGTAACAACATAATTCGTGATTTAGGGAATTTTTCAAACGTTTGATCTCACGTAAGCGGGTTGGACGCACTTGAGCAGCACAGAAAATCAGAAACTGTATTCTGCATATCAAATTTAACCGATCCATGATGAATGACATGTTTCGCATCGTGGTCAACAAGTAGAGTAAATTGCAGTTACACTCATCGATGTGGCTTTAAGTCAAACGCATCAGACTGTTCACAGTCGGTCTCAGTTTCTCTGCACGTAATCGTTTGCAATATGATATAGGATAATGACTTGCCACAACACATTCACGCAGAAAGTTCCTCCTCACATTTTGCGTTGCGATTTCGCACTTTAGCTTGACAATTTCATTCAATTGTCTAATCACTGATGAGGGGGGAAGGGAGGGGGGAGGCGAATATGGAGAAACAAAAAAACAAGCAGTCCACGTAACAAATTGGAAAACAAGCCAAAACCACAGATTGCAAGATGTATCCTGGATCATTTCGCTGCATCTTTGGAAAGTACATACTCCAGTCCAAGTGATTATTTTCATAGCAAAATAAATGAACGAAATGTTTCTAACTAAAGGCAAAATCACATGACGCACACATTCATACATGTCTATCCGATAACCACACAACAATTATCACACTTCGTTAGCACGGCAATGATAGATTGATTACAAGTTCGCGTTGTTTGCACAGTTCAGGTTCGAGCACATGGATCGACAGGGCCTCCATATATATCTTAATAGTTTGGTATTGGTGGTCGAGTAGATCACTTTGAACGCCTGACTTGCGTTGACGCAATGCTTAGTCTCGTAAAGATGTCGAGCAATTGATCATCTGATTGACCTCTGCTCGGTTGATGATGCAATTGTGGTCAAATCGCTGCTCATTGTCTTCTCAAGCCACACTGGAATGTGTTCAGCCATTCGATGACGTAACTACCTTTCCGTTCTGCCTATATAGGTGGCTGAGCACTCACATTTGAATTGGTATATGGAGATTATTATGGCGTGGACAGGTTAGGGTTGTTTGATCGACGGCCTCGTTAACCGATTAGTTGTAAATATAATCACCGGATTGGTAGCATAGTAGGTGCGGCTGATAGCTGATTGCAAGGGTTTTTTGGTCAACTCACATTATCACCTATGTAGGGGAGTTTCAGATATACTTTCATCTTAGACGCTCGGTTCGAAATATCCTTCCTCGGCTTCAGGTGACGATACTTTGCCAACAATGATGTTGGGTATCCATTTGCCGTCAGAATTTTAGTGATGTGAATTATTTCCTCATCCAAAGTGTCCGCCGTGCAAATCTTCTGTGCTGTGTAGAACAGTGTTTATCTTGTACTTTATCGGGACGAAGCTGCTGAAGTAGAGACATTGCCCCGACCAGGTGTCTTTTCGATAAACGCACCTCCTAATTGAGCCATCTTTTCTGCCAAACATTTCAATATCCAAGACGTTTATGGCTCCATTGACCTCATTGTCCATTGTCAGCCTTATATGTTTGGGTGTAGATTATTAAGCAAGCCAGGCAACTCTTCACCTTCTTGTTTGCTCTTTGTGATGACAAAAATATGGTCCACGTAAAGGCAGTTTAGTATCATGTGGGATATTTCGTCCACAAAATATGCGCCAGAATAGGGCCCAATGGACTGCCCATGGCAACTCCGTCAATTTGTCCGTATCCTTCATTGAGAAAGCGGAACTTCACATTAGATGTACATAACAGCAGTGAACGTGTCAATTCCGTATTCGGTAACCCGATATGAATTTTATGCTTTCTCGATTATTTGGCATATAAGATCGATAGTTTCTCCCAGTTGGATGTTTGTAAATAGTGAGGCAATAACCATGGTAAGCAAATGTCCGTTCTGGATATTTTCTTTTTGCAATAGGGTACACATTTGGAAACTGTCCTTCAATGCATGGCTCGCAACCGTGTCCCTGACTGGCTTCAGTAAATGAGCTAACCATTTGTGTTGTGGAGAGTTGACCATTGATAAGATTGGCCGCATTGGTATATTTGTTTTGTGTACTTTTGGTGGACCGTACAGTTGTGGTGTTTGACTCGCTCTGGGTCTCATTGACTTGGCTCTTGACTCGCGAATAAGGCCTGCTTGAACTAGAGTTGGCAGTTCCGTTTTAATTCGCTGTTCTAGTTCACTTGGATCATCTGGCGTTGGGTCCTTCCGGAATTTTGTTTTATCTTCTAAAATAGTTACCACTTTCTGCACGTGTGACGATTAATCCATAATGAGAACTCCCGATCCCTTGTCGGCACGCAGGATTACTATGTTAGAGTTCTTCTCCAATCTGTCGAGAGCTTCAATGTGCCTGTTCGGTAACAACGATTCTATTGTTGTCTCGTTGTCGTTCGATACTGACATTCCAAATCAACCAATTTTGCCTTAAACCAGCTCAAATTATCTGCATTTGTTGGCTTGAAAACTAGAAATCTGTTCGAAGAACTCTTCAAAGTTTGCTTCTGAATAAATGTGGTTAGTTTTCTTTGGTGGAATGCAATAGTTAGGGCCAAACGAAAATGCCTGCAGTTGTAACTTGTCTAGTTGGTAATAAGATACATTTCGAACATATTTACACGGATTATCCGGAAATGACGGTAACAACATAATTCGTGATTTAGGGAATTTTTCAAACGTTTGATCTTACGTAAGCAGGTTGGACGCACTTGAGCAGCCCAGAAAATCAGAAACTGTATTCTGCATATCAAATTTAACTGATCCATGATGAATGACATGTTTCGCATCGTGGTCAACAAGTAGAGTAAATTGCAGTTACACTCATCGAGGTGGCTTTAAGTCAAACGCATCAGACTGTTCACAGTCGGTCTCAGTTTCTCTGCACGTAATCGTTTGCAATATGATATAGGATAATGACTTGCCACAACACATTCACGCAGAAAGTTCCTCCTCACATTTTGCGTTGCGATTTCGCACTTTAGCTTGACAATTTCATTCACTTGTCTAATCACTGATGAGGGGAGAAGGGAGGGGGGAGGCGAATATGGAGAAACAAAAAAACAAGCATTCCACGTAACAAATTTGAAAACAAGTCAAAACCACAGATTGCAAGATGTATCCTGGATCATTTCGCTGCATCTTTGGAAAGTACATACTTCAGTCCAAGTGATTATTTTCATAGCAAAATAAATGAACGAAATGTTTGTAACTAAAGGCAAAATCACATGACGCACACATTCATACATGTCTATCCGATAACCACACAACAATTATCACACTTCGTTAGCACGGCAATGATAGATTGATTACAAGTTCGCGTTGTTTGCACAGTTCAGGTTCGAGCACATGGATCGACAGGGCCTCCATATATATCTTAATAGTTTGGTATTGGTGGTCGAGTAGATCACTTTGAACGCCTGACTTGCGTTGACGCAATGCTTAGTCTCGTAAAGATGTCGAGCAATTGATCATCTGATTGACCTCTGCTCGGTTGATGATGCAATTGTGGTCAAATCGCTGCTCATTGTCTTCTCAAGCCACACTGGAATGTGTTCAGCCATTCGATGACGTAACTACCTTTCCGTTCTGCCTATATAGGTGGCTGAGCACTCACATTTGAATTGGTATATGGAGATTATTATGGCGTGGACAGGTTAGGGTTGTTTGATCGATGGCCTCGTTAACCGATTAGTTGTAAATATAATCACCGGATTGGTAGCATAGTAGGTGCGGCTGATAGCTGATTGCAAGGGTTTTTTGGTCAACTCACATTATCACCTATGTAGGGGAGTTTCAGATATACTTTCACCTTAGACGCTCGGTTCGAAATATCCTTCCTCGGCTTCAGGTGACGATACTTTGCCAACAATGATGTTGGGTATCCATTTGCCGTCAGAATTTTAGTGATGTGAATTATTTCCTCATCCAAAGTGTCCGCCGTGCAAATCTTCTGTGCTGTGTAGAACAGTGTTTATCTTGTACTTTATCGGGACGAAGCTGCTGAAGTAGAGACATTGCCCCGACCAGGTGTCTTTTCGATAAACGCACCTCCTAATTGAGCCATCTTTTCTGCCAAACATTTCAATATCCAAGACGTTTATGGCTCCATTGACCTCATTGTCCATTGTCAGCCTTATATGTTTGGGTGTAGATTATTAAGCAAGCCAGGCAACTCTTCACCTTCTTGTTTGCTCTTTGTGATGACAAAATTATGGTCCACGTAAAGGCAGTTTAGTATCATGTGGGATATTTCGTCCACAAAATATGCGCCAGAATAGGGCCCAATGGACTGCCCATGGCAACTCCGTCAATTTGTCCGTATCCTTCATTGAGAAAGCGGAACTTCACATTAGATGTACATAACAGCAGTGAACGTGTCAATTCCGTATTCGGTAACCCGATATGAATTTTATGCTTTCTCGATTATTTGGCATATAAGATCGATAGTTTCTCCCAGTTGGATGTTTGTAAATAGTGAGGCAATATCCATGGTAAGCAAATGTCCGTTCTGGATATTTTCTTTTCGCAATAGGGTACACATTTGGAAACTGTCCCTCAATGCATGGCTCGCAACCGTGTCCCTGACTGGCTTCAGTAAATGAGCTAACCATTTGTGTTGTGGAGAGTTGACCATTGATAAGATTGGCCGCATTGGTATATTTGTTTTGTGTACTTTTGGTGGACCGTACAGTTGTGGTGTTGTTCGACTCGCTCTGGGTCTCATTGACTTGGCTCTTGACTCGCGAATAAGGCCTGCTTGAACTAGAGTTGGCAGTTCCGTTTTAATTCGCTGTTCTAGTTCACTTGGATCATCTGGCGTTGGGTCCTTCCGGAATTTTGTTTTATCTTCTAAAATAGTTACCACTTTCTGCACGTGTGACGATTAATCCATAATGAGAACTCCCGATCCCTTGTCGGCACGCAGGATTACTATGTTAGAGTTCTTCTCCAATCTGTCGAGAGCTTCAATGTGCCTGTTCGGTAACAACGATTCTATTGTTGTCTCGTTGTCGTTCGATACTGACATTCCAAATCAACCAATTTTGCCTTAAACCAGCTCAAATTATCTGCATTTGTTGGCTCGAAAACTAGAAATCTGTTCGAAGAACTCTTCAAAGTTTGCTTCTGAATAAATGTGGTTAGTTTTCTTTGGTGGAATGCAATAGTTAGGGCCAAACGAAAATGCCTGCAGTTGTAACTTGTCTAGTTGGTAATAGGATACATTTCGAACATATTTACACGGATTATCCGGAAATGACGGTAACAACATAATTCGTGATTTAGGGAATTTTTCAAACGTTTGATCCCACAAAATCCGGTTGGACGCACTTGAGCAGCAAAGAAATTCATAAACTGTATTCTGCATATCAAATTTAACCGATCCATGATGAATGACATGTTTCGCATCGTGGTCAACAAGTAGAGTGAATTGCAGTTACACTCATCGATGTGGCTTTAAGTCAAACGCATCAGACTGTTCACAGTCGGTCTCAGTTTCTCTGCACGTAATCGTTTGCAATATGATATAGGATAATGACTTGCCACAACACATTCACGCAGAAAGTTCCTCCTCACATTTTGCGTTGCGATTTCGCACTTTAGCTTGACAATTTCATTCAATTGCCTAATCACCGATGAGGGGATAAGGGAGGGGGGAGGCGAATATGGAGAAACAAAAAAACAAGCATTCCACGTAACAAATTGGAAAACAAGTCAAAACCACAGATTGCAAGATGTATCCTTGATCATTTCGCTGCATCTTTGGAAAGTACATACTCCAGTCCAAGTGATTATTTTCATAGCAAAATAAATGAACGAAATGTTTGTAACGAAAGGCAAAATCACATGACACACACATTCATACATGTCTATCCGATAACCACACAACAATTATCACACTTCGTTAGCACGGCAATGATAGATTGATTACAAGTTCGCGTTGTTTGCACAGTTCAGGTTCGAGCACATGGATCGACAGGGCCTCCATATATATCTTAATAGTTTGGTATTGGTGGTCGAGTAGATCACTTTGAACGCCTGACTTGCGTTGACGCAATGCTTAGTCTCGTAAAGATGTCGAGCAATTGATCATCTGATTGACCTCTGCTCGGTTGATGATGCAATTGTGGTCAAATCACTGCTCATTGTCTTCTCAAGCCACAGTGGAATGTGTTCAGCCATTCGATGACGTAACTACCTTTCCGTTCTGCCTATATAGGTGGCTGAGCACTCACATTTGAATTGGTATATGGAGATTAATATGGCGTGGACAGGTAAGGGTTGTTTGATCGACGGCCTCGTTAACCGATTAGTTGTAAATATAATCACCGGATTGGTAGCATAGTAGGTGCGGCTGATAGCTGATTGCAAGGGTTTTTTGGTCAACTCACATTATCACCTATGTAGGGGAGTTTCAGATATACTTTCACCTTAGACGCTCGGTTCGAAATATCCTTCCTCGGCTTCAGGTGACGATACTTTGCCAACAATGATGTTGGGTATCCATTTGCCGTCAGAATTTTAGTGATGTGAATTATTTCCTCATCCAAAGTGTCCGCCGTGCAAATCTTCTGTGCTGTGTAGAACAGTGTTTATCTTGTACTTTATCGGGACGAAGCTGCTGAAGTAGAGACATTGCCCCGACCAGGTGTCTTTTCGATAAACGCACCTCCTAATTGAGCCATCTTTTCTGCCAAACATTTCAATACCCAAGACGTTTATGGCTCCATTGACCTCATTGTCCATTGTCAGCCTTATATGTTTGGGTGTAGATTATTAAGCAAGCCAGGCAACTCTTCACCTTCTTGTTTGCTCTTTGTGATGACAAAAATATGGTCCACGTAAAGGCAGTTTAGTATCATGTGGGATATTTCGTCCACAAAATATGCGCCAGAATAGGGCCCAATGGACTGCCCATGGCAACTCCGTCAATTTGTCCGTATCCTTCATTGAGAAAGCGGAACTTCACATTAGATGTACATAACAGCAGTAAACGTGTCAATTCCGTATTCGGTAACCCGATATGAATTTTATGCTTTCTCGATTATTTGGCATATAAGATCGATAGTTTCTCCCAGTTGGATATTTGTAAATAGTGAGGCAATATCCATGGTAAGCAAATGTCCGTTCTGGATATTTTCTTTTTGCAATAGGGTACACATTTGGAAACTGTCCTTCAATGCATGGCTCGCAACCGTGTCCCTGACTGGCTTCAGTAAATGAGCTAACCATTTGTGTTGTGGAGAGTTGACCATTGATAAGATTGGCCGCATTGGTATATTTGTTTTGTGTACTTTTGGTGGACCGTACAGTTGTGGTGTTGTTCGACTCGCTCTGGGTCTCATTGACTTGGCTCTTGACTCGCGAATAAGGCCTGCTTGAACTAGAGTTGGCAGTTCCGTGTTAATTCGCTGTTCTAGTTCACTTGGATCATCTGGCGTTGGGTCCTTCCGGAATTTTGTTTTATCTTCTAAAATAGTTACCACTTTCTGCACGTGTGACGATTTATCCATAATGAGAACTCCCGATCCCTTGTCGGCACGCAGGATTACTATGTTAGAGTTCTTCTCCAATCTGTCGAGAGCTTCAATGTGCCTGTTCGGTAACAACGATTCTATTGTTGTCTTGTTGTCGTTCGATACTCACATTCCAAATCAACCAATTTTGCCTTAAACCAGCTCAAACTATCTGCATTTGTTGGCTTGAAAACTAGAAATCTGTTCGAAGAACTCTTCAAAGTTTGCTTCTGAATAAATGTGGTTAGTTTTCTTTGGTGGAATGCAATAGTTAGGGCCAAACGAAAATGCCTGCAGTTGTAACTCGTCTAGTTGGTAATAGGATACATTTCGAACATATTTACACGGATTATACGGAAATGACGGTAACAACATAATTCGTGATTTAGGGAATTTTTCAAACGTTTGATCTCACGTAAGCGGGTTGGACGCACTTGAGCAGCACAGAAAATCAGAAACTGTATTCTGCATATCAAATTTAACCGATCCATGATGAATGACATGTTTCGCATCGTGGTCAACAAGTAGAGTAAATTGCAGTTACACTCATCGATGTGGCTTTAAGTCAAACGCATCAGACTGTTCACAAACGGTCTCAGTTTCTCTGCACGTAATCGTTTGCAATATGATATAGGATAATGACTTGCCACAACACATTCACGCAGAAAGTTCCTCCTCACATTATGCGTTGCGATTTCGCACTTTTGCTTGACAATTTCATTCAATTGTCTAATCAATGATGAGGGGGAAGAGAGGGGGGAAGCCAATATGGAGAAACAAAAAAACAAGCATTCCACGTAGAAAAATTTGAAAACAAGTCAAAACCACAGATTGCAAGATGTATCCTGGATCATTTCGCTGCATCTTTGGAAAGTACATACTCCAGTCCAAGTGATTATTTTCATAGCAAAATAAATGAACGAACTGTTTGTAACGAAAGGCAAAATCACATGACGCACACATTCATACATGTCTATCCGATAACCACACAACAATTATCACACTTCGTTAGCACGGCAATGATAGATTGATTACAAGTTCGCGTTGTTTGCACAGTTCAGGTTCGAGCACATGGATCGACAGGGTCTCCATATATATCTTAATAGTTTGGTATTGGTGGTCGAGTAGATCACTTTGAACGCCTGACTTGCGTTGACGCAATGCTTAGTCTCGTAAAGATGTCGAGCAATTGATCATCTGATTGACCTCTGCTCGGTTGATGATGCAATTGTGGTCAAATCGCTGCTCCTTGTCTTCTCAAGCCACACTGGAATGTGTTCAGCCATTCGATGACGTAACTACCTTTCCGTTCTGCCTATATAGGTGGCTGAGCACTCACATTTGAATTGGTATATGGAGATTATTATGGCGTGGACAGGTTAGGGTTGTTTGATCGATGGCCTCGTTAACCGATTAGTTGTAAATATAATCACCGGATTGGTAGCATAGTAGGTGCGGCTGATAGCTGATTGCAAGGGTTTTTTGGTCAACTCACATTATCACCTATGTAGGGGAGTTTCAGATATACTTTCACCTTAGACGCTCGGTTCGAAATATCCTTCCTCGGCTTCAGGTGACGATACTTTGCCAACAATGATGTTGGGTATCCATTTGCCGTCAGAATTTTAGTGATGTGAATTATTTCCTCATCCAAAGTGTCCGCCGTGCAAATCTTCTGTGCTGTGTAGAACAGTGTTTATCTTGTACTTTATCGGGACGAAGCTGCTGAAGTAGAGACATTGCCCCGACCAGGTGTCTTTTCGATAAACGCACCTCCTAATTGAGCCATCTTTTCTGCCAAACATTTCAATATCCAAGACGTTTATGGCTCCATTGACCTCATTGTCCATTGTCAGCCTTATATGTTTGGGTGTAGATTATTAAGCAAGCCAGGCAACTCTTCACCTTCTTGTTTGCTCTTTGTGATGACAAAAATATGGTCCACGTAAAGGCAGTTTAGTATCATGTGGGATATTTCGTCCACAAAATATGCGCCAGAATAGGGCCCAATGGACTGCCCATGGCAACTCCGTCAATTTGTCCGTATCCTTCATTGAGAAAGCGGAACTTCACATTACATGTACATAACAGCAGTGAACGTGTCAATTCCGTATTCGGTAACCCGATATGATTATTGTGCTTTCTCGATTATTTGGCATATAAGATCGATAGTTTCTCCCAGTTGGATATTTGTAAATAGTGAGGCAATATCCATGGTAAGCAAATGTCCGTTCTGGATATTTTCTTTTTGCAATAGGGTACACATTTGGAAACTGTCCTTCAATGCATGGCTCGCAACCGTGTCCCTGACTGGCTTCAGTAAATGAGCTAACCATTTGTGTTGTGGAGAGTTGACCATTGATAAGATTGGCCGCATTGGTATATTTGTTTTGTGTACTTTTGGTGGACCGTACAGTTGTGGTGTTGTTCGACTCGCTCTGGGTCTCATTGACTTGGCTCTTGACTCGCGAATAAGGCCTGCTTGAACTAGAGTTGGCAGTTCCGTGTTAATTCGCTGTTCTAGTTCACTTGGATCATCTGGCGTTGGGTCCTTCCGGAATTTTGTTTTATCTTCTAAAATAGTTACCACTTTCTGCACGTGTGACGATTTATCCATAATGAGAACTCCCGATCCCTTGTCGGCACGCAGGATTACTATGTTAGAGTTCTTCTCCAATCTGTCGAGAGCTTCAATGTGCCTGTTCGGTAACAACGATTCTATTGTTGTCTCGTTGTCGTTCGATACTGACATTCCAAATCAACCAATTTTGCCTTAAACCAGCTCAAATTATCTGCATTTGTTGGCTTGAAAACTAGAAATCTGTTCGAAGAACTCTTCAAAGTTTGCTTCTGAATAAATGTGGTTAGTTTTCTTTGGTGGAATGCAATAGTTAGGGCCAAACGAAAATGCCTGCAGTTTTAACTTGTCTAGTTGGTAATGGGATACATTTCGAACATATTTACACGGATTATCCGGAAATGACGGTAACAACATAATTCGTGATTTAGGGAATTTTTCAAACGTTTGATCTCACGTAAGCGGGTTGGACGCACTTGAGCAGCACAGAAAATCAGAAACTGTATTCTGCATATCAAATTTAACCGATCCATGATGTATGACATATTTCGCATCGTGGTCAACAAGTAGAGTAAATTGCAGTTACACTCATCGATGTGGCTTTAGGTCAAACGCATCAGACTGTTCACAAACGGTCTCAGTTTCTCTGCACGTAATCGTTTGCAATATGATATAGGATAATGACTTGCCACAACACATTCACGCAGAAAGTTCCTGCTCACATTTTGCGTTGCGATTTCGCACTTTAGCTTGACAATTTCATTCAATTGCCTAATCACTGATGAGGGGGGAAGGGAGGGAGGAGTCGAATATGGAGAAACAAAAAAACAAGCATTCCACGTAACAAATTTGAAAACAAGTCAAAACCACAGATTGCAAGATGTATCCTGGATCATTTCGCTGCATCTTTGGAAAGTACATACTCCAGTCCAAGTGATTATTTTCATAGCAAAATAAATGAACGAAATGTTTGTAACGAAAGGCAAAATCACATGACGCACACATTCATACATGTCTATCCGATAACCACACAACAATTATCACACTTCGTTAGCACGGCAATGATAGATTGATTACAAGTTCGCGTTGTTTGCACAGTTCAGGTTCGAGCACATGGATCGACAGGGTCTCCATATATATCTTAATAGTTTGGTATTGGTGGTCGAGTAGATCACTTTGAACGCCTGACTTGCGTTGACGCAATGCTTAGTCTCGTAAAGATGTCGAGCAATTGATCATCTGATTGACCTCTGCTCGGTTGATGATGCAATTGTGGTCAAATCGCTGCTCATTGTCTTCTCAAGCCACACTGGAATGTGTTCAGCCATTCGATGACGTAACTACCTTTCCGTTCTGCCTATATAGGTGGCTGAGCACTCACATTTGAATTGGTATATGGAGATTATTATGGCGTGGACAGGTTAGGGTTGTTTGATCGATGGCCTCGTTAACCGATTAGTTGTAAATATAATCACCGGATTGGTAGCATAGTAGGTGCGGCTGATAGCTGACAGATTGAAGAAGAACTCTAAGATAGTAATCCTGCTTGCCGACAAGGGATCGGGAGTTCTCAATATGGATAAATCGTCACACGTGCAGAAAGTGGTAACTATTTTAGAAGATAAAACAAAATTCCGGAAGGACCCAACGCCAGATGATCCAAGTGAACTAGAACAGCGAATTAACACGGAACTGCCAACTCTAGTTCAAGCAGGCCTTATTCGCGAGTCAAGAGCCAAGTCAATGAGACCCAGAGCGAGTCAAACACCACAACTGTACGGTCCACCAAAAGTACACAAAACAAATATACCAATGCGGCCAATCTTATCAATGGTCAACTCTCCACAACACAAATGGTTAGCTCATTTACTGAAGCCAGTCAGGGACACGGTTGCGAGCCATGCATTGAAGGACAGTTTCCAAATGTGTACCCTATTGCAAAAAGAAAATATCCAGAACGGACATTTGCTTACCATGGATATTGCCTCACTATTTACAAATATCCAACTGGGAGAAACTATCGATCTTATATGCCAAATAATCGAGAAAGCACAATAATCATATCGGGTTACCGAATACGGAATTGACACGTTCACTGCTGTTATGTACATGTAATGTGAAGTTCCGCTTTCTCAATGAAGGATACGGACAAATTGACGGAGTTGCCATGGGCAGTCCATTGGGCCCTATTCTGGCGCATATTTTGTGGACGAAATATCCCACATGATACTAAACTGCCTTTACGTGGACCATATTTTTGTCATCACAAAGAGCAAACAAGAAGGTGAAGAGTTGCCTGGCTTGCTTAATAATCTACACCCAAACATATAAGGCTGACAATGGACAATGAGGTCAATGGAGCCATAAACGTCTTGGATATTGAAATGTTTGGCAGAAAAGATGGCTCAATTAGGAGGTGCGTTTATCGAAAAGACACCTGGTCGGGGCAATGTCTCTACTTCAGCAGCTTCGTCCCGATAAAGTACAAGATAAACACTGTTCTACACAGCACAGAAGATTTGCACGGCGGACACTTTGGATGAGGAAATAATTCACATCACTAAAATTCTGACGGCAAATGGATACCCAACATCATTGTTGGCAAAGTATCGTCACCTGAAGCCGAGGAAGGATATTTCGAACCGAGCGTCTAAGGTGAAAGTATATCTGAAACTCCCCTACATAGGTGATAATGTGAGTTGACCAAAAAACCCTTGCAATCAGCTATCAGCCGCACCTACTATGCTACCAATCCGGTGATTATATTTACAACTAATCGGTTAACGAGGCCATCGATCAAACAACCCTAACCTGTCCACGCCATAATAATCTCCATATACCAATTCAAATGTGAGTGCTCAGCCACCTATATAGGCAGAACGGAAAGGTAGTTACGTCATCGAATGGCTGAACACATTCCAGTGCGGCTTGAGAAGACAATGAGCAGCGATTTGACCACAATTGCATCATCAACCGAGCAGAGGTCAATCAGATGATCAATTGCTCGACATCTTTACGAGACTAAGCATTGCGTCAACGCAAGTCAAGCGTTCAAAGTGATCCACTCGACCAACAATACCAAACTATTAAGATATATATGGAGGCCCTGTCGATCCATGTGCTCGAACCTGAACTGTGCAAACAACGCGAACTTGTAATCAATCTATCATTGCCGTGCTAACGAAGTGTGATAATTGTTGTGTGGTTATCGGATAGACATGTATGAATGTGTGCGTCATGTGATTTTGCATTTAGTTATAAACATTTCGTTCATTTATTTTGCTATGAAAATAATCACTTGGACTGAAGTATGTACTTTCCAAAGATGCAGCGAAATGATCCAGGATACATCTTGCAATCTGTGGTTTTGATTTGTTTTCAAATTTGTTACGTGGAATGCTTGTTTTTTTGTTTCTCCATATTCGCCTCCCCCCTCCCTTCCCCCCTCATCAGTGATAAGGCAAATGAATGAAATTGTCAAGCTAAAGTGCGAAATCGCAACGCAACATGTGAGGAGGAAATTTCTGCGTGAATGAAAGAAATTTCCTCCTCACATTTTGCGTTGCGATGTCGCACTCTAGCTTGACAATTTCATTCAATTTCCTAATCACTGATGAGGGGGGTAGGGAGGGGCGAGGCGAATATGGAGAAACAAAAAAACAAGCATTCCACGTAACAAATTTGAAAACAAGTCAAAACCACAGATTGCAAGATGTATCCTGGATCATTTCGCTGCATCTTTGGAAAGTACATACTCCAGTCCAAGTGATTATTTTCATAGCAAAATAAATGAACGAAATGTTTGTAACTAAAGGCAAAATCACATGACGCACACATTCATACATGTCTATCCGATAACCACACAACAATTATCACACTTCGTTAGCACGGCAATGATAGATTGATTACAAGTTCGCGTTGTTTGCACAGTTCAGGTTCGAGCACATGGATCGACAGGGCCTCCATATATATCTTAATAGTTTGGTATTGGTGGTCGAGTAGATCACTTTGAACGCTTGACTTGCGTTGACGCAATGCTTAGTCTCGTAAAGATGTCGAGCAATTGATCATCTGATTGACCTCTGCTCGGTTGATGATGCAATTGTGGTCAAATCGCTGCTCATTGTCTTCTCAAGCCGCACTGGAATGTGTTCAGCCATTCGATGACGTAACTACCTTTCCGTTCTGCCTATATAGGTGGCTGAGCACTCACATTTGAATTGGTATATGGAGATTATTATGGCGTGGACAGGTTGGGGTTGTTTGATCGATGGCCTCGTTAACCGATTAGTTGTAAATATAATCACCGGATTGGTAGCATAGTAGGTGCGGCTGATAGCTGATTGCAAGAGTTTTTTGGTCAGTTCACATTATCACCTATGTAGGGGAGTTTCAGATATACTTTCAGCTTAGACGCTCGGTTCAAAATATCCTTCCTCGGCTTCAGGTGACGAAACTTTGCCAACAATGATGTTGGGTATCCATTTGCCGTCGGAATTTTAGTGATGTGAATTATTTCCTCATCCAAAGTGTCCGCCGTGCAAATCTTCTGTGCTGTGTAGAACAGTGTTTATCTTGTACTTTATCGGGACGATGCTGCCGAAGTGGTAACATTGGCCCAACCAGGTGTCTTTTCGATAAACGCACCTCCTAATTGAGCCATCTTTTCTGCCAAACATTTCAATATCCAAGACGTTTATGGCTCCATTGACCTCATTGTCCATTGTCAGCCTTATATGTTTGGGTGTAGATTATTAAGCAAGCCAGGCAACTCTTCACCTTCTTGTTTGCTCTTTGTGATGACAAAAATATGGTCCACGTAAAGGCAGTTTAGTATCATGTGGGATATTTCGTCCACAAAATATGCGCCAGAATAGGGCCCAATGGACTGCCCATGGCAACTCCGTCAATTTGTCCATATCCTTCATTGAGAAAGCGGAACTTCACATTACATGTACATAACAGCAGTGAACGTGTCAATTCCGTATTCGGTAACCCGATATGATTATTATGCTTTCTCGATTATTTGGCATATAAGACCGATAGTTTTTCCCAGTTGGATATTTGTAAATAGTGAGGCAATATCCATGGTAAGCAAATGTCCGTTCTGGATATTTTCTTTTTGCAATAGGGTACACATTTGGAAACTGTCCTTCAATGCATGGCTCGCAACCGTGTCCCTGACTGGCTTCAGTAAATGAGCTAACCATTTGTGTTGTGGAGAGTTGACCATTGATAAGATTGGCCGCATTGGTATATTTGTTTTGTGTACTTTTGGTGGACCGTACAGTTGTGGTGTTTGACTCGCTCTGGGTCTCATTGACTTGGCTCTTGACTCGCGAATAAGGCCTGCTTGAACTAGAGTTGGCAGTTCCGTGTTAATTCGCTGTTCTAGTTCACTTGGATCATCTGGCGTTGGGTCCTTCCGGAATTTTGTTTTATCTTCTAAAATAGTTACCACTTTCTGCACGTGTGACGATTTATCCATAATGAGAACTCCCGATCCCTTGTCGGCACGCAGGATTACTATGTTAGAGTTCTTCTCCAATCTGTCGAGAGCTTCAATGTGCCTGTTCGGTAACAACGATTCTATTGTTGTCTTGTTGTCGTTCGATACTCACATTCCAAATCAACCAATTTTGCCTTAAACCAGCTCAAATTATCTGCATTTGTTGGCTTGAAAACTAGAAATCTGTTCGAAGAACTCTTCAAAGTTTGCTTCTGAATAAATGTGGTTAGTTTTCTTTGGTGGAATGCAATAGTTAGGGCCAAACGAAAATGCCTGCAGTTGTAACTTGTCTAGTTGGTAATAGGATACATTTCGAACATATTTACACGGATTATCCGGAAATGACGGTAACAACATAATTCGTGATTTAGGGAATTTTTCAAACGTTTGATCTCACGTAAGCGGGTTGGACGCACTTGAGCAGCACAGAAAATCAGAAACTGTATTCTGCATATCAAATTTAACCGATCCATGATGAATGACATGTTTCGCATCGTGGTCAACAAGTAGAGTAAATTGCAGTTACACTCATCGATGTGGCTTTAAGTCAAACGCATCAGACTGTTCACAAACGGTCTCAGTTTCTCTGCACGTAATCGTTTGCAATATGATATAGGATAATGACTTGCCACAACACATTCACGCAGAAAGTTCCTGCTCACATTTTGCGTTGCGATTTCGCACTTTAGCTTGACAATTTCATTCAATTGCCTAATCACTGATGAGGGGGGAACGGAGGGGGGAGGCGAATATGGAGAAACAAAAAAACAAGCATTCCACGTAACAAATTGGAAAACAAGTCAAAACCACAGATTGCAAGATGTATCCTGGATCATTTCGCTGCATCTTTGGACAGTACATACTCCAGTCCAAGTGATTATTTTCATAGCAAAATAAATGAACGAAATGTTTGTAACTAAAGGCAAAATCACATGACGCACACATTCATACATGTCTATCCGATAACCACACAACAATTATCACACTTCGTTAGCACGGCAATGATAGATTGATTACAAGTTCGCGTTGTTTGCACAGTTCAGGTTCGAGCACATGGATCGACAGGGCCTCCATATATATCTTAATAGTTTGGTATTGGTGGTCGAGTAGATCACTTTGAACGCTTGACTTGCGTTGACGCAATGCTTAGTCTCGTAAAGATGTCGAGCAATTGATCATCTGATTGACCTCTGCTCGGTTGATGATGCAATTGTGGTCAAATCGCTGCTCATTGTCTTCTCAAGCCACACTGGAATGTGTTCAGCCATTCGACGACGTAACTACCTTTCCGTTCTGCCTATATAGGTGGCTGAGCACTCACATTTGAATTGGTATCCGCCGTGCAAATCTTCTGTGCTGTGTAGAACAGTGTTTATCTTGTACTTTATCGGGACGAAGCTGCTGAAGTGGAAACATTGGCCCAACCAGGTGTCTTTTCGATAAACGCACCTCCTAATTGAGCCATCTTTTCTGCCAAACATTTCAATATCCAAGACGTTTATGGCTCCATTGACCTCATTGTCCATTGTCAGCCTTATATGTTTGGGTGTAGATTATTAAGCAAGCCAGGCAACTCTTCACCTTCTTGTTTGCTCTTTGTGATGACAAAAATATGGTCCACGTAAAGGCAGTTTAGTATCATGTGGGATATTTCGTCCACAAAATATGCGCCAGAATAGGGCCCAATGGACTGCCCATGGCAACTCCGTCAATTTGTCCGTATCCTTCATTGAGAAAGCGGAACTTCACATTAGATGTACATAACAGCAGTGAACGTGTCAATTCCGTATTCGGTAACCCGATATGATTATTATGCTTTCTCGATTATTTGGCATATAAGATCGATAGTTTCTCCCAGTTGGATATTTGTAAATAGTGAGGCAATATCCATGGTAAGCAAATGTCCGTTCTGGATATTTTCTTTTTGCAATAGGGTACACATTTGGAAACTGTCCTTCAATGCATGGCTCGCAACCGTGTCCCTGACTGGCTTCAGTAAATGAGCTAACCATTTGTGTTGTGGAGAGTTGACCATTGATAAGATTGGCCGCATTGGTATATTTGTTTTGTGTACTTTTGGTGGACCGTACAGTTGTGGTGTTTGACTCGCTCTGGGTCTCATTGACTTGGCTCTTGACTCGCGAATAAGGCCTGCTTGAACTAGAGTTGGCAGTTCCGTGTTAATTCGCTGTTCTAGTTCACTTGGATCATCTGGCGTTGGGTCCTTCCGGAATTTTGTTTTATCTTCTAAAATAGTTACCACTTTCAGCACGTGTGACGATTTATCCATAATGAGAACTCCCGATCCCTTGTCGGCACGCAGGATTACTAAGTTAGAGTTCTTCTCCAATCTGTCGAGAGCTTCAATGTGCCTGTTCGGTAACAACGATTCTATTGTTGTCTCGTTGTCGTTCGATACTGACATTCCAAATCAACCAATTTTGCCTTAAACCAGCTCAAATTATCTGCATTTGTTGGCTTGAAAACTAGAAATCTGTTCGAAGAACTCTTCAAAGTTTGCTTCTGAATAAATGTGGTTAGTTCTCTTTGGTGGAATGCAATAGTTAGGGCCAAACGAAAATGCCTGCAGTTGTAACTTGTCTAGTTGGTAATAGGATACATTTCGAACATATTTACACGGATTATCCGGAAATGACGGTAACAACATAATTCGTGATTTAGGGAATTTTTCAAACGTTTGATCTCACGTAGGCGGGTTGGACGCACTTGAGCAGCACAAAAAATCAGAAACTGTATTCTGCATATCAAATTTAACCGATCCATGATGGATGACATGTTTCGCATCGTGGTCAACAAGAAGAGTAAATTGCAGTTACACTCATCGATGTGGCTGTAAGTCAAACGTATCAGACTGTTCACAGTCGGTCTCAGTTTCTCTGCACGTAATCGTTTGCAATATGATATAGGATAATGACTTGCCACAACACATTCACGCAGAAAGTTCCTGCTCACATTTTGCGTTGCGATTTCGCACTTTAGCTTGACAATTTCATTCAATTGCCTAATCACTGATGAGGGGGGAAGGGAGGGGGGAGGCGAATATGGAGAAACAAAAAAACAAGCATTCCACGTAACAAATTTGAAAACAAGTCAAAACCACAGATTGCAAGATGTATCCTGGATCATTTCGCTGCATCTTTGGAAAGTACATACTCCAGTCCAAGTGATTATTTTCATAGCAAAATAAATGAACGAAATGTTTGTAACGAAAGGCAAAATCACATGACGCACACATTCATACATGTCTATCCGATAACCACACAACAATTATCACACTTCGTTAGCACGGCAATGATAGATTGATTACAAGTTCGCGTTGTTTGCACAGTTCAGGTTCGAGCACATGGATCGACAGGGCCTCCATATATATCTTAATAGTTTGGTATTGGTGGTCGAGTAGATCACTTTGAACGCCTGACTTGCGTTGACGCAATGCTTAGTCTCGTAAAGATGTCGAGCAATTGATCATCTGATTGACCTCTGCTCGGTTGATGATGCAATTGTGGTCAAATCGCTGCTCATTGTCTTCTCAAGCCACACTGGAATGTGTTCAGCCATTCGATGACGTAACTACCTTTCCGTTCTGCCTATATAGGTGGCTGAGCACTCACATTTGAATTGGTATATGGAGATTATTATGGCGTGGACAGGTTGGGGTTGTTTGATCGATGGCCTCGTTAACCGATTAGTTGTAAATATAATCACCGGATTGGTAGCATAGTAGGTGCGGCTGATAGCTGATTGCAAGGGTTTTTTTGGTCAACTCACATTATCACCTATGTAGGGGAGTTTCAGATATACTTTCACCTTAGACGCTCGGTTCGAAATATCCTTCCTCGGCTTCAGGTGACGATACTTTGCCAACAATGATGTTGGGTATCCATTTTCCGTCAGAATTTTAGTGATGTGAATTATTTCGTCATCCAAAGTGTCCGCCGTGCAAATCTTCTGTGCTGTGTAGAACAGTGTTTATCTTGTACTTTATCGGGACGAAGCTGCTGAAGTAGAGACATTGCCCCGACCAGGTGTCTTTTCGATAAACGCACCTCCTAATTGAGCCATCTTTTCTGCCAAACATTTCAATATCCAAGAAGTTTATGGCTCCATTGACCTCATTGTCCATTGTCAGCCTTATATGTTTGGGTGTAGATTATTAAGCAAGCCATGCAACTCTTCACCTTCTTGTTTGCTCTTTGTGATGACAAAATTATGGTCCACGTAAAGGCAGTTTAGTATCATGTGGGATATTTCGTCCACAAAATATGCGCCACAATAGGGCCCAATGGACTGCCCATGGCAACTCCGTCAATTTGTCCGTATCCTTCATTGAGAAAGCGGAACTTCACATTAGATGTACATAACAGCAGTAAACGTGTCAATTCCGTATTCGGTAACCCGATAAGATTATTATGCTTTCTCGATTATTTGGCATATAAGATCGATAGTTTCTCCCAGTTGGATATTTGTAAATAGTGAGGCAATATCCATGGTAAGCAAATGTCCGTTCTGGATATTTTCTTTTTGCAATAGGGTACACATTTGGAAACTGTCCTTCAATGCATGGCTCGCAACCGTGTCCCTGACTGGCTTCAGTAAATGAGCTAACCATTTGTGTTGTGGAGAGTTGACCATTGATAAGATTGGCCGCATTGGTATATTTGTTTTGTGTACTTTTGGTGGACCGTACAGTTGTGGTGTTTGACTCGCTCTGGGTCTCATTGACTTGGCTCTTGACTCGCGAATAAGGCCTGCTTGAACTAGAGTTGGCAGTTCCGTGTTAATTCGCTGTTCTAGTTCACTTGGATCATCTGGCGTTGGGTCCTTCCGGAATTTTGTTTTATCTTCTAAAATAGTTACCACTTTCTGCACGTGTGACGATTTATCCACAATGAGAACTCCCGATCCCTTGTCGGCACGCAGGATTACTATGTTAGAGTTCTTCTCCAATCTGTCGAGAGCTTCAATGTGCCTGTTCGGTAACAACGATTCTATTGTTGTCTCGTTGTCGTTCGATACTCACAATCCAAATCAACCAATTTTGCCTTAAACCAGCTCAAATTATCTGCATTTGTTGGCTTGAAAACTAGAAATCTGTTCGAAGAACTCTTCAAAGTTTGCTTCTGAATAAATGTGGTTAGTTTTCTTTGGTGGAACGCAATAGTTAGGGCCAAACGAAAATGCCTGCAGTTGTAACTTGTCTAGTTGGTAATAGGATAAATTTCGAACATATTTACACGGATTATCCGGAAATGACGGTAACATTATAATTCGTGATTTAGGGAATTTTTCAAACGTTTGATCTCACGTAGGCGGGTTGGACGCACTTGAGCAGCACAAAAAATCAGAAACTGTATTCTGCATATCAAATTTAACCGATCCATGATGAATGACATGTTTCGCATCGTGGTCAACAAGTAGAGTAAATTGCAGTTACACTCATCGATGTGGCTTTAAGTCAAACGCATCAGACTGTTCACAAACGGTCTCAGTTTCTCTGCACGTAATCGTTTGCAATATGATATAGGATAATGACTTGCCACAACACATTCACGCAGAAAGTTCCTCCTCACATTTTGCGTTGCGATTTCGCACTTTAGCTTGACAATTTCATTCACTTGTCTAATCACTGATGAGGGGGGAAGGGAGGGGGGAGGCAAATATGGAGAAACAAAAAAACAAGCATTCCACGTAACAAATTTGAAAACAAGTCAAAACCACAGATTGCAAGATGTATCCTGGATCATTTCGCTGCATCTTTGGAAAGTACATACTCCAGTCCAAGTGATTATTTTCATAGCAAAATAAATGAACGAAATGTTTATAACTAAAGTCAAAATCACATGACGCACACATTCATACATGTCTATCCGATAACCACACAACAATTATCACACTTCGTTAGCACGGCAATGATAGATTGACTACAAGTTCGCGTTGTTTGCACAGTTCAGGTTCGAGCACATGGATCGACAGGGCCTCCATATATTTCTGAATAGTTTGGTATTGGTGGTCGAGTAGATCACTTTGAACGCTTGACTTGCGTGGACGCAATGCTTAGTCTCGTAAAGATGTCGAGCAATTGATCATCTGATTGACCTTTGCTCGGTTGATGATGCAATTGTGGTCAAATCGCTGCTCATTGTCTTCTCAAGCCACACTGGAATGTGTTCAGCCATTCGATGACGTAACTGCCTTTCCGTTCTGCCCATATAGGTGGCTGAGCACTCACATTTGAATCGGTATATGGAGATTAATATGGCGTGGACAGCTTAGGTTTGTTTGATCGATGGCCTCGTTAACCGATTAGTTGTAAATATAATCACCGGATTGGTAGCATAGTAGGTGCGGCTGATAGCTGATTGCAAGGGTTTTTTGGTCAACTCACATTATCACCTATGTAGGCGAGTTTCAGCTATGCTTTCATCTTAGACGCTCGGTTCGAAATATCCTTCCTCGGCTTCAGGTGACGATACTTTGCAACAATGATGTTTGGTATCCATTTGCCGTCAGAATTTCAGTGATGGGAATTATTTCGTCATCCAAAGTGTCCGCCGTGCAAATCTTCTGTGGATGTGTTGTGACAAGTCATTATCCTATATCATATTGCAAACGATTACGTGCAGAGAAACTGAGACCGACTGTGAACAGTCTGATGCGTTTGACTTAAAGCCACATCGATGAGTGTAACTGCAATTTACTCTACTTGTTGACCACGATGCGAAACATGCCATTCATCATGGATCGGTTAAATTTGATATGCAGAATACAGTTTATGAATTTCTGTGCTGCTCAAGTGCGTCCAACCCGCTTACGTGAGATCAAACGTTTGAAAAATTCCCTAAATCACGAATTATGTTGTTACCGTCATTTCCGGATAATCCGTGTAAATATGTTCGAAATTTATCCTATTACCAACTAGACAAGTTACAAATGCAGGCATTTTCGTTTGGCCCTTACTATTGCGTTCCACCAAAGAAAACTAACCACATTTATTCAGAAGCAAACTTTGAAGAGTTCTTCGAACAGATTTCTAGTTTTCAAGCCAACAAATGCAGATAATTTGAGCTGGTTTAAGGCAAAATTGGTTGATTTGGATTGTGAGTATCGAACGACAACGAGACAACAATAGAATCGTTGTTAACGAACAGGCACATTGAAGCTCTCGACAGATTGGAGAAGAACTCTAACATAGTAATCCTGCGTGCCGACAAGGGATCGGGAGTTCTCATTGTGGATAAATCGTCACACGTGCAGAAAGTGGTAACTATTTTAGAAGATAAAACAAAATTCCGGAAGGACCCAACGCCAGATGATCCAAGTGAACTAGAACAGCGAATTAACACGGAACTGCCAACTCTAGTTCAAGCAGGCCTTATTCGCGAGTCAAGAGCCAAGTCAATGAGACCCAGAGCGAGTCAAACACCACAACTGTACGGTCCACCAAAAGTACACAAAACAAATATACCAATGCGGCCAATCTTATCAATAGTCAACTCTCCACAACACAAATGGTTAGCTCATTTACTGAAGCCAGTCAGGGACACGGTTGCGAGCCATGCATTGAAGGACAGTTTCCAAATGTGTACCCTATTGCAAAAAGAAAATATCCAGAACGGACATTTGCTTACCAGGGATATTGCCTCACTATTTACAAATATCCAACTGGGAGAAACTATCGATCTTATGTGCCAAATAATCGAGAAAGTATATTAATCATATCGGGTTACCGAATACGGAATTGACACGTTTACTGCTGTTATGTACATCTAATGTGAAGTTCCGCTTACTCAATGAAGGATATGGACAAATTGACGGAGTTGCCATGGGCAGTCCATTGGGCCCTATTCTGGCGCATATTTTGTGGACGAAATATCCCACATGATACTAAACTGCCTTTACGTGGACCATAATTTTGTCATCAAAAAGAGCAAACAAGAAGGTGAAGAGTTGCATGCCTTGCTTAATAATCTGCACCCAAACATATAAGGCTGACAATGGACAATGAGGTCAATGGAGCCATAAGCTTCTTAGATATTGAAATGTTTGGCAGAAAAGATGGCTCAATTAGGAGGTGCGTTTATCGAAAAGACACCTGGTCGGGGCAATGTCTCCACTTCAGCAGCTTAGTTCCGATAAATAACAATATAACATTGTTCTACCTACAGTGTTCATTGTATTCTCATACTTCGGGTTGCCTTAGAGCTTGCAGTGAAATATCCGGTCGGTTCGGAACGACCAGGTGCGATGGACAGGGATGTCCTTTGTCTCCATCCCTGTTCAACGTCGTTAGTGTCTAAACAATGGAGAATGCGCTTCAAAATCTTCAGGATGTGAGCGTCGAACTAGGAATTAGTGGAAAACTGTGTGACCTGGATTGCGCAGACTACGTTTTCTGCTTGTTCGAATCGACGGACCATGCTCAACGTGCACTAGGTAGACTCTTAAGAGCTGTAGCTCCATTCGGCATGCGCTTTGCACCTTCAAATTGCAAGCTGATTTTACAAGACTGGACGTCAACGATTCCGAGCTTGATGCTCGATGGGGAGGTGCTGTCAGTTGTCGACCACTTTACCTACCTCAGCAGCAGCATGACGACGGATGGGAGCACAGTAGTAGAGGTGAACACGCGTATATTCAAGGCTCGAGCGGCGTGCGCTGTACCGAAGCACTTGTGGCGCCGACCTGATATTTCACTGAAGTTGAAACGTCGTGTATACTGTGCCACATTGCGTTCAGTTTTGTTGTATGGTTGCGAAACTTGTAGTCTGCGTGCTGAAGATATTCGTCGTCTTGAGGATTTCGACCACTAATGTTTACGTAGTATCGCTGAGATTGGGTGGAATAGCCGAGTAAGTAGTGCTGAGGTCAGAAATCGAGTATTGGGCTGTACTTCGGAGAACGTTTTGTCACAGCGTATCCAACTTATTAGACTTCGTTGGTTGGGGCACGTGTTACGTATGTCAAACACACGTCTATCATATCGTGTCCTATCCTCCGTTCCTCCTAGGGAGTTGAAGAGACCACATGGAGTTCAACGGATGACGTGGCAGCGAGGAATGAGGAAATGTACAGCAGACTTGGGGAAAGTAGGTGCTTCACTTCTTCGTGGTTGGTGTCCACAAGATCTGTCTACCAGTTGGCTGGAGACACTGAAGGATATGGCAGCAAACCGCGAACAGTCGCGATCGTGTTGTCACTTTCTATCGAATCAGAATGACTGATCGATGTACGTTTGTACAGTTAAACTGTGTTTTCCGTGTGTTGGCTACTAGGGCATTCTTCCTTTTTTCCCACTCATGTAGGTCCATTCCCTATGCATATTGTATATTCATACTTTCCAATTGAGCGTGCAACATGGTGCGGAAGGCAGTGGTCAGTGGGGCTTGTCCTACTGTTTAACGCTGTACGATGATGATGATGATGATGATGATGATGATGATGATGATGATGATGATGATGATGATGATGATGATGATGATGATGATGATGATGATGATGATGAGGATGATGATGATGATGATGATGATGATGATGATGATGATGATGATGATGATGATGATGATGATGATGATGATGATGATGATGATGATGATGATGATAATGATGATGATGTATGCCCAAAAACTGACTTCCACGGTGTAAATCGTTGCCCAGGACTTCTAACGATCGGATAATAGGTTGATTTGTTTCCACCATGATGTGTTTTAAGAACTTGAAAAGTCCTAACCCGTGGGATTCCCGGTCGTATTGCCACATCTTCATTCAAAATTCATTTGTCTACGTATTTTCAAGCTGCACTCCCGGTAGGGGTCTAATGGTTTGAACATTTATGCCCTCGGGGATAAAATGTTCGAATCACGCCAATCACGCCGATCACTAGTAGTAACCAGCAATCCGCTGTTGTCCGGCTCGTTACCACACCTGATCTCTTGGGAACTCCTTTGGTTTTCCACTCCAAGCCTCGGTTTTCCTAATGGTGTAGTGGACTTCTGAGGCTGTGATCCGTGTCTGTTCCACGGCACTCGGGCGCGAGGAGGCAACTACAAATTACCTTGCCACAGTGTTGTCGCAACCAGACTGTCCCTTGACGTGGTGTGACGGCTTGTGCTCCTCAGCGACCCAACAAACTACACAGGTTGGCTCACCTCAAGCCAAAGATTCAGTCACACGTGGAAAACCAATGGGTAGAGGACTGACGAAGCAGTCCGCTGGTCTTCCAGGTTGGGGTTGAATTGAGCTGGCACTTAAGCCGGTAAAACCAGTAGGATAAGAGTTATTCTTAGCAAATGGGCTTAAATTCAGCCACTCCGCGGCCTTGCAAACAGGTTATTGTTAGAACGGCAGGCTTTGGATGAGAACCCTAATCGTTTTCCTGCTTTGTGGCTGGACACGTTTACGGTACCCAGCACCCGTCCAGCGCCCATGCTGCGCGAATATGAAAAAATCCATACCGTATCAGTCATCGTGCAGGATAATTAGGGCCGCGCTGCCCATTGTGTCGGGCGGGGTGGGTAATAATAAGTGGTCTACTGCTCAGAGCTCCCTCTCTTTCAGTCAACATTGGTCTTCTTTTCCTAACCACCTCTCTTTGTCCTCTTTATCTGCCCATAATTCTCCCAGTGTAACACACCCTGTACTCGCACTGGTTCATTGCCAGATCATGTCGTAAATAATCCCCTATCTTGTAACTGACCGGTGGTGATCATGATTTGAGAGCGTTTGATTACTACCTCGAATGTTCGAGGTTCAAATCCCCGCCATCACCAGTTACCTTTATGGCGGTCAATATTGCGCTGCTGTCCGGATTGCTACCACACTTGGCCTATTAGGAACTTATTTGGTTCTCCGTCACTCTATGTCTCAGGGTCTGGTTGCCAGTTTTCGGTAATAGTGCAGTGAACCTTCATGGCTATGGGATATACGCCCTTTTCACTACACGCATAAACAAGCAGGTAATGAAAAAACACATTTCTTCAATCCTCGTCAGCCTCCTAATCTCAGCTCCTTTAACCTGTTTACGCTCATGAGAACCAGTCAACAGGCGTGCCTAGCGCTCACAGTAGACTCTCTGGCAATCGATATATGTTACGCAAGTGAAACGCATATCCGAGATTCGAGCAGTGTGATTCAACTAACTGATCCTGGTAACTCATCGAGGTATTTCTTGCCCACTTCAGGAGACGAACCAGCAAGAGCCGAGTGCCAACGTAGTATAGGGATAGTCTTGACTGAGGCTGTCTTTTTAGATTGGATTCCGGTTATTAGTCGTTTATATGCTGTGAAACTCCAGAAGTCGGTAGGCGTTCGACAGGATAGTTGTGTTAAGCACAGTTTGCTTGCGATCTCGGTATACGCTCCAATAGACTGCAGCTGTGACATGCATGAGGATGAGACTTGCGATGAACTCATTACTCTCGTTTGCAAGAGCAAATGTTCTGCCATTGTAGTGCTAGTTAGTGATTTTAATGCACAAGTTGGCAATCTTGTGCACGAGAAGCTTGTTTGGGTGGGCGTTGTGCCCCACCCACTTAGCGCACAGATAACGGGGATAGGCTTATCCAGTTTTGTGCCGAAAGTCGGTTATTTCTGTTTGGTAGAAATTTCCAACACAGCTGGTATCGCACAGTGACATGGTGCTCTAACTCTACAGGTACCGTGAGCCAAATCGATCATATCTGAGTAAGCTACTGGTGGTGCAGTTCTGTTTAGAACTGTAGACCCTACTGATCCGCGTATGTAGATTCGGATCTTGCGTTAGTTTAAATGCGATTATCACTCCAGCTCTATGGTCATTGACACAAACCGCGAACCCAGTTGGTAGTACAACGTTTGTCTGGTCCAGAGGTTCGCATCAGTTATGAACAGAAATTTGCATGTGAGTTAAGGTCTTCGACGAAAAGTAATGCGGATGAGCGTTGGGCCCATATTTGGCAGGCATTGCACGTGGCAGCCAGCAGATTTCCCTTGTGTTCCTAGGTCCTTTGTCCATCAGAGATACTGGATTTTTCAATAGTTGCTCAGTCTAATGGAGCAAAGCGGTCGTCAGCTCTCGAAGTGTAAGGAGATGAACAAGATGCGACAGCATCTACAGAGGCCAGTCGCAAAAAGCCTTATATATGATCGGGAAAATTGGTGGGTCAAGGTAGCCGACGAAATAGAAGAAGCTGGTGCTTTAGGTAGCAGTGAAAGATTGTCCAAACCTTTTCGCGACAGCGGTGGGCGGCGAACCGCAGTCAGTGAACCGATGTACGACAGAAATGAGAAACTTGTTCATGGCCAAGAGCAAGGGCGCGGCCATTGGGATGAATACATTCAGGAGCAGTTTAGCTGGCCGCGTGCCGATGGGGTTATTCTGACAACAACTGCGGTTCCTTGAGGAGTATTACTTGACCCTTTATCGGAAGAGGAAGTGGCTTCATGATTCGATAAATAAAGTATGGGAAAGCGGTTGGTCCCGACAAACTTTCCCCAGTTCTTCACCAACTGGGTGGTGATATGTTGCTGGAATCACTTACCACTTTGATCCGTGACATTTGGAATGAGAAGCGTATTCCATTGTTATTGGGTGAATCATTGATTGTGCCCATCTTCAAGAAGAAAATACGGACTGACTGTAGTAATTATTGTGGGTTCCACCCAATTCCGATAGTCAACGAGGTATTGGCCTAGATTCAGCTGGGCCGTTCGAAACCAGCTCGCGAGAGGAACGCCTGCGAACAACAGTCTGGTTTCTGCCCAGGTTGAAGATGCATCGACCAGCATTTTACTGTTCGTCGGTTACTGAAAACGCGTCACACACACACCATCGATCGATAATGATAATTTTCCTTGACTTGAAAGGCGTCTTCGATTCAGTTAGCCGAACAATGCTATTCAGTGCTCTTCACTGGAAAGGCATGCAACAGAAGTTCGTGAATCTACTGACGTCATTGTACTGTCATACTTCTGGCTGCGTAAATGTTTACGGTGAACTATCCAGTTCATTTAAAATGACCAGCGATGTTTGACACGGATGTCCCATTTTGTCATTCCCGTTGGACTTCGTCCGTGAAGAGGTAATGGAGGAAAGCCTGATGCAGTCACTGCGAAACGAAGTGAAGAAGGATCAAAGGTCTCTTTACTCATACAATAAGGAAACTGCACTTTTATGTTCGTGACCTTCCATGTTTCTGTAATTGGGACACGTGATAGATTTTTTAAAATTTTTTTGCATGCCACTGACTGCACAACCGAGCCATAAAACAACACATTTGTTCTTGACTGCGGAATAAGCCCATCAAAGTACTCAGAACACGAGTTGTAGGCGAACGTATGTTTTCGGTGATTTCATTCTCAAACCATTACAATCACATTTATATGAAAACGAATAATTTAGAGGAGTTGGAAAAAGTCTCACTAGGTCAGTGTGGATAATTATGGGTGAGGAGGGATGGAACCCTGTGTGAGTGACCAGATTATGTAACCGGTGCTAATTAGCTTACGTCACCGCTGCGCCCGGTTGTGTAAAACAGTTGAGTATTGGCCATCGGAGTTGTAGTGCTTGGACGAATTTTCGGTGCGCACAAAGCTCAGGCTTCAAGAGGCGGATGATAATTGCTTCGGCAGTTTCTCGTATCCGGAGCCTAATTGCTCTTGACACATGTTGTGGGACTTGGTAGACGACTTTGAAGGCGGACTGGATGTCGATTGAATGCCCAGTTTCTAACACGTGCGAGACGATTGAGCTTGATACTACTCCATTGCTTCCGTGTCTAAGACATCGTGGGTGATGCTACTCGATGCGTTTTGATAGCTATCTTGCCGTTCGACCTATGTAAGTAGCACCACAGGTGCACCTGAATTGATAGATGACCATGGATGAGGTCAACAAGGGCAGCTTATCTTTATTTTCACATCGGATTATTGGTGACGTGAAAAAGACGCACCTGATCTTGACAGCGTTGAAGGTGGACTTAACTGTGGCACTCACAATTTTACGTACTCTATCGGCTGCGACATCTCCCTTGAAAGGGGAGTCGGATGAATAATACTTTCTTTTCTGCATGTGTGATTCTCGCTGGTTTTACCCGTTCGGTTCAGTTTATTCGGATAAATTTCTCAGGATAGCCGTTGCTAAGTAGCGTCTTCCTTATGTTTGATAGCTCGGCCTCTAGAGTATCTGCAGTGCACATATGTTTCGCCCTGTGTAGAATACAGCGTATCAGATTACGTTTGTAACCAAGTGGCACAAAACTTTGAAAGTTTTTGTACTGGCCATTCCAGGTGGCTTTCCGGTACACCTTCCTCTGAATAGAACCATCAGATCGTCTGGTTAGGTGTACATCAAGAAACGGTAAGCAATTTTTTTCTTCCATCTCTGTGGTGAACCTGATTGCGGAGTGCGTAGTGTTGAATTTGCGAGATATATCATCTAAGTTGGTTTGCGCATCAGCTATGCAAAATATATGATCCACATATCGGTAGTATTGGTCCAATCGACTTATTGTTCTGCGTAATGCTTGAGTCTCCAGTTTTGCCACAGAAATGTCAGCAAGAAGTGGTCCTAGAGGAGACCCCATAGCAACCCCACCCATCTGGCGATAATAAGTGTTGTTGAACACAAACTGAGCATTCAAAGTGCATTGAAGAATTAGTTCTCTTAGATTGGCCGTTGGCACTAGCTGCCCTCATCGAGTTTCTTCACTCATTGTCGTCCTCTCCCTCGTCCACCACCATCAAATCGACTAAAGATACCAATGCCAGAAGAAATGAGTTAACTGGAGACAAACCTTACTCTCAGAAACACACGCCGACCAAATCTAAACCTATTCTATCCTCCAAGAAGTCC